>JAJJWW010008910.1:0-413503 GCA_023531295.1 Papaver armeniacum
ATTCCATAAAGATAAAAATAAAAATTGAAGCATCAAACGTCAAAAAATCCTTTAATTTTCATTTATTTTTTCCAAAAAGATCCAAAAAATCCTGAACCTTATTCTGGCGAGCACTTCACATCCCAACAACTCTATTACCGGTAAAGGAAAGTAGGACATTTTCCCCATTGTCTTGATGATTTAGGTCAGTCTTCTCTATGGGTTACCCGTTACACTTCAACAGCTTTGTTGACTAAATATTGTCGTATCGTAGTCTTGAAGTCTTCTTCAGAGTACTTGAGTAACCAGCAGGGGCATGACTATACCCATTTTTGGTCTCGAGAACCGGGGCGTAGCGGACGGACCATCGACCAAATACTGAGACTAAATGAACAGGTGGGCGATTATATTTGGTGGGACCAAAGACTAAACCCAAATATAGTCGAGCGTGCATATAATGTTCGCCCCAAAACCAGGCCGAACTTAAAGTTTCCGCCCACTTTGGCGGGATATAGTTTACGCCCCACACCAAAAGCGGGGTAAAATGTTCGCCCACCATTTTTTTTTTTTTTTTTTTGAGCGAACATTATATGATCTGGTGTGGGGCGAACATTATATGTGATCCCCACACCGGGCGGACATTATATGTTCGCCCTTTTTTTTTTTTTTTTTTTTTCCGGGCGGGATAAAGTTTACGCCCCACACCAAAGCGAACTTATACTATACCGCTCGACTAAATTTACTCGCCACCCACTGCGTCACACGATGGACCAAACTAAAATTTGGTCTTTTTTTTTGGTCTTTGATCTTTGGGTTTAGTCGCACCGCTGTGGATGCTCTTAGACTTTACCCGACATCAAGATAGCTATTAAAAAAATGGAGAAAAAAAAGTCACATCTTCGGACCCACACTTTTAAGGGGAGAAATGTTAAGAAGTCAACTGGTTGAATCATTTGGGTTTGAGTCCATGTTTCGCCGGTAGGATGCGTTGGAGCGTTAACAAGTACTATATACTATTTGTTTGAAAAATACGCTAAATTAAAAAAATGAAAAAAATAAATAAAGAGGACATTATTTAAATATCCCTTTAAGTTTGTCCATTAAAATATACTATTATTCAATTTTTAAAAATACCCTTACATTCTGAAAAGTGAAAGCAACTGACACAAGTTGCTTTCGGAAGCGCATACGCAAGTATTACAAGTTGCTTCCAGAAGTAGGCGCAACTTTATACAAGTTGCTTCCAAAAAGAGGAAGTAACTTTCTCAAATTGACTTTAAAAAAATTATTTTTTTACCCCTAAGAGTATTTGTGTAAGGTCAACAAAATGGAGGCATTTATAATAAATAAAAGTATCATTTATCATGAAGCGATCGGGTAGTAGTACACTACCCTAGTCCAATATGTTACCGTCGCGAAATGAAGCAAGACTCTTTTTTTTTTTTTTTTTTGATGCAAAAAGTAATATATTAATCAAGCAATAAAGTACATAAGATTTATAATATCTTTTTTTCAAAAATATTGGACGTCACACTAGATTGCGAAGTCCTTATCTGAATTTTGGTTGAGAGATTCCGAATATTCTTTGCTCGAGCTTCCTTAGCTATGTTGTCCGTCACAGAGTTATATCTTCGTTAATATACCGCTTTCGAGGTTGAGGGAGTTTTTGCGAGAATGGTTTGAGTCTCCTTTATAGTGTTTTTCGCACTCAAACGGAATCCGACATACCTTATTGATGGTTTCAAATAGCATTTTACAACATTAACTAAAGTAACGCTAGATAAAATGTTATTACTCACCAGAGGAAGCTTTTAATAAAGCTTTCGATTCCGCATGGAAACTTTTGAAAAAGCCCTGTCTCGATCCCGCCGCAATGTGCATAAAAGTTTCGTCATCCGAATATAGGATGAAAGCATATCCCGTTGTGGAATATTCCTTTTTAAAAGCCGCATCTATAAACAGAATCCAGTCCGATGTTAAGCTTGTCCATTTTTCTTTATATGTCGGACCTTGCTGAACCTTTTTGCTTTTCTTCATATTTTCTTGAGGATATTGTTGTATGAATTTTCTTATTTGCTCTATAAGATAATTTGGGTTTGGTTTGATTTTATCAAAGACTACTGAGCACCTATACTTCCATATGAACCAGGCGATTGTTGCAATTTTTTTCTGTGAGGTTCCCAAAATATGGTCCCGTAATCCACTCTTTAATCCAGATTTCGATTGAATCTGTAATAATTCTTGAGTTTACCACTTCTAGAGATAGTCCAAACCAAACAGCTCTAGCAAAAGGGCAAGTTCTTATTAGGTGTTGCTCAGTTTCTTGTGTTTGGGCGTTACACATTGGGCAATCCGTAATGAAATCTTTGTTGTGTTCTCCTAGTCTTGCATTAGTTGGGAGAGCTTTTTGAGCTAATTTCCAAATGAATAATTTGATCCTCGGGATCACCTTAATTTTCCAAATCTTCTGCCAAGGAACTTCACTCGGGTTGTTATTTTCTTGGTCTTGGTTAATAAGGAAATTGTAGACATTTTTTCACGAGAAAATCCCCGAGGAGTGGTGTTGCCATCTAACCTTATCTTGTTCTTGACTATTTGGAGAAATGGCTAGAATTTTTTCTTTTATATCGAGTGAATAAATTATCTAATTTATCCCGATCCCAACTTTCTTCTTGTGTAATCGGCTCATTTACCCTTTGTGGGATAGGTTCCGTAGACACCATCGGTTTTTGAATATTATTTTCAGGTGGAACCCATTTATCTTCCCATATCTTGACCGACTCTCCATTTTTGACTTGCCAAACAAAATTTCCTTTAACGAGGCTTATCCCTTTTTGTATGCTTGTCCAAATCCAAGATAAATTTGATGTTCTAGAAGCTTCTAAAGGGTGGTTATTAGGAAAATATTTGGCTTTTAATAATTTAACTTGAGTTGATCGTGTTCCCGAGATAAGTCTCGCAGCCACCGTTAAGAGGGCAATGTTGAATTGACGTGGGTTTTTAATTCCAAGACCTCCTTGTGATATTGGTTTGCAAATGTTTGCCCAAGCTTTAAAATAACCTCCTCTTTTTTTTTTCTTATCTTTATTCCACCAAAAATCTCTTTGGATTTTATCCATTTTGTCTAGAGTTTCCTTAGGAAGATCAAGGATCTCGCATCCGGTAAGTAGGGTAACCTTGTAGAACAGTTTTATCAAGACTGTTCTTCCAGCACCTTGAGAGATAATTTTGATTTCCAACCTTGCGAGTAGCATAGTACTTTTGTAGAAGGGGTTCGAAATTTTCCTTTCTTTTTTATCAAAAAGAGTGGCGTTCCTAAGTATTTATCATTTTTGTCATCAACGGAACTTTGAGGATTTTAGCTATAATTTTCCCATGTTTTGATGAATTCTATTGTCAAGTAAATTCGGATTTTGAAGGTTCATCATTTGACCCGTAATTTCCCCAAACCCGGATAATATGTCAAGAAGGTTTTTGCTTCTCCTAAGTCGGCTTTAGTGAATATGAAGCAATCATCTCGCAAAGAATAGGTGAGAAATGTTGGGGGCATTTTTGTTTATCTTTAGACCGGATATTTTTCTCTCTCCGAAACCGCTTTATCTAGAAGCCTAGAGAGAATCTCCATGTGATTAAGAAGAGGTAAGGGGAGAGAGGGTCGCCATGTCTTAGACCTCTAGAAGTTTTGAAATTAGGACCCGGAGAACCGTTTAGAAGGATGGAGAAAGATGTTGTAGTAATACATTGCATTATGAGATTAATCCAGGAATTGCTAAAGCCTAGCGCTGTAAGTGCAGATTGAATAAAATTCCATTCCACTCTATCGAAGGCTTTGGAAAGATCTAATTTTAGAGCAAAATGGTCTTTTTTCGCTTTGGAAGTTTTCATTGTATGGATAAGCTCGTGGGCTATGAGAATATTGTCCGTGATTTGTCTACCGGGTAGAAACGCTGATTGGTTCGGGAAATTATCTTATTCGTAATTGGTTTAAGACGGTTGGAAAGAATTTTGGATATGATTTTGTATATAGTATTACTCAGGCTAATGGGTCTAAAATCAGCTGGGGTTTGTGGGGTTGGATATTTTGGAATAAGGGTAATGTAAGAGTAGTTTAAATGAAGCAAGACTCCACATTAAGAATGTAAGCTTATCAAGAAATCGAATCCCGGAAAAGTAAAAGATTTGACAACCTGGTAGCACCATAAATCATAGGTTTCCCAAGCTTCCGGACATACTCATTAAGCGCGAAAAGGTTATCAACATAAACACCTCGCTGTTGTTCATGAAACCATATCAGAAACTCGCACGCTTCAGAACTTACTTTGATTCAGCACGTATAGCGCCTCCAAATAAACTTCAATCAGAAATGCGGCATGCAAAAGCAATCAGTGAAAACAGCTAACTGAACTTCAATAAATTGACCGACTCATGAATGGAGATATTACATTACCCCTACAGAAGTAATTGAACTACAAATTTTTAACCGACTCATGAAAGGAGATGATACATTACCCCTACAGAGGGTATAATGGCAAATGCGGAAACTATTTGTACCAGGAAAAATTGAATCTAAGATCGCGATTGGCACTAACAGTTTTGGGCAGCAAAACTAAGTAGTAGAACCAAAACAAATTATGGGGGTAGAAAACATTTGGTAATTTCTTTCTGACACTCGGATCCACGGTAAAGATAGATCTAGTTGGAGAATATAAAGAGGACCTAGGACCTGCCTTTTCTTGGAGTTTGCTTCTTTCAAATATTCAGTATAGAACTCCTTCGTCATTGGATACCATACTTCAGCACATTGAAAATTTGTAATGAACTCTCCTCTTACCAAGTGCGACCAGTTCGCTTCATACGAATTTTGGACCAATAAGGAAGTTCAAATCCGTAATACGACCACTACCACCCCCGCCACCATCATCACCAACGTAGCTAGAGTTAGCAGCCACTATGACTAATCACACCAGCTTCACTTCTCTCTCGCCCGTTCTATATAATCACAGAACCAGCACCACCAACTCACAGGCATGAACACCACCAGCTAAGTTGGGATCAACCAGAAGCACTACACACAAGACCTGAAAGCGCCAAGTAGCAGTGAACCAGTACCCCAATTCATCAGCTCAATGTCTACGGTTTAGATCAGGCGCTGTCGTCATCCATTTTCTTGAAGGCGTCGTGTTTCTTTCAAGTGACGGTGGCAGGTTCTGTGTTTGCACTTAGTCGCAGCGTCGGCTGAAAGTGAAAAGGTGGATGCGGTATTATCTCATCCACCTTAGTCAAGCGAGTTCATGATCAATCTTCTTGCAAGCGTGTGATCGTCCCATATTATCTCAAGCAAGAGCAGCACGTATTAAATTTAGTTTTGCTAATAAAGGTACTGCCTCTACCTCTTTAGCTAAATTTTAGTTTCGTGTCCTCATTTAATAGTATTTGTTTTGATTATATTGAGTGTCCGATGGTCTTGCTTTCTCATTTCGATGATTTGTAGTCTTTTTTGCTGTTGCTTTTGTAAAGACATCTGTCTTATTTTCTGAACAGTCTTTTCACATCTTACATGCAATGATATCAACCTTTGCAGTTAGCTGCACAACAAATGTTTGTTGAAAGGCCTAATTAGTCAAGATGCCTGAACTCAGGCCTTGTCAAGTCCCGAATGATTGCAAACCACGAAATACAGAGAATATAATTGCTTACACATTTTCCCTCACCCTTATACATTGCTCGCTTGCATGCATATAATCACATCTAGTCATTAAGTAATTTTGATGTAATTTTAAGATGGCAGCAACAAGGATCTATTACGAAATACACACACTACCACTCACGAATACCAAAAAACCAAAGACACATTGCAAAATCGTGACATAACCTGAGGTGATTTAAGTGGTAGGATGACCTGAGTCCAGAATTGTCTTCCACAGGAATATGGTAAATGACGATAACTCTATATTATTGTCGCACCCTGTTTCAGCAAGTACATCAAACACCTATGTCCTTTTTCTCATCTCACATTGCTTTCTGGATTATTGAATGTCGCCTGCGTGATAAAATTGTCAGGGTTCCATGTCTAAATATATCCACTCTTGTGAATCACAATATATATGTATGTGTAAGTTGCTGAAGGCGGCAGCTATCTTAATGATTCCACACTATACAGAACATTGCAGGTTGAAAATAACAATGTCTGAGAAGTTCATGAATGATGTTGTGTTGTCATGAGCGGTTGGCGTGGCGTATGGGTTAATGACTTCACCACCCGAGTACAGCTAGTTGTGACATAACTCTAATAATGAGAAGGTGTTCCAAGTATGACATTGAGGGATGATAAACTGTGGACCACCACCTAATTTAGCTTGAAGCGCCTGCACCTCACAGACTGACAAGTATTTGCAAACATGGTCTTGTGATTATCAGGGTTTTAGAAGCCTTTCGGAATTGACGCTGATTGCTGCCGGCGGTGCTGAGCGTCTCCTGGATTGGTCACCAGCTCCTTCCACCTTCAGAGATTACCACTTTTATTCAACCGATAAGCGCTTACAATTTTGTTTTTGATTCTATTTAGATAGTGGCGGACCTCTATTTTGCTATAATTGCCTTTACTTAAAACCTCTTAAGAGTAACAGTTTACTACCGAATCAAGTTACCCCGTACAATGTCCCAAACACTGGCAACCTGACGGGCTAAGCTCCAGAGTTAGTTCCAATAATGGTGAGGGGTTTTATACAAAACTGGGCCGCTCACGGGCCTACTGCCAGTCTATAAAGGAGTAGAGATGCCTCTCCTGAGTTGTTATTTAGAGAACATAAAAAGATGTCTTCAATGAGATCGATTTTGAAGAAGACTTATTCTTGTTTCAAAAAATCATTAGGTGAAACATCATTAGGTTTCATGGAAGGAAATCAAAGGATTCGGCGTTTCAAATCTGATGCCAAGGGTTGTCCCGGTTACCGAGAAACTAGTAGACACTTTGAAACCAAGGTCTGATTTTTAAAATTTTCCCCTTTTTAACTTTCAAATCTTTATTTACTTGCTGCTGCTTTCGTCTACATCCAGGTACTTTTTTTTTTTCTATCTCCAATTCTGATTAAATTTATTTTCCCAAATATTACGCATCTATTCGTTCTTCGAACCATCCTATATTACCTCTGATTCCACCGACTGTATTTTTATTGCCCAACTTAAACTTCACCACTGATCTGCCTTTAGTTTCGCTGCTAAACGACTCAAGATCATACTTAAACTAGGGCTGTTCATGGTCCGGTACCAACAAATCGGGTCCAGTTCGTAAATTAGTGAACCCGGAACCGGACCCGATAAAACTTGAATATTCATCCAGGTACGCGGCCTAAAAAGACAAATAAAAGAATAAACGACCGGGTTCTTCCTGACGATTCTACGGTCGAGAATTAATATTGGTAATGAGCCAAATTTTAGGACCAAATCATCCAGTTCCGGTTTAGTTCCCAGTAATCTGAGTACCGCTCTAAATTTTTACTCATGATAACTACTGTAAGACCAAAAAACATGTTTCTGCTAGCTCTGGATATAGACAAAAGAAAAAGTTCATGGTTGTAAAACTATAGTAGCAGTGTGCATTGTTAGTTTTCTACAGTAGTAATGTTTGATAAAAGTTTATGAAATACTTGAGTAGAATATCACAGAGGAAGAGCAAATTCCATACTAGCCATGTAGACGAGTGACATGTATTTTTAAATGTGGGTGTTTAGAAGAAAGCATGTGAAGTCTTCAGATACGTTAACTACAAAGAGGTTTCCTTACGGAGATATATAATTATCAAAGGAACAGCAATGCACAAACATGTTAGGGAAAGCTGCCATAGGTATCTAGATTATTAGTAGCATTATAGGTAGCAGTACTGTTCTTCTAGATTTCTGTTTATGTTTTGGAAACTTCGACGTGTGTTTTCTTTCTAGCCTATCCCAACTTGTTTGGGACTAACGGCTAGGTTGTTGTTGCTGTTGTTTAGTGGTACTTTTTTCTTAATTCTTTTGTTAATTGAATGGGTCATATATTTTGAAGGAGGAAGAGGAGGAATTCAATAGGGTGAAATTTTATAGATATGTGTTAACAAGGACCGAGATTCCTGATTATGGAAAGATACACCAGCAGCTTGCGCGTGATTTAATGGATAAGTGTGCCGATGAGGAACATTGGCAGAAATGTGATACGCGACATGAGTTGACTGCGGAAGAAACTGAATACCAAAATCAATGTGATGAGGCGATGGCAAGACAAAAGGAAATCGAGTATGCAAGGTTTTAAAAAGCGAAAGCGTGGGGTGAAGCGCTCTCATACTAAAGCGTAAAGCGTTGCGAAAGCGTAAAGCGAAAGCGAGCTTTTTAAAATATATAATAATATGTATAAATAAGAAGTTGCTAACTTAATAAAAGAAAACTACGAAGTTCAGACATAATAAAAGGAACAATTAAACTAAGCATATGGCATACTGATATTGCCTATTCTACCTAAGAGCTTTTAAATATACTAGCCATGAATGTCTGCATCATTCATATCATCATGTAGACAGCCATTGCCATCATGTTTTCATGCCCCATAAATTAGGTTTATTAGTATTTAGTTAGAAAACCTGAAATAGGCCCTACTGGGTTTCAAAGGCAAGCTTTTTATTTTCTAATTTAAATCAATTCGTAAAGCGGTGCTCTGGAAGCGCCTAGGACCTGAAGCGCAAAAAAGCGCCCAAAAGCGCGCCCCACAAACACCTTTTTAAACCATGCGAGTATGAGATTGATGACAAAAGACTTGAGGAAGAGGTGGAAGCAATAATCAGGTATCCATTTTTTTTTTTAATTGAATTCTTGGACTTGGAATCGTACCAATGACGATATGTGATAATGTGATTCACTAGTGCTTTGAAGGTAGGTTTCTACTAATACTGTAGAAACGATTAGTATATGACGATATGTGATAATGTGAGTCATTAGTGCTTTATTGGTAGGCTTTGACTAATTTTAGTAGAAACAATTAGTATATATCCTCGCTTGATCAAATTATCTTTGCTTCCCTGCCATTATGCAACCTGAAAAGGATATACAAAGATTTTAGTTGTAAGGGTAACGAGTTTTGGTATGGATTTATGACTGAATATCTCCTGTAAGGGTAACGAGTGGTATGGATTATGACTGCATATCTCCGATTAAAAAAAAAAAAAGAGAGTACTAAATCAACCTTTGGTTTGGTGATTTAGTAGAATACTTGGTAAATATCCTCACTTAACTAAGTTATTTGTGCATGTGTGTTTGTTAATCTATTAAAACAGATACCATTTGCAAATTGATTTATCAATTTACTATATCAGCGAGTCAATGACCGATTTGATACGCTTTCTATGATTTCGACGCATTCGTTACCTTTCTCTACCATTTAGGGTAAAATGAAAGTATACTTCAAAACAGAAAATGTGGACATCGTCATTTTTGTAGCGATAAAGAAATTGGCGTTGATTACGTCAGAGAATCACGAAACTATATATAGCATAAGCTTTTGATTACGTTGCATTTAGTTCTGTTTAGCGTTTCGTTTTTAACGATGATCTTTTTTTAATGACAACAATGTTTCAATAATGCCTTACTGCTGTTTGTATGTTAGTCTTGTTATGCATTATTGGTAAATTTGCTTATATGGGTGGCTGGTACTGGAGTTTTAATCATCGTGTGTTTCTAGTGTAGAAATTGACGTGTTGTTAAACCTATTACCTAGTATTTCTGAATTCACCTGTTGTAAGTTATCAGAAGTAGAACCCGTGATTTATTTTTTCTTGGTTATGGATTTTTAATTGTTAAATGAGTATCTTGTTCTTGTCTGAGCTTATTTATGGATTACCCTTTAGCTGGTTATAAATATTTTTCTTTATCCTTTTTAATGCGACCAGGTCAGGGGATCTCTCGATGGAGAGGATTGGTTGTCGAAAGATTTAATGATTGCAGCTTTTGCTTGGCGGAAGATTGACACCTGAGCCATCACAGGAAAAACCCTATTTACAAGTCTTGTTTTACGGCATATCATGACAGGAAAAACCCTATTTACAAGTCTTGTTTTCTGCTTATGCCGTAAAACAGAAAGTCGCACCTTTTACAACTTTTATCTTCTTTTCCATCTCTGAAGCAGAACAACTTTTGCATTCCTAGTGCCAAACTTTTGGTAAAAACATTAGTAATAATGAAATAAAAGTTCAATAACGTGTACCGTTTCTAACGTTTTTCTTGTTTTGTTTTTTTGAGGATTTTAACTAAAATAGTGACCACTAGATACTAGAACAACGCTGCCATGATGAGAGCTGACGGAAGAAAAGGCGAAATATCACTGATTGTTACGCGTTATATATATTCTTTTTTGTTGGAATGTTATTTTTGAGGTATATATATATTGTATAAATCGTGTATCCTTTGTGATGGCTTCATAACTCATTTATGCATTTTTTTTTGTTGGAATGATATTTTTAGGTATACACATCGTTTTATTAGTTGCAATGGAAAATTAGTTCATGCATAAACATAAATATGATTTGCATAGTGTGTTATGCATCTTTTGTGGCCGTTTGCCTTGCATTCAATTTTCGAAGATGTGACTAAAAGAATAAACACCTCGATAAAATTTGTAAAATTCAAAAGCACAGATTCTAAAGTATATATATTATAACCAGGCCGACCAAAAGAAGCAAGGGATGACTCTATATATGGTGACTTTGTGACAATGTGGGACATGACTTTTTTATCTCCAATTTGACACAAAAAATTTGATTTGGGCGGTTTGGTGTCATACCCTAGAAATTCCCAAATTGTCCCTCCTTTATAGTTCAATTACCATAACTCCTTATATTTGTTGTAGGGCCTACGGCCCATAGATGTGCGTCCCAGCTAGATATCTAGGGTCTCCCTTCTACATGTATATAAAGGACATTGTTCCATGTAACCCTGCTAATGATCAAGATGAAACTCCGTCTCTTTCTCTATCATTCTCACATTTATCACTGCAAAACGTTATAAGCACGAACTCTTTTTCCACTGAGATTTTTCTTTTGGTTATCAACGAATCATAGTTCTGGGAATCTCTAACTCTGCCGCTGCAAAAAGATCTGTGGAACACAAAAGAGTATTTTGTTTTCTACATTGGGTTGCGCAAAGTAATTGAACACATCGCGGTATTCCTAAACTTCTATTTATTCAATTTTCTTTTCCCTTTTCCTAACATGATTTGATTGAGAAAAAAAAAACTGTTTGTTATGGTTATCAAAATGATGTGATGTCTTCTATATATGGTTATCACATGAATTTTCTGCTCTCAAAAAGGTGCTACAGTATTTTTTTAAATATATATACCCTATGTGAGATATATTATTATAATAGTTGATTATCCATGATTCATTATTTTATATGTATGTACAATTTGATGTTTACATTTTCAAAACTCATTCATATCTTGTCTGTTTATGAATATAAATCATTATTATATTTTAATATAATTGTCATTCATATTTGATGAGAAGAAGGTTCGTGAGAAGCAGCAAGTAGCCAACATTGCAGCATGTCAACGGAAGATTAATGCTGGGCATTTTGCAGCCGCAATACGCGTGTTGTCATCGTCAGGGGTTGCTCCGTATGAAGAAAAGACTTATGCTGATTTGCTAGATAAACATCCCTCCGCCTCCCTCCCGAGGTTCCTTTAGATGATTTAACGGCTGAACCTATTTTTGTTGGTCCAAAGGCTGTTTTGAGAGCTATTAAAAGTTTTCCTAAAGGCACGTCGTGTGGTCGTGATGGTTTGCGAGCGCAGCATTTAGTCGATGTCTTTAGTGGAGCGGCGGTAGCAGTGGCGGATGACTTGCTTTTGTCTATTTCTGGGGTTATCAACCTTTGGTTGGCTGGTAAATGCCCTAGTGTATTAGGCGAATATATTGCTAGCGCACCATTGACACCATTGCTTAAGCCTGAAGGAGGTCTCAGGCCTATTGCAGTTGGCACGGTTTGGCGCAGATTGGTTTCCAAGGTGGCTGCTTTCGCCGTTGGAAAGGACATGACCTCTTACTTAGGAGACTACCAATTTGGGGTTGGTGTTCCAGTGGGAGGCGAAGGTATTCTACATGCTGTAAATCGCCTTTTAGAGATGAAGGGTCATTCAGACAAAATGTCAATGTTGCTAATTGACTTTTCTAATGCCTTCAATATGGTGAGCAGATCTCACTCATCAAGGAGGTCCGTCTTCATTGCCCGAGGTATTTTCGTTGGGTAGAATTTTGCTACCTTCGCCTGGGCTAAGCTTTACTATGCACAATATATTTTGTCTTCTGCACTTGGGGTGCAACAAGGTGACCCCCTCGGTCCCTTGTTATTTGCTTTAACTCTTCACCCCTTAGTGAAGTCTATTGCATCTCGTTGCACTCTTGATTTACATGCATGGTACTTGGATGACGGCACAATTGTTGGTGACACTCTAGAGGTAGCTAAGGCTTTGCGTATAATTGAATCTGAAGGACCTAGTAGAGGGTTACACCTCAATATAAAGAAAACGGAAGTATTTTGGCCTTCCGTTGATCCGAGAAGAACAGAAGATGGTGTTTTCCCCTCAGATATTGGTAGACCTTCTAAGGGTGTTAAACTGTTGGGTGGTCCAGTGAGTTTGGATATGAACTTCGTCAGCGACATGTTATTGAGCAGGGTGCACAAAACTGTTCAATTAATGGAGGCGATCAAAAAACTCAAGGACCCTCAAAGTGAGATGCTCTTACTTCGCAACTTATCTTGGTGTGTCTAGACTTTATTTTGCAATGCGAACTACCAATCCCGTTGCTCTCCATTTCGCCACCGATCTTTATGATGACAAGTTATATCGGTATTTGAGGCTATTAATTACTTTGGAGATGGTGCGGGTTTTGGCCCTCTACGTAAGAGATTAGTCACTTTGCCTATTAAGGATGGTGGACTTGGTATTTATACCATGTCTGACACTCGTGCTTATTGTTTCCTTGCTTCTCAGAGCCAGACTACTTCAGTGCAGAAAGTGATCCTTGGTGATTTATTCTCAACAGACAGAGGTTCAACTTATCAGTTGGCTCTTCAGACCTTTACCCAGGTATGTGGATTACCGTCTACTTACTGTGTCAATGATTCTGCCCCCCCCTTCCATGCACTCCCTGGCAGTAGTTTATTTTGATGCAGTCAAGAAGCAAATCCCAGACCAATTTCTAATGTCTGCAAGAGATTCCGTATTATGGCAATGCAACCGTGTTAAACATGCCCAAGATTATCTGTTGGAAGTACCCATTAGTGGTCTTAATCAATGCCTTGGACCTCGACAATTTTAGAGCCGTGCTTTGTTATCGCCTTGGTATTCCTCATTTTGTCGATAATAGTTTATGCCCAAGTTGCAACAAATCTATGGACATTTTTGGAGATCATGCGCTTCACTGTGCCAAGGGCATAGGTTATAAGTTTCGTCATGACGTTGTTCGTGATGTTGTCTTCGATATTTGTTACAAAGCCAATGTGCCTACGCGCAAGGAGGTTCCTCTCGGTCTTCGATCAGATGATGGCAAAGATCTTAAGCCCGCTGATATCCTCGTTTTCAAATGGGAGAATGGGAAAGATGTTTGTATGGATGTTACGGGTGTTTCTCCTTTTGCTGGTGATGGTGTCCGCTCCTTTGTCCCTGGTAAGGCTATCTCTGGTGCTGTTTCACGTAAACATACCAAATACTCGGACAAGTGTGCTGCACATGGATATGGATTGGGTGTTCTGGCTTTTACTACCTTAGGCGAACTTGGTGAGGATACTTTAGCTTTTTTCAAGCGTCTGAAGAATTGTCTCTTTAGCAATGACGCTAGTAGTGGAGTAGGTAAGTTCATTTTTTTATAGATTAGGTGTTGCTATTCAAAGAGGAGTTGGAGCCCAGCTTGTCGCCAGGTTGCCAACCTAGAGCTTTGTATGTAATAATTATAATTGTCATCATATATATATTTGATTATATATTATTATATTGATGTTATGATTCTGCGTGTATAAAAGTTGGTATGTTTTGATTTTATCAATATATGTGTGGAGATTATTTTGTATGTATTGTATGAACAGTAGAGGGTCTATGGAATAAAGTTAGAATAGAAAATGGTTTTCTTTGTTCCATGATTGATAGTGTCCTTGCATGATTGATTGGTATGCCCGTTAACTGATATGTATTTGATGTGTGATATGATCCTCTATCCATCTTATTATCTGTTGATTCATGATTGGTCTTGCTTTAGTTTGTTGATCCCTTTCTTTAAGATTATTGACGCACTAGGTGCTGGTTTTGTAACGTAAAAGTTAAATGCACATTTTGACTGATTTTGAAAAGTAATAATATAATAAATATATATTTTTTTAATTTTGTTACTACTTTTGAAACGCATGAAATCTGTCGTATTTGTTTGTAGATGTTTTTTTTTTTTTTAAATCTCTTAATTTGAATTGTATAGCCAATAGCGATCTTTTCTGTCTTTGGCTCTCTGTTGTCAATCAATATGCTATGAAGATTAACATATATATACTTTTAGTAAATAATAAAAAAACTTTTATCTGTTTGTGACATGTATATGTGGGGTCTCCATCCCTTGCCGTGTTCAAAATTTGGGAATATGTGGAGGGAATATTTACTCCTCACGATGCCGTGTGCCGGGATGCTCTGTTCACGATGAATTGAAAAAAAAAAAGAAAAAAAAAAATCTCGCATCCAGCCTGAACCAGCCTGTTCTGGCCCTGTATCTTGTTCTGTTCCGGTTTTAGGTTGTACGTGATTAAAGTTGTTCCGGTTTTGTGTATATACAACGGGAACTAAAATGTGAGGTATGTAACTAATGTTAATGTGCGTTTTAATATTGAATGTTTGTTGGGCTTATTTATTTATTTTAAGAACATGCCTAGTTCTGTCTTTTTTTTTTTTTTAAGATAAGTCCATAGCATATATAAACTGTCAACTTAAATTATGACCGTTGATCTCGATCATTAAGAATTTTGATCGTAATGCTATTTTGTTCTCTTGAATATGATATTGGCTATAGTTGAATGATGTGTTTTGTTTAATTGGTTGTACCAACCCGATTCCAATGTATTTATTTGGGTTTTAGAAGTACTTAGACCATTATTGCAAACTTGATATTGTCTCTCCAAATTTGAATTCCGTGGGATGTAATCCACTTGCTCGACTATTAAAGAGTCGGTATTTTCAAAAGATACATTGTAAATAAAATCACGTGTATTCCAATTTTTATGGAAGAACTCACAAAAGATGATATGAGTCATAAAATTTTCATTTCTCTACTTCATCCATAATACTAACGAACCGGTATATGTTGAAGTATGACAACAAGAGAATTATCTTTAGTAATATATTCAACCTAAAGTAAGTGGTTGACATGTGTAGTGTGAGATTCTCTTGGCCTATTGAGATACAAAAATTTCTCAAATTAAGCTAACTGTAGCAAAAATTGAAAATGGAAAGAACCCCGAAGTAATAAGGGTTAGACGTAATGACTCATATAAAGCATGTGAAAAGGGACATATATATCATGAGACAAAGATGTATTTTTTTCCCGAGAGTAATGACACCAAAGTACAGTGTATCACTGAATATGGGATGAAGCTAAGATGTAATTCTAGCTCCCATCATAAATGAAAGAGTTGGGAATGCACCTGGTCATAGGTGTTGATATATACAATGTGTGTGTATCATAGTAGCAACCAATTTCCACATCAACTTTAATGGAAACAAGAACTTTGCCTGGCCAATTGATTATCTTATCGAGCACAAAATTGCTCATTTTTTTCTTCAAGATATAACAAAGACGTCGCAAAATCTCTAGATGTACCTAGAGATGATCATACCTTGTTAAATTCCCAAGTAACCCATGCAAATGGATATCTTGTGGAACATCTAAATGATGAAAATGTAAGATTGCATCTTTTATAGTCTCTAATATATTTGGAAGGAAATATATTTTAGAGAAACTAATGAGTCAATCTAGTACAATGTAATTCACTATAATATTTGGATTATTGAATCATATTGACTCCGATGATGAAACGTTGGAAACTGACTCATATAGGCTTTGGGCATAACCATAAAGAAACTTTGGTTGTGAGATGATGATTGTTTTGAAAGAACTCATACAAATATCACTTTATTTGAGTGAACGAAAATGGGAAAAAGATTGATGAGAATGCAAAGTGACGACATATCTCTCAATCAAGTGTTTTCTAAATTACTACATGCACAACCCCTTCCCATTATGCTTTTAGGTAAAAAGCATATCACTCATTTTTACAAAGTCTTGATAAAACAGGATCGAGACCATCCTAAGATGCAAATGGTAAAAATTCCATATTACAAAGAAAACAAGGTGAACTTTAGAAAAACATTCATGCGAATGCGGACCATTAAAGTGAGTCGATGGATCGTTGAATGTTTTGACATTTTGGACTAGTTATAGTTCCCAAAAAAAAAAAAAAAAAAAAAAATTTGCGTTTGAGAACTCCTAGCACATATTACACAATGCAAAGTGTAAAGGCTAACCACCCTTGTTAATGCTAGAGAATTTACATCAAAAGGACTTGATAAATATTGCATGTTTAATAGGATCAATATAGAGCATCTTATACCCAATGGTCTCGCTGAGGCGACCATCAAAGGTTACAGATGGTGTCTAAGGAATAGGTTATGCGTACCAACCTACCTTTTATTGCTTTGGGGATATGCAATATTACGCGCATCTTTACTTAATTCGTTTTAGAACCCAATATTAGTCAACCTTTTCTGCGTACCAGTTGGTAACTGAATTTAAGCCTGACATTTGTGTTATTACATATTTTTGGTTGCACTATATATGTGCCATTACGAGTCCATATCGTACTATGATAGGTCACGAAAATGATTAAGTAATTTTGTTGGATATTTACTCTCAACAATTATCCGCATTTTAAAACCTTTGGCAGGAGATCTCTTACCGCTAGATTTGCGGGTTATCACTTTAATGAGACAGTCTTCCCGTCTTTAGGGGGAGATAAGAAAAAGTATTTTCTAAGGGAACGACAGGAATTATCGTGGTGTGTTCCCACTGTGTCTCATATTGATTCTTCTACTCCACAAATGTAAATGTGAAGTGATAAAGAATATTCTATATTCAGAATGTACACCGATGTTGCTAAAGTGATGAGATCACACATACCAGCTGCAAACCTACCGCAAAGTTACAAATCCTCAATACGGGATATACACCATAGACTAAGTGTTTCAACTACACTCGGTGGAAGTGTGGTTGAGGCCGTGGCTCCATAAAGGAAGTTGGAGAGACCACTTGGTTCGATCAATCCTCACCTAGAAAGGAAGTAGGTGAGTAAGGCACAACTTATATATATCATCGAAATCATCTCATAAGATTGTCTCGAATTATGTCCATGAATCAAACTGGAGGACGCTCAGAAGTTTTAAATGATTCTAGAGAACAATGAAATCCTGACGGATTATGAGAATGCACATGAGTCAATGGAAGGATCATGCGTGCACAATGATGATATAATCCATAAATAGTTGCTCCAGAAGTAAAGCACAATGAGATCGAACCTTGCTTTATTTTGATTAATTTCAAATAAATAGCGTATTTGGCCTACACAATCCAGGTAGAACTTAGTTCTTTGGCAAATATATTATATACGGGTATTTGGTGTGGTAGTGCTAACCAACCAAGTGTAAATCCTATTGGACATATATAATTAATTTGTCATAAAGCATAATGAGGAGAAAGTAGTCTTAAAGTACAAAGACTGGCCTTGTGGCGCGAGGTTTCTCAAATCCCTGGAATTGTTCTCTTGTAATGAACGTTATAGAGTTCCGCTACTTAGTTAGCTTGGTAATTTCAAAAGGACTTGAAATGCAGCATATGTATGTGGTTGTTATGTATCTCTGAAAGCATCAAGAGATAGAATATATTTACAAAAGTACTTGATAGACTTTTGTTTCCCAAATCAAATGACTCTAAACCACAGAGTGCGTTTACGATTAGATATAACGCTCACTTATAGATTCAAGCAATCGGGCGGATGTGGTATACCCGTCTAAGTGGCTATTTGATTTGGAGGGGATAAACAAGTAAGTTATTTTTCCTTGCGTATTCATAAGAAAGTTCCTGATTTGGAATTGAAGCTATTTATGTTGATGGTACACACATGATTTTTACTCTTGATGTAATAAGAGACCTTAAAAGCTATTTGAAATCTGAGTTTGAGATGAAAAATCTAGGGAAAGCTCGATCGAATACTGAGCTTGTGGTATATTATTCCACCAGTTTGCATATGTCTATAGATTTCAGGCAATTTAACAAAGACATGCATCCTGATAGCACTCCCATGATTAGTCGAGGTTCAAATGTAAGTAAGTAACCATTTCTTCAAAAGGAAGATGACGAAGATGTGTTGGGAGATGAAATTCCCATATCTAAGTACAATAGATGCATTGTTGTACTTAGTATAATAATGTACTCGATTAAATTTTACATCCCCATAGAACTTTTTAGCTAGATATAGCTCCACACCAACGCAACGTCATTGGAATGGTATAGTGAATGTAATCATGTACTCAAAGGTAACCATTGACATAAATTTGTTTTATCCCTGCAAAGACATAAAAATGAATGCTAATGAAAGTGCAATCCAAAAGTTGTTGATTATGAAGGAACAATAATCTCTTTTCCAACGAAAGTAATCAAGGGGAGATATGGTAGACTATTTTCTAAGTCATTGCGAATATTCAGTCTCGAGAAATACATGACTAAAGAAATCATCGGGAACAACTCGAAAGTAATCGGGGAGAGATGCCGACATCGTGGGGAGGATCCAAGGATATGATGTCGACATATTTTACTTCGAAATTGAAGTTGTGTTGTACTCTTTTTCCCTTCGATTGAGAATAGTTTTTCCCAAAGGGTTTTGTCACTCGACAAGGTTTTTAGCGAGACAATATTAAAAAATGAAGTATGTTGAACGTTGCAGGCATAAAGATCGCGTTGATATTACTGAATATATCTGAATCAAAGAAATGAAACGCGATAGTTCGTTAAGCAACGTAACTTCCAGAATCAACAACAAAGTCTTATAAGCATTCAAGTCACCAAAGTAAAGTGTGATAAACTCCTTTTGACTGCATTAGACTAATGAAAATTGTCTAACATCAGGGGGAGCATCTAATGGTGTGTTGAACTATTTTCCTTCACCGAGGTTGCTTTTTCCCACAGGGTTTTGTTACTCGGCAAGGTTTTTAATGAGACACCAACAAACACCGGGAATGTAATTTCCCAACTAAGGCTATTGTCTTTCCCACGAGGATTTTATGCCTTAATAGTTGTGAAGCAACTAATCAGCTTCAACGAGCAAAGTGATCATCGCAGCAGATCACCTTTACTTGCGTTAGTCACGTTGTACTCTTTTTCCTTGTCAAGGTTTTAATGAGGCAACATATTAGAGTCTAACTATGTGCTATGATTGCGTAATATTGTTCTCTTTTTCTTTAGTTCAGGTTTTCTCCCTTTGGGTTTCCCTGACGAAGTTTTAACGAGGCAATTAAATTAGACTCGTCGGTCTTTGAAGATTGTATTGCATGTGATGAACTACATGTAAAGTACAAGACTACATGTGAAGTACTACATGTGAAGAGTTGTACCAAGGTTTTATCCCACTGGGTTTTTCTTTGTCAAAGTTTTATTGAGGCAATTGATTTCGACAAAAGTCATCAAGAAGAGGAAGACATTTGAAGAACTACATTCGAAGCACTAAATGTGAATCACTGCTTATTAAGTTCTATTGGACCGCACAAGGGGGAGTGTTGTAGGGCCTACGACCCATAGATGTGCGGCCCAGCTAGATATCTAGGGTCTCCCTTCTATATGTATATAAAGGACATTGTTCCATGTAACCCCGTTTAATGATCAAGAAGAAACTCCGTCTCTTTCTCCATCATTCTCACCTTTATCACTACAAAAATATTCTATTTTTTAGGGGCTTAATTAAAAACCAAGTTTAAAATATAACATATCTAAATTCGTGCCTTGGATTTTACAAATTTTATCTTGTTTGAATAGTTTTAAAAAAATCTGCCCAACGAGTACAAACAACAATATCAAATTTAGAGTTTATACAAACGAGGGAGGATCTGTGGACACTCTTAGATGGACACTATCATACATGATGTGCGTCATTTTCTCCGCAAAACCCAAATGACAATAAATTTGAGTCTCATATTTTGATGATATGTTCATCTTATAACAATCTACATTTTAACCAAAAATGAGCACAATTGAAGACATATAACACCACCATCTACCCATTTGAATTTCAGCCGTTAAAAGTTAACGGTTGAAATTAAGATCGGTAGATGGTGAGGTTTAGTATCTCGAATAGTTCTCATTTTTGGTAGGAATGTAGAGTCTTATAAGAGGAACGTACCATCAAAATATTACATTCGAATTCATTGTCATTTGGGTTTTGCAAATAAAATGGTGCAAATCATGTATGATAGTGTCCATCAAAGAGTGTCCAGGGATCCTTCCTCTATACAAAAAATCCAGAGGTATTTATTGTTTTAGGCACAATTTTCGAAAATTAAATGTATATCCATTATGCAAACCACCACGAAGAATCATAATACTTTATGTAGCTATATTTTAGTTTATGCATCAATTTATATTCCGTTGCAAGTAATAAAAAAGATGTACTCCCTCGATTTCAAGAAAAGTGATACTTTCAGTTTAGGCACAATTTTCGAAAATGGAATGCATCGCCATTATGCGAACCACCACAAAGGAACATTATGCAGTCATATTTTGGTTTATGCATCGGATAATTTTCCGTTTCAGGAAAAGTGATACTTTCACCCCGTGTCAGGAAAGTTGATATTTTCGCGCCGTGTCAGGAAAAATTATACTTTTCTTCCATGTCAGCAAAAATGATACTCTCGTGTCGATTTTTTTCGGTCAGTCGTCACACCGTAACAGCGGTCATCCAATTACTCATGGATTGCTTAGAAAAACTATACCAAAACCAACTTTTTCCGAAAGAATTTCCACAAATTGGTTTTGGTAATGTTCGTGTGGAGTTCGGATATATTACAGATGTTTTCTTTTCCAGAATAAACTGCGTCTTTAAAACAGTGATGCTAAGTGGTTGGGAAGATTTGTCTTTAAAACACTATAGAAAGGCTGTAAGTGAAAGATTGGAGATGGAGACTTTAGCATGGCAACTTGACAGGGAAGACTAAAACCTTTCTTTTCTGCCACCTTTTTAAGTTTTTAAGGGTCCAGTACGTGTGTAGTGTACCTTCCTTTATTTTTATGGTACATTATTTATATGTCCCTACTTTTAGAACCCAACAAATATATCATTCCCCAAAATAAATATATCCCTACCAATTTTAGGAATTAAAATCCGGAATTCTTAGATTACGAAAATACCCCCTATAAATTTCACCTTAAACAAGATCGGACACGTTTATTTTTACATTTCATTTATTCGTCTCTCTCAAGTCTCACCAACTCACTCTTCTCTCCCTCGTTTCGATCGCTCCCACGATCTGAAGCTGAAAACCAGAAAAAAACTGAAATTGATGGAGAATCCACTAGTTGTTACTCAAAATCAACCATTAATACACTAGCCATTACTCAAAATCAACCGCCCTTGAATAAATCCACTAGTCTGTGATGAAGAAAAGAAACTGAAAGTTAACCTAGTTTCATTTCGTTTCATCAACAACAGAAAGCAGCCGTATATCTTCATAATCAATAGAAAGCAGCGAACAGAAAGTTAATCAAGTTCGTTTCAAAGAAGATTTCAATTTGAACAGGAAAAGTTTTGATTTACCATTTGATTTAGGTATTGTTTTGATTTTTGGTTAGAGTTATTGAGATTTTTGTTAGATTTGGTCAAATCTGATACTCTGTGTGTGACTAAAACAAGCACGATTTGGTGTTTTGAATGTTTTGCTTCTAATCTTTGCTTCAAATTGTTGTTAGGTTGAATATGCTAGTTATGTTGATTTTGAATGTTTTGTTGAGATGCTGAAAAATGTGAGAAGTTGAAATTTTGTTAGTGGTATTTTTCTAGGTTTAATATGCAAATTTGTTCAACTGGAAACGGTGATTCTAGAGGTTTAGTTGGTTTAGATATTTTTGTTCAATTTAAGGAATCAACAACAATAGTTGATCCAAATAAAAATTGGATCAACAGTAGAAATTGATCCATTGTATGCAAATTTGTTTTACCTTTGATCTGTTTATGAAGGATTTTTAGATTTTTTTTGTATCAACAGCAGTAGTTGATCCAAATAAAAGGAATCAACAGTAGAAGTTGATCCAAATTAGGGGATAAACAACTGCAGTTGATCCAAATAAAAATAGGATAAACAATAGAAGTTGATCCATTGTATGCAAATTTGTTCTACTAGTAATGTGTTTCTGAACGATTCTTAGATATTTTTGTATCAACAGCAGTAGTTGATCCAAATAAAAAAGGGATCAACAGTAGAAGTTGATCCAATTTATTGGATAAACAAGAGTAGTTGATCCATAAAAACTGAAATTTTTGCTAGTTATGTACTTTTCTAATATGAAAATGTGAATGCTAACTATAATAATTGTTGAACTAAGGTTGAGAAGACATAATGCATAGGAGATCACCAAGAATAATAAAGAAGAATCAAGATGAGAAGGGCACGTAAGACATTAAGCAAGCTAAAGAACCAAAACAAAATGTGAAGACCAAGAAGAAAATTGAAGAAGAGCCAACAAGAAAGAGGAAGAACAAGAATACAAATGAAGAACAACAACAAAAGGTGAAACAAAAGAAGAAAGCCGAGGAAGAACCAGAACAATCAGAATCAGAATCCGAAGAAGAAGAAGGACAAGAAGAATCAGATGATCGAGAGTCGGAAGAAGAGGAAGATAAATCTAAAAAAGAAGCAGAAAAGGGCAAACCGAAGAAAGTCGTCAAAGGTAAAAACATAGATTGTAATATTTGTGCTGATATATATAACAATGTTTTTTAAAATATCGAAAACAAAATGTAAATGATTAAGCTTCATGTATGCAGGCGGGTCAAGGGCGAAAGCAAAGCCACAACAAAAGGTGAAAACCAAGAAGGTAATTGAGGAAGAACAAGAAGAATCGGAATCAGAATACGAAGAAGAAGAAGAAGGGCAAGAAGAATCAGATGATCAAGATTCGGAAGAAGAGAAAGATAAATATGAAAAAGAAGCAGAAAATGGCAAACCGAAGAAAGTCGTAAAAGGTAAAAAAAATAGATTGTAATATTTTTTACAACAACAGGCCGAAAGCTAACTATGTTGCTGGTATAAAAAAATGATATGTTTGCTGGTATATCTAACTATGTTGTTTGAAATATTGAAAACAATATTGATTGAGCTTCATGTATGTAGGCGGGTCAAGGCCGAAAGCAAAACCACAACAAAAGATGAAAAACAAGAAGGTAGTTGAGGAACAATCGGAATCAGAATCCGATGAAGAAGAGCAACAAAAATCAGATGAAAAGAATCAAGGATCGGACGAAGAGGAGAGCAAACCAGAGACAGAGCTCAAAGGTAAAAACATTGACTCTTTAATGAAATAATATGTGTAAACATTGACTCTTTAATGAAATAATATGTGTAAGCAATCATAGTTTTGGATCAACAGTCACAGTTGATACAATAAATATGTGTAATCAATCATAGTTTTGGATCAACGGTCACAATTGATACATTAAATATGTGTAATCAATCATAGTTTTGGATCAACAGTCACAGTTCATCCAATAAATCTGTGTAAACAATAACAGTTGATCCAATAAAATCTGTGTGAAATATCACATTTGATCCAATAAGAGGTAGTTAAAGCATGAACTGTGATTACACATATTTATACGTCGCACCTCACTCGGGGGCTACGCCCCCTCGTGAAAGATATATTATGGGTAGAATGTGAGAAAACAAAAGATTATTGTCAAAAAAATAAAATAAAAATAATTTTAGTTTCATTTATGCAAGCAAGTCAAGAGCCAAAGAAAAGAGAATCAAAGCAGGTCTCCAAACATTGGTTGAAATGGGGAATTTTCTATGCAAACTGTTTGAAGTATAAGGTGCAAATGATGAGCAGAAAATGAGGCTTGCACAATCACTGAAGGCATCTCCTTTCTGGGGCTTAATCAGCCCATTCTACGTAACAAACACAAGTGAAATTTTGAATGATAACTGGTTGAAGAAGATTAATCTTGCAATGCAGCTGCTTGGGTGCATTTAATAAAAAAACCAGAAAGTTCAAAATTGGAGAATCCGAAGAGTACTCTTTAGAAGCAAGAGATTTCGCTTTGATATTCAAGATGAGAAGACTGATAGAGAGTGAAGAATTGACGCAGCAACTGCAACCGAAGAAAGGACGTGACTACAGCGAATTCTTAAATAAAAAGTTCAGACCAGATAGACCAGCAGATTGTCCAGATCCAATAAAGAAGAATGAAATTGTAAACAAACTAAAAACGGCAGCAAAACATGAGTCCGATCCGGAACATTTTGTGAGACTTTTCGCTATGTGGTTATGTACGGTTTTCTTATTCCCAGATGCTGGAATGACAAGCTTCCCAAAGAAACTATTGCCTCATATCTTACTGATGGACAAAGCGTCATGTCCGGATCACGTGGTGGAACATTTGATTTCAAACTTGGAAAAAAAATAAGGACAACCAATTAACTACCGTTGGCTGCACAACTCTCCTTGTGGTAAGAAAAAACATTAATTTTGCGAAAGTAAAATGTGTATTATTGTAGAGAGTGAAATGCATACAATTGGATAAAAATAACCTTGTTGTTTATACTCTGCAGTGTTGGTTCTGCGAACATACAGAAAAGTACATCGAAAAAAGGGAGAATTTTGTAAATGCAACTCCGATATTCCTACGATGGAACCAGCACAAGTTGTGCAAGGAGCTTGTACGTGAGGCGACAAAATGAAAAAGAAGGCAATCGATATGTCTTGGTTCGACCATACGGTAATTTTTTTTACTATGTTTATCTTTTACTATTACAAATGTCCCATTTTTTTTTTTTGGATCAACAATGGAAGTTGATCCATGTGAATTGGATCAACATCCAATGTTGATCTAGTTTTACTGTCAGTTTTTTGTGGATCAACAATAGAAGTTGATCCATGTGAATGGGATCAACAACCAATGTTGATCCAGTTTTAGTGTCTACACTATTTTGATTTCCTCCAATTATCAATTTTTTGTGGATCAACAATGGAAGCTGATCCATGTGAAAGGGATCAACAACCAATGTTGATCCAGTTTTAGTATCAGTTTCTTGTGGATCAACAATGGAAGTTGATCCATGTGAATGGGATCAACAACCAATGTTGATCCAGTTTTAGTGTCTACACTATTTTGATTTGTGTTGATCATGCTTTGCAATTTCATCAAGACTTTGTTGATCCAGTGTCTGCTGAGGAGAACTATTTAATTGACCTATCGGCACCTACAAGATAACTGGAACAAGAGAGGCAAAAGATAAAGGAACTAGAGGAAGAAAAAATACTTTTTGAATGTGACAAGCATGAGATTCATTACATGGACAAGGCTCAAATCAAAATATTTATCCACAACACGATATTCTTGAGAGAGCTGTATGATAGGAACAAGGACAAACTACAGTTGCAAGATGGAGAACCAGAGCGACTTGCTGATATTGATAAGAACATAAAGGAATGACAGGAAGAGGAAAGGATTTTTCAGGAATCACTGAATAAAAATAAACCAGCGTATACATGGAAGGAATTTGAAGGTTTGGAGTTTGAAGATTTGTTCACACAACAACAAAAAGGAGAATCATCTGGAAAAGGAAATCAAGATGAAATGAACCCTGCGGCGAATGATCAACCAACAGATGGGAATGAAACGAGAGTAAACATGGAAGTCGAAGATTTTGTGGCTGTGAACAATGAAGACACTCAAGAAATGAACGATTCATTGGGAACTGAAGATGGAACTCAAAGTACATCGGGAACTCAAAGTACATTGGGAACTCAAGACACTTTTGGAACTCAAGATAAGTTTTTTCGGAAGGGTTTGAAAGTGTAATGAAGTATTCGGAAAAACCAACAAGTAGTAAATCTGAGGAGAGTTGGAAGAAAGGATTTCATATAGCAAGAGAACTAAAGAAAGCTGATGACTTAGAGCTCAATACTGAGGTCGAAAACGTTACAGAGCTCGATTCGGTGGTCGAAATCATTGCAATATCTGCTGGAGTAGTAAAAGAGAAAGGTGACATACCAATGGTTGTGTTTGACACTCCTCCAATTACAACAATAAAACCTGATGAAATTTCTGGGTATGATCATTCAGGTACCACATCGAGTTTCGGTGCAATAATGGATGAGGTACTTCGTGAGGAAACACAACAAACAGAAGAGGTTGAAGAGCAAAGTGAAGAGGATGACAATACATCCGGAGCTTCAATACACGCAGGGTTGAAGAAATTGTTTAATATGGATGCAGTTTAGGAGCAAACTGAAGAGGAAACCGAATCAGAGGAAAAATCCGATGATACAAAAGAATAAAAAAAAAACAACAGGTTAGTTCTCTTGTGAAACGGGTGAAGAAGGGAGAAAGGCCAAAGAGACAGCCGTATAAACTTCGAAGTCAAACACCTCCTGCTAAGCGTAGAAGGGGACAAAGGAAAGGTGGAAAAGGAAAAAAGAAGAAAGAGGAGAAGCAAATTGAAATAATTGACCTCGACACTGTCGACAGTCAAATTGACAACACACCAGCAGAAACCAAAAAACTGATGAAGCCAAAAAAACTAAAATTGTGGAAAAAATTCAATGACAGCGGAAAAAAATTCATCGAGCCATTCTTTGAGAATGCAACTGAATGGTATGTAATAACATATTCGAAGTCAAACACCTCAGTTCACATAGATTTTTTTTTTTTTTTGGGTTATGCTAGCTATTTTTAATAACATATTCATTTTTTGTTTATTTTGCAGCGAGAAATCTTACAGTTTTTATTTTCTGCAATCAAGATTCGGAAATAATCATCAATAGGAAGCACATACAGTGTCTACTGAATAATCAAAACATTCACGGTGAGATTGTTGATTACTACATCAACATACTGAAATCAAAAATGGAATCGCCAGATAAACCAGATCACAAGGACCACGTCATTCTCTCAATAAATGATTATGTAAGTAACCGATAAATCTTGGTTTGTTTTGTGTGTCAATAACCATTGTTGATCCAGAAAGGTTGGATCAACAACTATTGTTGATCCAAATAAGTTAGTCTGATTATGAATAAATGTTACAAGTATGTATAGCTTGAGGAGTTTAATTGCAAATACGATATGTTGTTCATTTTATATTGTTCACTGGTTACGATATCATAGTTGCATTTTTTTTGTTGACAATGTAGCTTTTGTTTATAATGTAGATGATCCATAATATGCCAAACTAATATATTTGAAAAAATATTGATACAGCCGATATTGGGGATCGCATTAGCCACGAAAAATATGGAAAAGGTAGAGATGTGGGATTAGGAAAAGGCGAGAACGATTACACAGGGAATGTTGAAGACACATACCTCAATATACCAATGTGCTTGACTGACAAAGACGGTGTTGGATACCATTGTGTGGTGCTGGCATTGGTAAAAGGAAAATGGATAGTGTACAACTCTGCAAGGCGAAACGCGGCTTACAATTGGCAATATATGGTGATGATAGTACCACTGACTCAATGGATGAATGAAATGGGCCACAGAGATGCAGAGACAGGCGGTGATATCGAGACAAGCTTTTCATATTACACTGTACCAGCACAAGTCGGATGCGACTGTGCATTGCACACTTGCATGTACATGAAGAATTTGGTGAAGCGTGGAAACTGTGAACACCTATCTGAAATCGCTAACTTAGATGAGAAGTTGAACAAGAAGCGAGTGAAGATTGCAGCAAGAATCTTGTCAGAATTGGGTTCATGGAAGAAACCAGAACAACTTCCTGATTCAGCTACTGACTCTATTCAAGAAATAATCCAATTGCAAGACTCAGTTCAACCAGTAGTTGATCTAGTAGATGAACCATTACCTGAACCATTAGATTGAGCTTGATGTCATAGTTTGTTCATGGTCTGTAAACAAAATCTAACTGTAGTTTTAAAAATACTTATCTTAGTAAGTAAATCTTATTGTAGGTCTGATTGAATTATTATGAACCATTATGAATGAATTATTATGGATGTATTTGTTGTCTGATTATGAATAAATGTTACAGGTATGTATAGCTTGAGGAGTTTACTAGGAAATACAGATAGAACCATGCAATTTTTTTGTTTGTTTTGTGTGTCAACAACCATTGTTGATCCAATTATGTTGGATCAACATCCATTGTTGATACAATTAAGTTGGTCAGGTATGTATATCTCGAGGAGTTTACTAGCAAATACAGATAGGACCAATTATGTTGGATCAACAACCATTGTTTATCCAAAAAAAGTTGGAACCCAAGAACAATGTTTCCACACAATAGTGTCAACACCCTGTAAAAATCAATAAACCTGTAACCTGCCAACTGACATATACTTAAGAAACAAAACAATAAAATTCATAACAACAGATAACAATGCAAGTGTCATTAAATTCATAATAAGTGCAAACCAAAAAAGAAAAAGAAACACCCAACTAGTCAGAAACCTAAAACAAGTTTGTTCAGAATACGAAAACACCAAAAAAAACTTCAGAACAACATCCTCTTCAAGAAGTTGATGATTCTGGAATGAGACTCCTTGTGAAATGTTGGTGCACGAGGAGCCAAAGGAGGTCTGCGACATGTTCGACGGTTGTGAAAGGTGAGCATCCCACACTGGCCACACTTCCTCTTCTTGCGCACCTTTTCACGAGAACCCCTATACCTAACACCTTTAGGCCTTCCAGCTTGTTATCGACCACCATTGGGAGTCAAAATATACCCATTTTCATTAATTCCAGGTGGCTTCTCAGAGTCAGGAATAGGATATATGGGTCGAGAGTACAACCTTCTATAGTAGTCAGAAGTATAGTAAGGGCTAATGTAGTTGTACGGTTCATCATTTCCAATCTGCAACATTGCTTTCATTGCATGAGTGCAAGGAAAGATATGTGTTTGCCACCATTTGCAGATGCAAGTTCTAAAATCCAAGTCGACAATATGCTTCCCTATTGGAGAAATGATCTCAAATACCTTCTCACTTGCTCTCCGAAACTTGTATGAACGGCAGTCGTTTATCCTCTTGTTAAACCTTGCTTGCATACGAGGAGTGAACCTTGTAGTCCACTTGTTAGACTCCACTAACCTCTTGTAATTCTGTTCCATTACCTTAGCACGAATAACATCTAGAAGCTCAATTTCTGGAAGCGGCTTATCATGCTTAATGACGTTGTTAAAACTCTCAGCAATATTAGATGTGTTCTCACCCCACCTTTCTCCTAGAAATGCATGAGCATCCCAATTCTCGAATGGAATCTTCATCATCCAAGCAACCACTGAATCCAACTTTAGATTACTTATACTCTTCGCAACATCATTTTTCTTTGTTAATGCAGTGTAGCACTCTTCGAATAACTTGACTGCAATTTGTCTCCTCTTGCCCTTTGGAACTGGAATATTTCCTTTCATATGGTACAAACAGTAGGAATGGAAAGCCTTTGGGAAGACTACAGGCACATGCTTCAAAAGGCCGATTCCACAATCTGATATGATGGTCAGTGGACGATATTCATGAATAAAACCCTTAAAATTTGTCAAGAACCATTCCCAACTCTCACAATTTTCACTTTCTACAATTCTAAATGCAACTGGATAGATCCCTACAAAAACCAAAAAACAAAAATAAGTGACCAAAAAAAAAAATAAGTGACCAATAACTAGTGTCAACAAACAAGTTGATCCATTTCAATTGGATCAACAGTAGAAGTTGATCCATTTTAGTTGGATCAACAGTGATAGTTGATCCAATAAATTTGTGTAAGCAATCATAGTTTTGGATCAACAGTCACAGTTGATCCAACAAATAAAGATGTAGTTAAAGCATGAATTTCAAAGCAAACCAAAAAGAAAGCAGTTAAAACTAACCTAAGCTACATATTATATTACGTCGCACCTCACTCGGGGGCTACGCCCCCTCGTGAAAGTTAAATTCAATGTAGAATGTGAGAAACCTAAAATAAAAGCTACAATTATCAAGAAAATGAATGCATAATAATGGATCGACAATAACAAGTTTCAACATTCATGGATACAAAATGAAAAAAAGTAAAAGGTTAAAAATCACACCTTGGTTACCAGTTTTGCCGCAAGCAACCATAAGACCACCTTTGAACTTCCCAGTGAGAAAGGTACAATCGATAAATAGCATCGGACGACAGTAATTGTTGAAACCAGTTATAGAAGCTTCAAAAGCCACGAAAAACCTTTTGAACCGACGCGTCCCACTATCATACTCAAAATTCACGACGCTTCCAGGATTGTAATGTTCAATGACATCTTTATACCAAACAAAATCTGAATAAGACTTGATGTCATCACCCCAAAGAAATCGCTTGGTGAATTGTAAACCGTGGTATGTCTGACTATACGTGAGGTCAACTCCATTTTCCATTCGGAGTAAATCTATAACATCAGAAGCAGTCTTCTTCTTCTTAGATGCTCGTAAATCATCTGCCATTATATCCTTCATAAACAATTTTCTCATCCTAACTTTTGATGGGTCTGAATTAGCTAAACTACATGAATGCTCTCCAATATATCTCTTGCACTAAAATACACCTTTTGTATTGGCGAGGAGAGAGGCGTGAAACCTCCAGCGACAATTTTCCTTCTTTTTGAACTTGCACTCCACAGTGTATCGTACAAGGTCACTCTTCTTCAATTTGTATTTGCGACCACTATTTATTTCATACTTTGTAACAAAATCCTTAACTTCTTTAATACCACCTTCAAACAACTGCCCTACTCCAGTTAAGAAGTTGACCCAAGCATCAGACTTCTTCGGGACCTTTTTGATCAAACACGCATCATCAGTGACGTCTTCCACTTCAACTAACTCATCGCTTGAAATACAACTTGATAATGACGAAGAAGCAGGAGAAGGAGCAGAAGAAGATGATGAAGAAACAGAATCAGCACAGGTCCTTAACTGGATTTCAAACTTTACCAAGTCAATCCCTTGTGAGATGCAGTAGTGAATGAAAAACCTTAAGTCCAAATCATGATTGATGACATTTGAAATCCCTTCTACAGTGTAACCAAAAATAATGAGGTCTTCAGGAACATAAGGCCACTTTTGTTTCACCACACTTATCATATCCTTGATAGTAATAGATCCTGAAACAGGATGCGAGACAGTCTGATTGCAAAATTTGAACTCTGCAACAACCATCTTTGGCCTGCAACAAACAATAAACAGATAATGGTATTCAGAAATTATGGATCAACAATCACAGTTTTGGATCAATAATCACATTTGATCCAACCAATATGAATCAACAATCACAGTTTTGGATCAACAATCACAGTTGATCCAATAAAATATGTGTAAGAACTAATAGTTTTGGATCAACAGTCACAGTTGATCCAATAAATCTGTGTAAACAATAACAGTTGATCCAATAAATCTGTGTAAAATATTATAGTTGATCCAATAAGAGGTAGTTAAAGAACGCGCAATTGGGGGATACTTATATTAATTGGGGGATATGAAAAACTATTCCCATCCTTAGTATCTTGCTAAGCCAGTGTGCCTGCCCGCAAGGAAGCTTCTCTTTGTTTTCTGACGAATGAAAACAAAGATTTGAAACCTGCTGATATTCTCGTGCTCAATTGGGAAAATGGACAGGATGTTTGTATGGATGTCACAGGAGTCTCTCCCTTCACTGGAGAAGGGATTCGCTCATTCGTCCCAGGAAAAGCTATAGCTTCTGCCGTCTCTCGAAAACACACTAAATACATGGACAAGTGTGTTTCACATGGATATGGTTTTGGGGTCCTTGCCTTCTCTACTTTAGGGGAACTTGGTGAGGACACTTTATGTTTTTTCAAGCGTCTAAAGAACTGTTTGGTTAGTAATGACGAAAGTAGTGGTTTTGGTAGTTTTATTTTCCATAGATTAGGCATAGCTATTCAAAAAGGTGTTGGAGCCCGGCTTGTTGCTAGGCTGCCAACGAAAAGCTTTGTGTAATAAGTTTATTTATTCAAATATTATTTATTATTATTATTATTATTTTTTATAAATTTTTTTTTATTAATAAAAAAGAAAAAGTTATACATTTACAAGAAACTAATTGGGAGCCTAGCAACAAGCTGGGCTCCAACGCCTTTTTGAATAGCTAGACCTATTCTAATAAAAAGCAAATTGCCAACATGAATATTGGCATCATGTCTAATTATGTAATTCTTCAATCTATGCAAAAACTCAATGGACTCAAAACCAAGTTCACCTAAAGTAGTAAAAGCTAGGGTACCAAAATTAAAACCATTAGCTTTACAAACATCAAGGTACTTATTCCGATTACGCTCAACAGCCTTAGCCAAAGCAAGGCCAGGAGTAAAATCCAGCACACTGCCCCTAGCAAACGGAGAAACCCCAGTCACATCAAAGCAAGTATCGCGGCCGTCTTCCCAATTGTAGACTAAAATGTCTGCCGGCCTAGAATCACAACCATCTTTAGAAAGGAACCCCAAGGAATCTTCAACCTTGGACTGCAGACCAGCTCAAAAACAAATATCCACATATGTGTCTCTGACAAGATCGTGTCGAAACTTAATACCGATCTCACTGGCACAATGAAGAGCATGGTCACCGTATACGTCCATATCTTTATTACAGCAAAAACAAGAACTGTTCACAGCAAATAATGGGATACCAAGTCTATAGCTAAGCACTGCACAAAATTGCCGCGATCCAATCTTCTGTCCAAGCCCGTCAGCAGGAATTGCAAAGAGGTAATCATGTGCATGTTGAGTTCTATTACATTGCCATAGAACCAAATCTCGCTTGGACATGTTATAAAGGGAGGGCATTTCCTTAGTCACAATTGCAAAATACTTTGAATCGCCAATACATGCATAGGGTGGGGGAGTAATGAGATTACAAAGTTGAGACGAATCAATACCACAAACCTGCATAAAAGTATCAAAAGCATCTTGATATGCTTGGCCTTTAACCTAAATACGAACGGCGTAAAATAGAATCTTGTTGTTGTAAAGTCTGAGAACAAGAAGCCAAATAACAATAATGCATAGTATCCATCATAGAATAAATTCCCAGTCCACCATCTCTAATGGGAAAAGAAACTAACCTCTGCTGCAGCAAACCAAACCCTGGTCCATTACCAGTCACCAAATTCCTCATATAGGTAGAAAGATAAGCATCGAAAGTAACATGTGCAGCTTTCATATAGTTAGGTGCAGTTGTACGCAGGGTAAAATACAGTTTAGAGATGCCTGCACAATATTGAAGCAAAAGTAATTCACTTTGAGGGTCACCTAATCTACGAACTGCATCCATTAACTGAGTAGTCTTGTGTACTCTATCTAGAACAAGTTGACTGCCAATCTAAGCAAAAGTAATTCACTTTGAGGGTCACCTAATCTACAGCTTTCATTATTTTCTTTTTAACTTTTCCGTTTCTTTTTTCATTTTTTTTAATTCTTTTTTTAAATTAATTTTTCTTAAAACAAAAGATTAAAACTTGATTTCTTTTTTAAATAAAATTTTAAATTTTTTTAATAATAAAATAGAAAAAGATTTAAAATTATTAAATTTTATTCAAAAGTACGATTTTTTTATGAATTTTTTTTTGTTAAAAAATATTAAATTTTTGTGAAAAAAATATTAATTTTTTATTAAATTCTTGTTAAAAAAATATACTTTTTTTATTTTTATATAAAAAAATAATATTTATTTATTAAAAATAAAATATCAAATAAATATTAAAATATAAGGGCATTTTAGGAATAATAGAAATATATGGATAAGGGGTTTTGAAAATTACTTCAAAATGACCCTATTTTGTTTTATTATCATATCCCTCAATTAATATAAGTATCCCCCAATTGCGCGTTCTAGTTAAAGCATGAATTTCAATGCAAACCAAGAAGAAAGCATTCTAAACCACCATAAGCTACATATATTATTACGTCGCACCTCACTCGGGGGCTACGCCCCCTCGTGAAAGTTAAATTCAATGTAGAATGTGAGAAACATAAAATAAAATCTACATTATCAACAAAATGAATGCATAATGATTACCTCCAATCTACCAAAGAAATTAAAACACAAAATACAAACATTTTGTGTTCATAAATTTGGATCAACAACAACAATTGATCCAAAATAAACTAAAAATCATCTTATTTTTTGTATCAACAGTCAAGGTTGATCCAAAATAATATCAACATCTCGTCAAAAACATATAATCAGTAGTGTCTAAATTTCATCACAAACAAGATTCTTCAAACATTTCAGCATAAACATAAAACCTAAGTTGATGAGCAGATCTAAGATTCGTACCTGTTTAAGAGATGAATAAGGATCTCGAGATCAAACTATATCAATATCACCCAAACAATCTAAACAGAAATAATCACGAAATCAATCTTCCCACATAAATCATGATCTCTGCAACATCAATAAAAAAATGAAATTAAAAGTAAAGAAATATAAAATCTGTGAAACATACATGCAATCATCAAAAACAACTTTATTACTCTTCAAATAAACATCAACATTACCAATTTGTTTCGGGAAAACAGATCTAGTGGATTCTGTTGATTAATAATAATTGAAAAACTGAATGAAAATCTCTGATTCTGTTGAATCCGATGAAGAATATGAAGGAGGAGAAGAAGAATTCGTGAAAAAAATTTCAAATTTTTTTCACGAATTCAGCTCTCGTCTGCAGCTTTCTTCTCTCTCTCTTTCAGTTTTATTTCGGTTTAATAACAAAAAATTGATTTGGATACGGGATATATAGTGGGGGTATATTTTGAAGTCCATAATTGGGTATTGGGCCCCTGATGGGCTTGTACAAGGAGAGGGACATATTTATTACGTGATAAGGACAATTGTATAACCCATCAAAAATATGGACAATTATTCAATTACCACTTATTTTTATCTTATTTTTGAGGAGAAACCTTCCTTTATTGATCAGCATACATCACCTTTACCGATACAAAACAAAAAGACTTGACTAGGAAATACAAAGACCGTGTGAGAAATTCAAGGCTGCTAATGGGGGGACGGGAATTGCCAGGGGGTACCGTTTCATATGAGACAAAAGAGTTATATCCGATCCTGGCCGTCGGATCACTCAAACGGTACCCCTGCTAAATCCGGTCCCCCATTAGCCGCCATGGAAAATTGAGAAAACGGATTGAAGAAAACGAAGCAAAAATAATTAGACAGAAAACGAGTTTTAATTTAATTAGCTAGCACATGTTTGACATGATTCTAATTTCACATTATAGAATAAACCTGATCCACCCATAGAACATTTGATGAACCACCGAGGGTAGCCAAGGAGATTCTTCTCATCAACAGATTGTTTGGCAACCATAGGCAAAAGTTATTTTTAATAATCATAAAATAAAAAAGTTACTCCATACATCCAAATTATATAAGCAGAGAAATCAAATTTGTTATACTTAAAAAAAAATTGTATGAGTTCTATAATATAAGCGGAGAAAACAAATCTATTATACTTTAAAAAATTTATATGAGTTCCATAAATATCCCCCTGTTTTTTTTGTTTTACTTTTACCCTATGGATGAAAACTAGGAATACTAAATTTGTGTAGTATTATTATCATAAATATGCGCATATTTGGAAAGAGTCATCTAGGAAATAAAACTACGCCTATCTAGATGGAAAAACAAAAACTAGATAGGCGATGTCACGGTGGGATGGCCGACCTAAAAAATTGATGCAAAACTAAATTTTGTACTTACAACCCATAGCAGCGTCAATCCCATTGCTAAAACCAGTCCAATATCAGCACCATCATTTGCTCACCACCATTTCCCATTGTAGTTAAGTCCTAAGCAATCATCTAAATCATACACACTAAGCCATTACACCACTGAATTCATCTCCGACTCTCGTGATCCTACAACCAACACAACTGCAAATCACACACATAACAGAAACCATCCTTGAGCCATTTCTCCCTGCATCAGTACTTGCATTACATTCTCACTTTCTCAGTATCTATAGCAATAACAATCAACTCTAATACTTGCAACCTCCACCTTCTCTATCTCAGAACTAGCATTATATGTACCATTCAATTCCATATACTACTAAACTCTTCACTTCAATCAGTTCATAGCCGTTCATGCATAACCAGGTCCCTCGACTAAATCCACCATCACCAGCTCTGATTTCCTTGAGCACCAGTTCTTTCACCACTGTAACAACCAACTCAACACCAACACAGTTAAAAAAACGGGGGTATAACAACCACACCTAATAAGTCGTTCGGCAATCTGTATGAACTAAACTCCAATATAATTCTGAGGGCACCAACTTAAAAGTGAGACTCAATCAAGATCAATGAGCTTTATCTTCTCAATACAATCAACAAATCGAATAGATAGAAATCCGTGAGCCTGATTGATATGAGAAATACCTTGGACGGTACCAAAGACCAATGCCCAAGTGTCAATCAAGTTATATCCAACAAAAAAGGTCAGACTTATCAACTGTGATTGAAGTATACATAACCTGTGATATTTCAATAATACAAACAAATATAATGCGGAAAAGAAATAACACAGACACCATAAATTTTGTTAACGAAGAAACCGCAAATGCAGAAAAATTCCGGGACCTAGTTCATCTTTGAACACCACACTGTATTAAGCCGCTACAAACTCTATCTTACTACAAGTTAACTTCAGACTTGAGTTAAACCCTAGTTCCTTCATTATTCATCACTGATTCTTCCATTAGCAGCAAACAATCATCAATTACCCAACACAGTGCTTCAATTTCTTCTTTAAACTCCCCAAATTCTTCAATCTTCAAATTCCCATCGAAAACCACTCAACCTCTTCTCAATCTCACCATTATCTCCATTTCTCTTTCTTCCGCTGTCAATTTGTTCCACCCGAGTAGCAGCAACGACAGCTTTCAGTTTCCTCAGAGTTTGAAAAGAAATGATTGAGAGAAATTAATAGAGAGAAGGAGGAAGAAGAATAAAAAAAAGGATAAATTTTTTTGAAATTTTTAGAGGTGGTCGGGTTCAACCTTCTTGATGTAGTTTTACAAGTGGTAAGTATAAGAGTATCGTTCGCTCGGACTTGGGAAGTTGTTGATTTTAGTTCTTAATGAAAGAAATACTAAAACTAACGAAAAGACTTTAACAATGTTGAGAGATACTGGGACTTAGGATTCCACCAAACTTCACAATCAATTGGTTCATACAATTATTCATATCAATTTTAGCTCTCTTCTAGACTCTATTTCTTTGCCGAAAGTAGATTTTTTAAAGCATTAGATGTAAATCGTAAGCATAGTGCATCAAAAGTTCTTAGACTAAGCATACACTATCAAACAAAATCACAAATAATCAATGAAAATCATAAATCGATTAAAAATCAATGCAAAAAGTCATAAGAATCAATTATAGTTACCAAATAATTGTGAACTTGGCTTCCTCCGTCATCCCAGTGTTGGGGTTTAGCTCCTCATGCTCAAAACGCACCCAAAAGATAGAAACATGGCTCAAAAGGTGTTTTTATTGAAGATATATATGAAAAACAGATTTGTAATTTGTATTGGTGTTACAAGCGTTAGATTACAAGTTTCTAAGACGCCAAAAGAAAACGATAGTTGATTGACACTTGTCGTTGAATTTAAGACTACTTTTGTCATTTGAATTTATTTTCGCTCCCGCGAGTCTGTTCTTCGTGTTCTTGAGCGACACTTCGAAGTGTCGTCCGAAACCTATCTTCTTCTTCTTCTTCTCTGCTGTTGCTGCGATTCTTCTCTGCAGCGTGATTTTATGCCTCTGCTTCACCCCAAACTCTCCGTGTCCCTCATGGGAATCGAATACACCCTTTATATAGCCAACAGGTGCCTAAAATCTCGACAAAATCCTTCTCTTTTCTTCTCTCCCTGTATGGAAAATATTTCCTTTTTCTCTCCCTGTACGCGTCTGGGTTGTTCGATTCTTCCCTAAAATATCTTCATGATGTAATAAAATCTTTAGAGAGGATCTTCCTTCCATTTACACGCGTAACTTCCATATGAAATTCGCAAAAACAACCCGACCTCCACTGTTTTTAAACGGAAAGAGTATCTTCCCTGTTTTTCTTCACGTCGATGATCCGGCCCAATTTCTTCCAGTCCAACACTCATACCAAGCCTGTTTATACTTATGAGACCAAAGCAAAGAGAATTCGTGATTAAATTTCAGTAAAACTTGTCTTAAGTTGACGAAGAAAATTCCGCAGGTGGTTGGACATTTTTCCCGCCAAAACTTGGTTCAAATGGGGAAAAACTTGGATGCCCCTTATCCGTTCATGGGGTGTGAATAACAAGTGGTCGCCCCTTAGTAATTGAGGTGCCCCTTATCCAAATGAGGGATCCGAATAGTAATTTTCTCCCACGAGCGCAAATACCACTTTTCGAGCCAATTTTCCCGCAAATGCTTATTTCTCCAAAAACACCTACAAAGACATAAAATACCAAAATAAGCGCAGAATCGAGTACTAACATTACAGAGAATTGAGACTAAAATAGACACATAAATGCGTCCATCACTTCTAACCCTACCTCGATTTTTACTGAACTGCCCTTAACAATTAAAATATTTCCAACCTCTGTGTCCTTTAATCTCTCCGCTAAATTTACGCGATTACCATTCATTTTTCGCCTTATCTATGAAAATGTCTAAAAGAAAAGAAAAAATAGATTGTGTATGCGTCCTTTTTGAGGGACATTTTCGGATTTCCAGGTGCACACGACCAAAAAGAAATCCAATCTTTGTATCAAATTGGGGGAAAAGTTAGGCTTCACATTCACACAAAATTACCATATACAGTCCTCCCTCGCTTCGTTCGGTCGGCCTAACTAGTTCTCCGCCTAGATAACTTGGATGGAAGGAGTATATAACAAGAAACCATTTTTTTTTTTTGTTTCTTGAAATCATTTTAATAAAGTTTCGACCTACGTTATGAAAACTTACTTCCTAAATAGGCGAAATTTGGGCATGCTCAGTTTAATCAGGACATACTGAATAAAACAGGCACAAAAAAAAAAATGGAATAAAATACAAAAATAATCCTGGCGAGATTGGGGTATACCCAATTTTAAGGGAACCTAGTCGGCATTTTCATAAAAGGGTGATTTTACTTAATACCCTTAAACTAATTAAATCTTAAAAATAAACTCATTTCTTAATTTTATTAACCCTAAAATTAAAAAACTAAACAACTCTTAATATTTTTTTCTTCTTCTTCTTCATCTGCATCTTCCATCAACCATATAAAAATATTCAACTTTGATTTTCCAAAAAAATTGTTGACTTTACCGGCGAAAAGAACACTATAAGTGATGTTTAAACTCGAACCCATCATTGTGTTGTGTGATTTGATTGTTATATTAGGTTAAAAATCGAAAATTGTGATTTCTGTGTTTTTGGTCGGCAAGGTCGTAATATGCATATCTTGCCGAGCTTTTCATAATGACCATGGCGATCGTAAATTTTTTTTCAAAAGCCGGCAGGTATTTTTGAAGACCCTTGCCGATACATTTTTCTCAACGGTCGGCGGGGTATTTTCATTGTAGGCATGGTTTTTTTTTTATGACCTTGCCGACTAATAAATTTTTTCTGTCGTCTCCTGTGTGTTAAAAAAATAAAGTCGGCATGATCTTCATTCGTCGACCTTGCCGACTTTTCATACTTTTAGAACTGAAAGTGTTGATTTTTGATCTAATTTTGAGTATTTTTCATACAAATGCTTTGCAATCCCTCTTTAGAAGTGTTTGGGTAGTGTGCTTTCATTTCCGTTCCAAAAGATTTTTTCAAAACAAAATTTTTTCATCAAAAAACTTCACAAAGTTCAATCAAAAATTTCATTACTCAAATTCATAATTTGAAAAGTTTTAATCTAAACTCAATTAATTAACCTAATCAGATTTTTAGTGTTAATTAAACAAGGGTATATTAGTTATTTAGAAAATATATGGTTAAGGGGTGACCTCTTTTATTTCAAAATAACCCTATTTTGTCTTATTGGGTATACCCCAATTAATCTGGGTATACCGCAATCTCGCCATGAAAATAATGCCATCGTGGATATGCCTCAATTTAGCTAGGTTTCTTAATTATATGGCTTAATTATCTAATATAGATCTAGGACGTCAACAGTAGTACTGTTTAATAAACATGTGGAATATTTTTTGAGAAATTACTACTTCAAATATGCTACTAGTTCCATAACAATATGCGTGAAAATCTAAACCTTACAAAGTCCTAAACGCTATTTGGCTTGAAAGCATCAAAAGAAGAAAAAAAGGAACGCCATTCATTCTAATTTTAAATTATAGAGAAACTTTGGGAAATTACCCCTTCAAATACACTAACAATTCCATAAAAATAAAAAATTGAAGCATAAAACATACTGGCAACAAAGATCCAGAATTCAATGGCTATAATCAGGCGATCTCAACACAACCTTCTTCCACACTAAAGCAACAATCCACCAAGCATGCAACAATATACAACAACTTCAAGACCTACTGAACAATTGGGTTAACAAGAAAGAAGATGTGGTTCAACTAATTCTTGACCATTTCACCCAACAATACACGGCTCAACCTACAATCATAGATGAAGATCTTTTCACAGATATCAATCCCAGATTAACTCCCAGACAAATGGGCCTTCTTACTCAGGAGGTAACTGCACCAGAAATCAAACAAGCTCTATTCTCCATAAACTCCGAAAGTGTTCCTGGTCCAGATGGTTATACGAGTGAGTTTTTTTTAAAAAAAATTGGGAAACAACTCATCCTCAGTTGATTGATATGGTTCGCAGTTTTTTCAATCATCTTAATATACATCCACTCATGAATCACACAAACCTAACACTAATACCCAAAGTGGACCACCCATCAAAGCCTTCTCAATTCAGACCCATAGGACTATGTAACGTCACTTATAAAATCATTGCAAAAATCCTAGTTAATCGAATTAGACCCCTACTCTCTTTTCTAATAAGCCCTTTTCAAAGTGTCTTCGTACCACAAAGATCAATTCATGATAACATAGCAATTGCTGGAGAGCTATTCCACCATATAAAAACTTCAAACCTCACCAAAGACCCAAAAATAGCTTTAAAACTGGATATCCAAAAAGCCAACGACAACTTAGATTGGGATTCATCAAAGCTGCCTTCACCAAACTTGGATTTCCAACAATCTTTGTAGATTACATTATGCTATTCGTCACAACAGTTACATACCCAATCAACATAAATGGTACACCTTATGGATATATCAGCCCAACTAGAGGTATTAGACAAGGAGACCCACTATCTTCTTATATATTCATAATATGTGCGGAAATCCTGTCTACAAATCTGGGTAACCTTCAAAACCAAAAGTTGGTTCGAGGACTTAACATTTCTAGAAAATCACCAACCATTATTCATTTAATGTATGCTGATGACCTGCTAATCACTTATAAAGCCTCTGCTCAGAGTAATCTCCATCTCAAGAACCTGCTTCACTCTTACGACACTTTGGGAGGGCCAGGTAATTAATACTTCCAAATCAGTAATTATTCATCATCCGAGATTGGATCCAGTTGAGATAAGTAATCTGCAACAATTTTTCGATATGTCATCCACATCAAAACCTCCAATCTATCTTGGAGTCCAATTCAAACGAGGAAGAGCATATAATCACACATTTGCGCCTCTTCTTCAAAGACTAGCTCGAAAATCTAAAGGGTGGATGACAAAATGTCTGACTCCAGCTAGAAGATTGGTCCTCATTAAAACCTCCCTAACCCCCACATCAAACCACCTAATGCAAACAAAAAATCTATCCATCAATGTCCACAAACAAATAGATCGTATCACCATGAATTTTTTTCTGGGGACATGACTCATCGGTTAAAAAGCTTCATCCTATTGGTTGGGATAAAGTAACAAAACCAATATCTAAAGGAGGGCTAGGCATAAGAAAAAGCAGTGATCATAACAAGGCACTTCCCATGAAAAGAATCTGGAATTTACATGAACAACCTAACTCCATCTGTGGAAGTCTCTGCGGTGAAAAATATCTCAATCAGCAACCAATTCTACAGGGCATTGATATATTATACCGGCTTCATCTAGTGCTCAATGGATACAATTAGCTTCACTCGTCCCTCTCATGCAACAATTGATTTTTCATCGTATAGGAAATGGGTTGTCAACACCAATAAAAGCCAATTGGATTCCACACTCCCCAAACCTAAACCCAGCTCAATGTTACCCTATCCGGAAAGTAGCTGATATCATTGATCCGATCTCTCATAAATGGAGCCAGGAAAAATTAAACACCCTACCCAATCTTACAACTCAAAAAATAATAAACATCCACCTACCCCAAGATAACCCCCAAGACAAAATAATCTGGCCCCCCTCAAAATCTGGAAAATACACTACTTCATCGGGATACAAATGTCTAACCCAAGGTCAACCTACTCAAAACCCCCTTCCACCAACAAAATTCTTGTGGACTTTACCGTGTCCACCAAAAATTCAGCTTTTCTTGTGGAAAGCAATCAATGAGGGCCTACCAACCTTATCTCTTCTACATCACATCCATTTGACCAACTCCGATATTTTCCCCAGATGCAACACTAATCGGGAATCAGCGTCTCACCTGCTAATTCACTGCCCAACTGCGATTTCAGCTTGGAACACCTTATTCACACAGCTATCAACCTTTCCAAACTCCAACTATAACCCCACATGCCCTTTCATGCCTCAAACAACCATTTCCCAAATTCTACAACAATCAGCACCAGTATCGGTCATCTCTTCTGTCTGATTTCTATTCTGGGCCTTATGGTTGGCTAGGAATGAACTAATTTACCGCCAAAAACAAAGAACATCAGAAGAAATCCTAGCTTGGGCAAAAAAACAACAACAAGAATATTCTGTGGCAATAGAATCCTCACTTCCTGTGTTACCAGGAGATTCTCCGTTAATTAACCACTCAAGAAATGCCAAAAGAATCTCAACAATTTCGGTAGGATGGTCCACACCAAACTTGAATTGGATTAAGATTAACACAGATGGGGCAGCCAGGGGGCTTCCAGGTTTTGCAGGGGAGGGTTTCATTTGCAGAGATTCTGAAGCACAAACAATTATGGCTTTAGCTCAACCACTAGGAGTTACAACATCAGTAAATGCAGAAACTTGGGCTCTGCTTTTAGCCTCAAGAACATCAACATAAAGGCAATGGCCAAAAGTTCTCTTCGAAACGGACTCAGAAAACCTTCTGCTTTTCGTCACATCCGCTACTGAAACCCCTTGGTACATCTCAGGTATGATTGAAGAAATAAAGTATAGAATGCGACAGATTCCGCAGGTCGCTATCCAACACAACTACAGAGAAGGAAATCAAACAACGGATGACTTGGCAAATCAGGCGGCAGACGAAAGTCAAATAGGAAACTTTGCAACCAAAATTTAGGACCAGGTAATCCCGGTTTGTATTAGTCAAGTTATCTTCCATGACTCGGTGGGTACCACATACCCACGTCAAATTGTAACATAATCTTCTATTAATAAAATGCATGCTTCCAAAAATAAAAAATCCATAAAAATAAAAAATTGAAGCATAAAAAATATACTTGTATACTGAAGAATTCAAACAAACCCTTTAATTTTCATTTGTTTTTCCTACAAAGATCAAAAAAAAATCTCGAACCTCATATTGCATAATTGGGGTCAGGGCCGTTCCTGAGAAAAATTTGCCCCCGAAGCGGACCAAATGTTTTTTGCCCTATACAAGGACACCCAGGAGATTTTTTGGTTAGGGTTAGAATGCCACTAATATGTAAGGCGTTCGAAGACCGTGACGAATTATTTTGAACTAATCGAGTTATAGTTTACGAATGCTACTAGATTAATAGACAACAAAAAGTTAAAAAATGAGAAAAATCAATAACTAAAAGTGATCATGGGGAAATTTATAGTTCAGGGAAGAAAAAAATGAAGATTTTTCTGTAAAGCAAAGAAAAATGAAAGATAATTGATGTGGTAAAATAATATTCTTTTACTTTTAAAAGGAAAAAATAGTCTAAAAACTTAATGTGTCATATAAGTAGGCTAATATAAATGGGGTAGGATCCGTTGACATGGTTATAAGGACATAATCTCGACATTTTAGCGCTATTTTCTCTACCAAACCCAACAGGCAATGAATTCAAGGCTAATTTTTTGATGACATGTTCTTCTTATAAGTCTCTACACTCCCACCAAAAATGAGATCATTCCGAGATGTATAAGACCACCATCTACCATTTGAATATGATTAGTTTTCAACTCCTTGATTGTGAAGATTAACGGTTTGAAATTAAAATATGTGGATGGTGAAGTTTCAATGATTTCGGAATTCTCTCATTTTTAGTATGAATGTAGAGTTTTATACGAGGAACATGTCGCTTGGATGACTAATATTAGCTTTAAATTCATTAATGGTTGGAGTTTGGTAAAAGAAAAATGATAACCATGTCAACGGATTATGTCATTATAACCATGTCAACGGATCCTTCCCCAATATAAATTTGACTTTGAAATATGAACCGTAAGTGGGCTAAACGTACTGTGCATACTTAACATAAGTGGTCTGCCGTGGGGAAGAATAAAGAGGAGAAGGAGGGGGCAGAGAACAAGAGAAGACGCAAGAAGGATGGATAAAGAAACTAAAAACTTTTCCTTAAACTATCCTCATAAATTATTTTCAGCCCTCCAAATTTATATAAATGATAGTTCAGTCCATCTTTTATTCTATTTAATGAAGACCCCATCAAAACAAGGCATTTTGTTGGCCCTGGGCCGTTGTTGCCTGCAAGTGGGGCTTACCCTGCTTGCCTATCAGGCCCGGCCCTGATTGGGGTGTACCAACCCAAAGGCAAAGGATGTTTTATCTTATTTGATTTTTGGTACAACCCCGAGTAATATGGTACCCCTATTAGCAATGTTGATATATTTTGGTGAGCACTTCACATCCCAACAACTCTATATTACCGGTAAAGGAAAGTAGGACATTTTCCCATTGTCTCGATGAGTATTCTCTGTGGTCTACCCGTTACACTTCAAAAGCTTTGTTGACTAAGTTTTCTCGTAGTTTAGAAGTCTTCTTTGATTTTACCCGACATCAAGATAGCTATGTGAACGTTAAGAAACTTGAGAAAAAAGTCGCATCTTCGGACCCACACTTAAAAGTGAAGGAAAGTGAAGAAGTCAACTGGTTGAATCATTTGGGTTTTGAGTCCATACTCCATGGTTCACCCTTTTAGGATGCGGTGGAGCTTCAGTGAGTACGAGAAAAGTGATATTTTTGTTTTCCATTTTCCCCTAAAAATTTATCAAATTGAAAAACTGAAAATGTCACTTTTCCTGAAACCAAAAGAGTGCACACTGCACTGCTACTTTTTTTTTGAAGCAATACAGATACATGATGACATATAGATTTACAACCTGGTAGCATAATAGATCATAGGTTCCCCAAGCTTCCGCGCATTCTCCGTAAGCGCGAAAAGGTTATCAACAAAAACAATCATCCTATCACCTAGCTGTTATTCAAGTAACCATATCAGAAACTCGCACGCTCAGAACTTATTTTGAGTCATTAGTAAAGTGCCTATAAACAAACATCCATCAGAAACACGACCTGCAAAATCAATCAGTGAAAACAGCTAACTGAAACCTAATCATAAAAGGAGATATTAATCACATTACCCCTTCAGAAGTTGAACTTCAAATATTTAACTGACTCATCAAATGAGATTAAGCATTACCCCTATAGAGGTATAATGGCAAATGCAGAAACAATTTGTACTGGAAAAATTGAATCTAAGATCACCAATTGGCACTGACAATTTCGGCAAAACTAAGTAGTAGAACCAAAACAAATCATGGTAGTAGAAAATATCTGATAATCTTTTCTGACTTTCAGAACCACAGTAAAGATAGATCTAGTTGGAAAATATAAAAAGGACCTGTCTTTTCTTTGTTTCTTTCAAATATTCAGCATAGAACTCCTTTGTCATTGGACACCATACTTCAGCACATTGAACCAATAGTTTTTACCAAGTCTAACCAGTTAGCTTCATACAATTTTGGACCAACAAGGAAGTTCAAATCCGTAGGACTGTAGAGAAATAGCTACTGCTAAAACAAAGGAGTGACAACTATATATGATCAGGCTGTAGGCTTCTTGTTGGGATTCTGTTTCTGCCCAGAACTTGTTTTTTTAGTGCCCTACCATGTAATTCCATTATTATGAGCAAGTTGTTCACTCAAAATTCAAAACGGCGCGAAGATACTTGAGAAAACCATAATTTATCTGAATCGACAATTTTTTGAGTGCTTGCAAAACTGCAATTCAACAAACATATATCATACAGAGCAATCAACACAACCATTTGAAATCTAAATGTTCAAATGAAGATTTATACAGTAAAAGATAGTGATGAATCTTTCTCCTCCTGGATATCATCTGAGGATAACAAGAAACTAAAACTGAAGATAGTTTGTAAACTAAAACGAACGACACTCGAAATTGCTTATGACAAATGCTGGGAATTAAGATACCCTATGTGTGATGCAAAGCAGAATCAAGTACCCTACAACACATTATAGTTGCAACTTGCAAATTTGTATGCACAAAATACTTCCACTACAGGAATGCAATAAGATTCAGTATGTCATCGCGACACGTAACAGTGGAAACCTTCCACACACTTTTCTTGTTGGGAATAATATTTCATCGGAAGTGGGTAATTAAGGAGTAAAAGTAAGAAAAGAAAGTTTTCAATCATACAGCGGAAAGACGAGAAGAAAATAAGTAATGGAGTAATTTTTATTTCAGTGGCTGCTAAGGATAAACCACCAATACCTTTCTTGTTTCTTTCGTGGATGATGACAACATGTGCTGCTACCACCATTTCCAGTTTCATAGCAGGGACTCTTGTTCAACCATTTCAAGCAGAAGGATCTAGATACCAAAATACCAAATGCAAGATAATTGCAGAGAACGAGCCAAGCACAGCCGAGAGAACAAGAAATGGGCACAGGCCATACCTACTTCGTAACTCCCAATATTCCGATATCGCTCGCTCAACTGTCAGCGAAAAGAACTTACAAGCGCCAGCACTGGTATTCACCTTAGATATTTTTGAAGCCTTTACGAATTCACCTGAATTGAGTGAAACTAGACTTCCAACAAACGTAGTCGCATTAAAATGTTTTGGCATGCCAGGGATATCAAGAGCCACAAGTCTTCCGCTTTTGGGGTTATACGAGACTAAAGCATCCTCGACTTCAAAAGATAAACCCTGTAATAGAATCTCGCCATTCTTATTGAGATAATGCAGGGGCAATAACCTATAAAAATTTATTGTATCTCTTGAAAGGCTGAAGATTTTGGTCCAAGAATCTGTAACTCCATAATCTTTCATTACCCAAAGCTCGATGTTGCTCTTAGCGCTTGGATGAACTGATAGGCAAAGTTCCTCTCCCAAGACAACCACTTCCATATCTTCATATGAATACCTGCAGTCGTGTAGATAGCAACTGGGTACTTGGATTTCTTTGGTTCGCTCTTCAACTATATCGAACGAGACTATAACTTCAGTGTTTCCTATCCAATGTAGAATTCCGTTTAAAGGCTTCACACACATATTGTTACTACGATTCACATTATAACTTATGTTTCCAATGTTATTCCATGAATTTGAACCTAATCTACTAACCCAAACTTCAGAGGTAATACTAAATTCTGAATTGGCCACTAACTTGAACAACTTGTAATCATCAATTTTCCAATCGTAACAAACACCATATCTGGAGAACCCTTCTAGATTTGACATTGGTGTGGGTATATCCTTGTATTCTCGTGTTGATGGATTCCACAAGCATATCATTTTCCGTCTATCCCCATAAGGACTACGGGTGGATAAGCTGATTAAGCCATCACATGGATAATTACGTGGATAACCAGGTAGAAACGTATCTTGTGGGAGATCAGTTCGAACAGCCATAGGGTAAGGTAAGGAGGATGTTACATCAAAATCTATGGTTTTATAAACACCCCTATTCTCGTCATCAGAACCTATCTCATAAACAGCCAAATTTGTATCAAGCAGGACACTAAACTTGTGGTTTTCAATAGCATGGTGAAGGTGTGTCTTAATAAACTTAGGGTTTTTGAACAATTCACACCAACATTTGCACACACACCTGAAACGAGAGATCGATTTGACTGGTAACTTCGAAACTATAACGATGATCATATCTTCAGGAAGGCTCGCCATTGTTAGCTTTTCTTTTTCTTCTTTGTAGCTATTGCAGGATGAAAACTACAACTGAAAAACACAGAAAAATGACATTCAAAAATTAAACAAAATACGAAAAAGAAAGAGCCCCACGAAATATTTTCATTTGAATTGAAGCAATTTTGTGGAGAAGTTTTACCTTTCAGTGATGAAATTTTGGTGATTCTGTAGCCATCAATTGTGTTTTCTGAGGGTTTTTGGTTACAGGTGAGAGGAAAAGAAGAAGAGGGAACTTTTCCAGTGAAGTTCCCAGTGTTTCAGCCCAAGGTTTTACTATTCCAACCCAGCTTTATTTCCGCCCTGATTTATTTTTTTTATTCAGATTATCTCCAGATAATTCATGATTGCTAAAATCGGGTACCAAGATTAATAGGGGCATTGTTTGAATGACTCGACATTTTTTTATCTCATACTAGTAAGGCCACATGTCATGCGATCGGATTTTTAACAACACCAAATTGATAATAATGGGAAAAAAAATCTTAAAATAAAAATTTAATATCATTGTTTATACTCATTACATAGATAATTTAAAGAGCTTTCCAAATATATCAATTTTGTAAAAATCCGATGTGTATTTTTAAAGATATCTAAGTTTTAATTTTTTTGATCTATTTTTAAAACAATTTGATATTCCGTAGAATATACAAATATTAACTAAAAGCTTAGTTAATGGGGGTATTATTGTCATGTGAAAAAGCTTCACCAAAAGAAGGCTTCACCAAAAAGGGGTCTTTTCTTTATTATTACTAGTAAGGCCACATGTGCGATGCACATGCTTGAATTGGATTCTTTTAACAACACCAAATTTGATAATAATGGGAAAAAAAAATCTTAAAATAAAAATTTAATATCCTTGTTTATACTCATTACATAGATAATTTAAAGAGCTTTCCAAATATATCAATTTTGCAAAAATCCAATGTGTATTTTTAAAGATATCTAAGTTTTAATTTTTTGATCTATTTTTAAAACAATGGCATTCCTGTAAATATACAAATATTAACTAAAAGCTTAGTTAATGGGGGTATTATTGTCATGTGAAAAAGCTTCACCAAAAGAAGGCTTCACCAAAAAGGGGTCTTTTCTTTATTATTACTAAGTAGGCCACATGTGCGATGCACATGCTTGAATGGATTCTTTTAACAACACCAAATTTGATAATAATGGAAAAAAAATCTTAAAATAAAAATTTAATATCCTTGTTTGTACTCATTACGTAGATAATTTAAAGAGCTTTCCAAATATATTAATTTTGAAAAAATCCGATGTGTATTTTTAAAGATATCTAAGTTTTAATTTTTAATTTTTTTCTATTTTTAAAACAATGGCATTCCTGTAAATATACAAATATTAACTAAAAACTTAGTTAATGAGGGTATTATTGTCATGTGAAAAAGCTTCACCAAAATAAGGCTTCACCAAACAATTACCTCTTTTCTTTATATCAGTAAGATAGTAAGATAAAAGGGTATTATCCTACTAATTCTGGATACCGCATGTAGCAATCACGAAATAATTGACCATATAAGCATGATTAATATAAAACAAAGCATTTTCCAAATAAAAACATTCATTTTATTTTTAATTTCTTTTTTCTTTTGTAAATAAAGGGTACATTATAGCAGAGACCGCTAATCTACAGATTCAGTCTCATACGGTAAGAGCTCAGGTTTAACAGTACATCCAATGGATGAATCATTTTTTATTTTTTTAGACCAAACATATAATACAATGTCAAACAAGACCTAAAACTGTTTACCCTCATAAGTCTGCCCAAATTGCCAATTTGAGGGAGCTACGTCATCAGACTGGACCATATTTCCATCACTGGTAGTAACTTGGAATGACAGACTTTGCCCTACCAATTGTTGCCCAGTTTGCCATTTTTGTCCCCAGTTTCTACTCATTGCCACCCAATTACCATCCGACCCCTTAATTGACATTCCATGAACATCACCAACGCCACCTACATTAAACACTGTCACAAGAATAAAGTAAGGATTACCCTCTAATCCGAACTTAATACCGCCTTGTTTGATGCAACTTATACGACGATACTGAACCGGAACGATTCCAGATTGGTATTCCGCAATTTTTAAGAACATGGGTTGGGTTAAATCAAAATGTTGATTAGGAGGGCTGCACCATCCTTCACCACCAGGCGGGCAAAAGTTTGTTGCAGTGACTTGAATTGAAACATCAGGATGGCACCAGTTGGAATCGACGCACTTGATTTCGTAACATGCACCACAAGTTAAGCCATCGTTGAATAAAGCGGTACTGAGGGCTGTTGTTTCTAAGCCATAACCTTCTTGCATTAGGTCACCATAACCACAAGCTCCCTCTGAAATGACAAAAAATGAGGAGAAAAAAATTGTTAGTTTAGGAAACATGCATGCATCTGCCTTACACTGGTTTCCGCCATGCGGAATTTGCAAATGAAATCAACAAAACAAAAATATATGGAAATAAACTCACCCATAGTTCCACCACCCTGTGCATCACCATAAAATGTAGCATGTGCTGCCTGCCATTCACCATCACCATTCCCAACTGCGAAAAACAAAGATGCGATTACCATCGTGTAGCAAAAACTATGGAAGGAAGCCATTCTTGTTCAAATTTGGTTTTTGTTCTTTCCTTTATATCGATTAAGTGATGTATATGGATACGGGAGAAGGGTTTATATAAGATTAGAGAACATGGCAATGGATTAAAATCCATTAAGAACATTTAATTGAAACAAATAATGCTTATTAGGCAGATTGTAATTAATATTCCTATCTTGCAAGATTTTCTTGTTCAATTTTCTCTGCTCATTTATTGTATTTACATGTTGGTTTTATTTATGTGGGGTAAAAACAAGCTATACAGGTTTGTATGGTATATATTTGGCGCGTTAATAAATTCAAATGCATGCACATTTACAAATCCATAAATTGGAGTTGATTTTATTTTTATTGGTTACAAGTTACCATATATGTGTACTAAAATGCATGCACAACGCGCAATTATCACTTTTAGTTTTAGGGACATTTCAGAGAGCGTATACCGGACCTTCGACCCTTAATCGCTTAACGATTCTGAAATCAGCTCAAAATCCTAAACTATAAGCATTTCCGACTGTCAAGAGACTGCCGCGCCGATATTCATTATAAACCCTCTCTTAATTTATCCACATGAAGCCAAAAACTAGTTAGGCATTAAAAATTTACCTTCATCCGCTTCGATCTAAAACTATAAAATTTGATGACTCTTTGCGAAACAAATTTCCTTTATGCAGTATCTAATTTCTTAAATCGACTTTTATTTCTTGAAAAGCAAAAACACTTCGGATCCGGACGCCATTTAAGGATTATGAGATCAAATTGTTAACACTCCATGCCTCGTCTCATTCGTCAATAGATTCAATACCATTGTATGAAGTTTAGTGAGTCTTATTCAAGGGTCACTTGTTGGAATGTAGTTAATAGGAATAGTCAAGTCAAGTTCATATACGAGTTGAGTCAGTTTGAGTTAGTCAAGTTGTCTGAATAGCTGAGTCAGTTGTCTAATTCAGACAACTCAATCATATTGTAATAAATATGTCCGAGAACTTTGTTCTGTGTAATCTGAATTTTTTGAAATTGAAATACAATCTTTTCACCTCTCTTGATCTCTGTTAATGCTTAGTAATTCTTGATAATCATAAGTATAAGATTTCTCATGGTATCAGTTTAGGTTCGATTCTTCATCATTTTTTCATCAAGCTCAACAATTTTCTCAATAATTTTTAGCTTTCACAATTTGGGTAATATCAAGTCAAGAAAGTTTTTCCCCAAAATTCAATTTTCTAGGGTTCTTACAAGAATTTTATGGTAACAACTCGAAGATCTACATACAATAACAACAATAATAATAGCAGCAACAAAAACAACACCAACAATCGCAGTAACATCAATCACAACAACAACAACAAAAAATCTTAATTTCAGATCTGGAAAATTTTCAACCTCATCAAAGTTCTATTACAATGTCCTTCGCTGGTAATTCTTGTACTCTACCTTTTACAAATATCTCAAACTTTGTCTCCATGAAACTAGATTCAACAAATTTTCTGCTTTGGCGAGACCAATTGAGGGTGTTTTGTTTTCATGTGATATTTTTACTAAGGGTCTTTGTGCTCCAATTTTTACTTCTTTGTTGTATCAACTGTTGGGGACTTCTACTGTACAGCGTACTATCGATGCTTCCACTTTGGCTAGTACTAGAGAACTTGCAGCTGTTGTTACTACTGCACCATCTTCTGTGTCTGTGGATTTAGTTCCTTATCATATCAGAAAAACTTCTTTTTAGCTTTCTTATTGTTGAGCTTTCTTTTGTCATGTGTATTGTTGCAAAATGATTTGAATTAGCCTCTATCAGTTTGAGGGGGATAATAGGAATAGTCAAGTCAACTTGAATCAGTTGGAGTTAGTCAAGTTGTCTGAATAGATGAGTCAGTTGTCTGATTCTGACAACTCAATCATATTGTAATAAATATGTCTGAGAACTTTGTTCTGTGTAATCTGAATTTTCTGAAATTGAAATACAATCTTTTCACCTCTCTTGATCTCTATTAATGCTTAGTAATTCTTGATCATCATATCATAAGTAAAAGATTTCTCAGTATTCGCATGTGACTTTTGTGTATGGAAAAATAAAATAGATTAAAAATACCCAAACATGCAAACAACATGGACTTATAAATTTTTGAAGTTCGCGAGTTTCTTCCATTTGCCCAAGCTACATGAAGACATTGACTTGTCTCTTGCGAGACCGAATATTGGCATTGCCCTTGTTTGTACCCAAAATTACTTTTGGGCACGAAACACGATGAATGGATAGTTTGGTATGTATTTTGGGTTAGGAGATGAATTGAAGAACAAATAAGGAGACAAAGATTGATGCAGGTTTTACGTGGTTCGGCCTGGTGTGCCTACGTCCACGGATGAATCCCCTTGGGGAGAAATGTTTTATTGACTGTTGTATTACAAAGTATGTTTTTCTCTCCTATTCGCTCCTCCTAGCTGATTTCTCCTCTCCCTATTTATACAATGAAAAATATAATTCCAATGTCAACATAAATTCCATTAACTGCCCATTTATGTTCCTATAATGAATTCTCAATGTAATAGCGCCCATTTATGCTCCTATATTGAATTCTCGCATGAAAACCGCTCCTTTATGTCTTCACCATAATTTACGTATGAAACCGTCCATTTATGGTCCTATATTGAATTCCGCATAAAAATCAAGCTCCTTTATGTCTTCACCAGTAAAGTGGGTGAACGAAACCCCTGAAGAGGGTGAGCGATCTGAGGCCTGCCGCACGGTGGCCGGGCCATGCTTTTTTTTTTTTTTTTTTTTTTTTGTCAGGCTCTTTTGGCCGCGGCTTTTTTGCCGGTCTTTTTGGCCTCCGGCTTTTTGGCCGCCTACTTTTTTTTTTTTTTTTTTTGAAACTTTTCGCCACGCTTTTCACGTTGTTGCTTTTTGTTTTGAAATTTCGCAACTGCTGGTGGTGTTATCTTTCTCTTTGACTTTTGCAACAGTTTTGTTGGATCTGGGCACGATTTCTCATGGAATTTTCACCATGATTTTGCCGCACTTTCGTGGCCCTTTTCGGAATTTTCTCGAGATGCTTTTCGGGAGGTTTTCCTTGGGTATTCAAGCACCTTGAGATGTGGACAACTTGACAACTTTGCGATCATGATGATCGATTTTGTCATACAACAAACTTGAACAATTGGATAATGCGTTATTTGAGAAGCATTTTTTTTTCGGACTTTGGACTTGAACATACCGCGGATCGAACATCCTCGGCAACAACCTTGGTGATTTTTGTAACTAGTCACCCGGTGGCTTCCGATCGCGGTCGGGCTATAGTAATTGTGATTAATCGAATCTGCAAAGAATGCGATCACTGGACTACAAAGGGATAGAAATCGAAATCGGATCAAACCATGTTGTGGATCGAACATCCTATGCAGGTTTTGATGGTATTTCACTACATCTTTTGACGCGAAACGAGCGTTCGAAGAACACTATCATCGATTTTTGTAATGATGCGATTTTCATGTGTATCCGCACTAATAGCTTCGGCAAATCAAACGCATTTGACGAATCTTGGTTAAAGCGATTGCGATCAATCGGATTGTAGTATGTGCGATTATACGGTCGACAGCATTTGCGATCATTGGATCGTGTGATTGTTATGATCAAACTAGTCTGCAGCAGTTGCGATCAACTGGACTGCAGCAGTGATTTTCCAAAATGCTCAGACTGCTTTTTCACGGACACGATTTTGAAGCATTTTCTACAACTTTTCTCAATGGGAAAGCACGATTTCTTTTCTCGTATATCCCCTTAGTCGGCGCCAATGTTTATACCCAAAATTACTTTTGGGCACGAAACACGATGAATGGATAGTTTGGTATGTATTTTGGGTTAGGAGATGAATTGAAGAACAAATAAGGAGACAAAGATTGACGCAGGTTTTACGTGGTTCGGCCTGGTGTGCCTACGTCCACAGATGAATCCCCTTGGGGAGAAATGTTTTATTGACTATTGTATTACAAAGTATGTTTTTCTCTCCTATTCGCTCCTCCTGGCTGATTTCTCCTCTCCCTATTTATACAATGAAAAATATAATTCCAATGTCAACATAAATTCCATTAACTGCCCATTTATGTTCCTATAATGAATTCTCAATGTAACTGCCCATTTATGCTCCTATATTGAATTCGCATGAAAATCGCTCCTTTATGTCTTCACCATAATTTCTGTATGAAACTGTCCATTTATGGTCCTATATTGAATTCTGCATAAAATCGCTTGCTCCTTTATGTCTTCACCATAATTTATGTATGAAACTTCCGATTAATGGCCGATGGATCGTGGAGACCGGGTGGATGGACAGGTAGATCTTGGCCGGGCAGATAGGTGGATGCCGGGCCCCCGAATTTTAACTTCAGATATCTCAATAAACCTCGGGATTTATACCGTGAAAATTGAACATGAGATAGATTCAACAGCTAAACCGCCTGAACTAAGCAAAGCATTGCCTAGGAACAGGAAAATCTCTTCTTCTCGAGTTCATTTTCATTTGTTTGTGGCTCATTTTTGCTTTGGGTTCAATTACTTGAAAAATATGGAAAATATGCGAAATCCAAATCAAATACTGCTACATGTATAAGACAAAGAACATGACAATAGTAATTTAACATTAAAAGGTATAGTCAAAAGGTCAGGCAAATTAAGTCAACTTACATGTCAAATAAGCACAAAATTCTCATTCAAAAAACAAAAAATTCGTAGTAGTGGAGAACTTTGGACCAATCAATGTCATTCATGGTCTTTCTCTGTCTTTTCGATGCCGAATCTGATGAAGTTAAACAAGATGATGGAGATGATTGAAGATCATCATTTTGATCATGAAAAATCTCTTGATCGGTCTCATGAAATTTCCTTTTAAGGGTCACTTCAACCCGATGATTATCAATAACTATTTCTTGATCGGAATCTTTTGTTGTCAAGTTGTTTTTCAATCTTTTAACATCAGGTAATGTCACTAGTTTTACTATGAATTCCTATGCCCCTTCTTCCAAACACCTAGTGATCCGAGGAAAGACATTGTCTGATGACATAATCACCACTGGATTTCTTTGAATGTCATGCAACAAATAAATCAATCAGATTCTTGCTTTTGAATGTAAAAAAAAAACATATTTCTTTTGTGTTTGTGTGTGTGTGTGTGTGTGTGTGTGTGTGTGTGTGTGTGTGTGATATATAGCTCAGCTTCATGGCATCAGCCTTGGACATGCTCATAAGACTGAGAATAAGGCTCGTGCCTTGGAAAGAGGCCAGTTAGCACGTCTTAGATAAGTGAATACGGGATAAATTAGCTAAATGTTTATTGATTTGTTTTAAAGATTAGACTTTTGTTTCTATTAAATAAATTCTTAATTTACTTTGGAGATCGACCTGCGTGTCGAGGATTAATTTCATTTTAAAGATTTTATTAAACTTTACGTCATTTACCAGTTTTATATAGTTAACTTCATTTATTTAAGGATTGTTGTCAATGTGCTCCATACAATATCCCGATCTCCATTTGTTCGATTGACTATTTGAATGTGTAAAGTGGTCCATGAGTATGCCACACTTGGGATTTTAGGACGGTCGACCTAGAATCCGAAGTGAGGCGTTACACGCACGTCTCTGATGAGTGTAATCATCATGGAGTCCAGTTTTAATTGTGTTCATTCCCATGAAACCGAGAGTAAGTATGGGTGAAAAAGCGGGGGTCTAACAACCTCACCCAATATTTCGTTTAGGCAATCTGTATGGACAAACTTCAATATAATTCCAAGAGAATCAACTAGACAGTCAGACTCAATCAATGGAACTATATCCAAGAGTTGTATCTCTGTTTCACAATGTAATCAGCAAATCAAACAGATAAAAATCCACGAGCCTGATTATTATGTCAAACAATTTGAACGGTACCAAAGACCAATGTTCAAGTGCCAATCAGTTTATACCAACAACCAAAGGTTGGATTCTCTAATTGATTGAACTACGCACAACCTGTGATATTTAAATTATATAGAAAATATAATACGAAAAAGAAATAACACAGACACCAGAAATTTTGTTAACGAGAAAACCGTAAATGCAAAAAAACCACGGGACCTAGTCCAGATTTGAACACCACACTTTATTAAGCCGCTACAGACACTAGCTTACTCCAAGTTAATTTCAGACTGGAATGTAGTTGACCCCTAACCAATCTCACACAGATCAAGGTACAATCGTGTTCCTTACGCCTCTGAATCCCAGCAGGACTCTACGCACTTGATTCTCTTAGATGATCTCACCCACAACTAAGAGTTGTTACGACCTAAAGTCGAAGACTTGATAAACCAATCTATCTCACATAGAAAAGCCTATTGAATAGATAAATCTGTCTCCCACAGAAATACCAATGAGATTAGTTCCGTCTTTTTATAAATCAAGGTGAACATGAACCAATTGATACATCGGACTTATATTCCCGAAGAACATCCTAGTAATATCAATCACCTCGCAATAATCTTAATCGTATGGTAGCGAAACAAGATATTGTGGAATCACAAACAATGAGACGAAGATGCTTATGACTACTTTTTATTTTTCCTATCAGAGAATAAATCTCTAGCAAATCTTAAAGAAGATAGTACTCAATACGATAGAATATAGCAAGATCAGAGCACGCAACTACAGAGAAAATAGTAGGGTCTGTCTTCACTATCCTAATGAAGTCTTTAAGTCTTTAACCTATAATGGTTTTAGGAAAAACCTAGGTTAAAGGAGAATCGACTCTAATCGCAACTAGTATCACACATGAGGTGTAGGGATTAGGTTTCCCAATTGCTACAGTTCTCCTTTATATAGTCTTCAAATCAGGGTTTGCAATCAATGTTACCTTGGTAACAAAGCATTCAATATTCACCATTAGATGAAAACCTGATTAGACTCAAGCTAATATTTTCAACCGTTACACACAAATGAAAAGTGACTTCATTTAGATATGGGTAACTGTACATTAACATGTACACCTTGTTGGATCAACAAAAGTTAACCGAAGTTAGCCACATGAACACTTTCATATCAATCTTGTTCATCTTAACCATAACTAGTTCAAATGACTCAAATGAAACTATTTCTAGAGTTGTTCAATTGTTTATATTCTCATAGAAGTATACAAGACACAATTGAAACAAAATCGATTTTGATTCAATCGAATCAATTCATGAACATTATAGCCACGGTTTGCAAAAGATTGCATTCCTTATTATATAAATAAATGTATTAGTTCATGAACAAACCGATTTTAGAACACAACATACTCAAGTATGCAAACGGGTACGCATACCTAAGTGGCCGGACTTGGTTTGGTTTCGCCATTATGTGAACGTGTACGCATACCTTCCAAACTCAGTTAAATTACGAAACTTGAATTTACGTCAGTATGCATACGGGTATGCATACTAAGTTCCCAAAATTTTAACTAACCAACCCGTACGCATACGGGTATGCATACTATGATTCCCGAATTTGGAATAACTTGCAACAGTTAGCATACAAGTACGCATACTATTCTATATCCAATCATGGTTAATTGTTCTAAACTCCCAGTTCAATCATTGAAATATTCTTAGAAGACGGGAATAACTTTCTCACACAAACTATTAGCTTCAAAGCAATTTTCAAGTGATCGAATGATCAATACGAAACATTCTGAGTCTACATCAAATGATTGTCTCACACAAATCATGTACGATCTTACCAGGCGGTTTTCACATGATCATCTTTTGACTTTCGCCAAGAATACAAGATGAACTTCGTTAAAGCGAAAGCTTACCAACACATATTTCGAGAAATATGTAAGCGAGTTAAACTCAGCTCGAAATATCAAATGTGTATAATCAAAGTCTATATAGCTATACGACTTTTGTCTCAAATATGAGATAGAGTAGATAGACTTTTGAATGATAGATGAGTTCAAGTCTCCACATACCTTTTGTTGATAAAGTTCCACAAGCTCCCCTTAGTAGTTATTCGTCTTCAATTGATGAACGCCGTGAAGTCTAATGCTCAACCACACTTTCTATCATAATCCGAGACTTAGCTATAAGTAGACTAGAAATCAAGACTTTAGTTTTGGGAACTAAACTTGACAAACAAGCTTGAGATAGCAACGTTTGCGAGTTCGACAGAGCAGTGCTCTAACAATCTCACCCTTTTTCAATTTTAGTGACAAAACTATCAATACATATGAATTACAAAATAAATAAACTTTGTAGCTTCTCATCCAAATGCTTGATCTCCTTGGTTCTTCAAAATTACTCGAAAACTTCGTCACTTCCAAGTACTGCAGTGATTCTGAACGTGTTCAACTCAACATCAATGTTGTTGAAGATCCGTAGCTATAACAATGAGAAAATAGTTGCTCTCAATCATTGTTATACAGTTTCATAGTATTATTATACAACATCAAAGTTCAATTGTATCACAACTTTGACAACAATACTATGGTGATATGTATCACTCCCCCTTAATCAATACTTCATCTCACAATGAAAACCACTTCCCCTTACATAATGATTCGTAAACCATATGTATTTGTAGTGTGAACTACACATTCATTCTCCCCCTTTTTGTCAATAAAAATTGGCAAAGGAACGAAAACTAGTGGGATCCTAATGAAATTTCCATAGAGATACTTCATGACCAAAAGAGAACAACATATCAACTTGTTTAGATGCAATCATATAGCCGAAACTAAATGCATTTATCAAGGAGTTTATAAAGATACAAGATAACTCATACAATATTCCACTCCCCACAAAGATTTGGCAATTAAGCACAAGTTCAATCAAGAACTCTCCCCCATAAAATTTCATTTCCGAAAGAACAACAAGAGCGACCTTACTTTCACAAGAAAATAAGGATTTCTTTGGACATTAACAAATCACATGAAACATGAATTTGTATCCAAAATACTCAATTAAATTAACCACAAGAGAACCCATGATTAATTTAATCGAAAATGCTCACATAAGAGAACTTACGGAGCCGCACAGTATTTACGCAAAGATGTGGATCAGGGAAAACCAGTACTATGGAATAAGAAAAGATTCATTCTATATTTCGTCACTATTACATAAAGAAATATAATAGACTTAATCTTTGTAAACAAAAGTTCATCCTATCTTCCATCAATATTTGCATAATGACATAATAGGCTTAGCTTTTGTTGTCAAAAGTTCATTCAATTTTTTATCAATATTTGTATAATGACAAATGAAGGACTTCACTTTTGACATATACGGGACACTCATAGTTCACGGACGCAAATTGAAATAAGAAAAAAGTTGAGTTCATTGTTGGATGCATTTAATGATAGCGCGGAAAGATGTAAAATGAATGTGGAGGGTTTTAACTTCTCTATTAATATTCCAAATGAACCTACAAAAGGAATTCTAATTTTTTTTAGAAACTAGCAAAGAAAAATGAGTAGCAGAGAAATGAAGAAAATTCTCCTTTTTACTCCTGATCCGTCTAATGAAGATTCCAACGGAACGGGAGGATTGCCGTCGATTATTTTCCTAATCCGTTGCACAAACTCAAGAGTATTAACACCTTGATATGGAAAATTATTCGCTTTATATGACGAAGAGCAAAAGAAATTTTCTTTTCATCCCAGACAAGCTTTATTCATTTTCTGAAACATAAACTTCTATAAGATATGACTTCTTTCTTGTTTCTGGTTCTTCTGATTATTTCTATTGTTAATGTCCGTCATCCATCACCACCACCACCACCTGATCCATCACCACCACCACCACCCCCTCCATCGCCACTGCTACCACCATGAAAGAAGAGAGGGGTTTGGGGTATGTAAAGAAAAAGAAGAAAAAAGAAGAAGGGGTTTGGGTATTATGTATTATTATTTACTGTGTGGTTGATTTTACTTCTTCTTTCATGTAATTAGGTGTGTTGTTACTTGGTTATCTTCCTGTAACTGTTCTTCTTCTATGTAATTAATTGGTATTTATATATAAAGATTGTGTGTTATTTATTTTACTGAGTGTTCCTCCTTATTTACTAACTTTTGTTGTTTTTGATTTACTTACTGTGTTTTGGCCAATTTGGTTCTTTCTTTTTTTACTGTAAATGGGTCATTTTCTCTCCACAACAATAATAAGAAAATCCCCTTTAATTTGATTATACATATATAAAGCAACCTGTTATAGGGGCTGAAGAAATCATTAGAGGATTGATATAATAAGACAAAAAGGGTCATTACATGGTAATTTCAAGTGCCTCTTATCCAAATTATTTTTTGATAATGACTAATTAACCCTTACATAGTTTAGTGTTAATGATTAAGTTTCACTTATATTTACTCTAAATCAAGATATGGGGTATTTGTTAGATGATAAAGATGTTTTAACCCAAAGTGAAGGTCAATCTCAATCAATTGAAGAAATTAACCAAGAAAGCGAAGACCAGTGCCTGAAAATAACCAAGTATACTTCTAAATTAGTTCCAATTATCTTTTTGTTGCTCAAATTAACTAAAGTACGTAAAAAAAATCAAAACTTTTATATTTTTCAGAACTACTTACGGTTGGAATTTTTCACGTAACCAACCGTAATTAGTAGTTACGGTTCGTAAAAGATGAACCACCAATTGTAACTGGTTTAATTTGGGGAAAACCCAATCGTAATACCAGTTACGGTTGGTAAAAAAATGCTCGATACGAACCATAATCGTAATACCAGTCCGTGAACCTTGATTGTCCCATATTTGTACAAAAGTTATCTCTATTATATGTCGATATGAAAGTATTGATAAAAGATAGAATGAACTTTTGACAAACAAAAGTTAAGCCTATTATGTCTTTATGTAAATATTGATGGAAGATATGATGAACTTTTGTTTACAAAGATAAGTCTATTATATGTCATTGTGCAAATAGTGATGAAAAATAGAATGAATCTTTGTTTATTCCGCAGATATTGGTCCTTCCCTGATCCACATCTTTGTGCATATACTGTGTTGCTCCGTAAGTTCTCTTATGTTGAGCATGGCCAATTGAATTGATCATTTTTGTGGCTAATTCAATTGTGATTTTTGAATTCAAATTCATGTTTTCATGTGATTTGATTATGTCCAAAGAAATCCTTGTTTTCTCGTAAAAGTAAGGTCGCTCTTGTTGTTCTTTCGGGAATGACATTTAATGGGGGAGAGTTCTTTTTGAACTTGTGCTTAATTGCCAAATCTTTGTGGGGAAAATTTGTGGAATATTGGAGGGGTTATCTTGTATCTTTATAAACTCCTTGATGAATGCATTTAGCTTCGGCTATATGATTGCATCTAAATAAGTTGGTATGTTATTCTCTTTTGGTCATGAAGTATCTCTATGAAAATTTCATGAGGATACCACTAGTTTCCGTACCTTTGCCAATTCATATTGACAAAAAGAGGGAGAATTAATGTGTAGTTTCATACTACAAATACATATGGTTTACGGATCATTATGTAAGGGGGAGCAGTTTTCATGTAGAAATGGAGTATTGACTAAGGGGGAGTGATACATATCATCATGGTATTGTTGTCAAAGTTGTGATACGATTGAACTTTGATGCTGTGTAATTATACTATGACACTGTCAAACAATGATTGAGAGCATTTATTTTCTCGTTGTTATCGCTAATCTTCAACAACTATGATGCTGAGTTGAACACGTTTAGAATCATGGAGTACTTGGAAGTGACGAATATTTCGAGTCGTGTTAAAGATGCCAAGGAGATCAAGCATTTGGATGAGAAGCTACAAAGTTTTATTTATTTTGTAATCCATATGTATTGATAGTTTTGTAACAAAAATTGACAAAGGGGGAGATTGTTAGAGCAGTACTGCTCGGTCGAACTCGCATGCATTGCTATCTCAAGAATGTTTGTCAATGTTAGTGATCAAAACTATAAGTCTTGATTTCTAGTCTACTAATAGATGTCTCGAACTAGGACATAGATTGTGTAGTTGAGCGTTAGACTTCACGACGTTCATCATTTGAAGACGAAGAACTACTAAGGAGAGCTTGTGGAACTTTATCAACAAAAGGTATGTGGAGATTGAAACTCATCTATCACTTGGAAAGTCTATTTCTACTTTTCTCCTATATTGAGACATAAGTCGTGTTACGATATAGTTTTCTATTATACACATTTGAGATTTCGAGTTAAGTTTAACTCGCTTACATATTTCTTGGAGTATGTGTTGGCAAGCTTTTGCTTCGACCAAGTTCATCTTATACTCTTGACGCAAGTCAAAAGATGATCATGTGGAAATTGCTAAGTAATATCTTACATGGTTTGTGTGATACAATCATTTGGTGTAGACTTGGAATATTTCGTTATGATTATTTCAATAGCTTGAAAATTGCTTTGATGCTAATAGTGTGTGAAAACGGCTATTGTCATCCTCTAAGAAAGTTTCAATGATTGAAATAAGAGTTTAAAACACTTAAACATTATTGGATATGTCATGTTGTGTATTCTTGCACATATGTAATCCATGTCCGGGAACCATAGTATGCATACCCGTACACGTACCTGTTGGCTTGAGAAATCCGGGAACCTAAGTATGCGCACATATTCGCGTACTAGCCTAAGGTTTGTACGAATATTTCTCTTGGGAATGGAAGTACGCGTACCCGTTTGCGTACTAGCGAAACCCAATCTTGGTCCGGGTATTTCAAGTATGCGTACTTGTTTGCATACTTGAAGGTTAAAGTTCTAAAATCGGTTGTGTACATAAACTTAAACATTTATATAATAAGGAATGCAATCTTTGCAAACCGTGGATATAATGTTCATGAATTGATTCGAGTGAATCAAACCGATTTTGCTTCAATTGTGTTCTTGTATACTTCTATGAGAATATAGCAATTGAATAACTCTTTAACTAGTTTCATTTGAGTCATTTGAACTAGTTATGGTTATGATGAATAAGGTTGATATGAGCGTGATCATACGGCTAACTTTGGTTAACTATTGTTGAGCCAACATGGTGTACACGTTTAGGTACGGTTACATAAACCTAAATGAGGGTACATTTCATTTGTGTGTAACAAGCTAAGTTCGATCTAACGGTTGAAATATATTCACTGAATCAGGTTTTCCATCTAACGGTGAATATTGAATGCTTTGTTACCAAGGTAACTTGGATTGCAAACCTTGATTGTAAAACTATATAAAGAAGAACTCTAGCAACTGGGAAACCTAATCCCCACACTTCTGTGTGTTACTATTTGCATAAACTAGAGTCGATTCTCCTTTAACCTTAGGTTTCTCTCGAGACCCTGTAGGTTAACATCTTGAAGACTTCATTGGGATTATGAAGCCAGACCCAAATATTTTCTCTGTAGTTGCGTGATCTGATCTTGCTTTTTCTATCGTGTTGAGTACAATTGGAATAATTGGCTCGAGATTAATATCTCCGATAGGCAAGATAGAAAAGTGATCACAAACACCTTCGTCTCATCGTTTGTGATTCTACAATATCTTGTTTCGCTAGTCGATTAAGATTATTATGAGGTGATTGATAATACTAGGCTGTTCTTCGGAAATATAAGATCGGTTTATCAATTTATTCCTGTTCACCTTGATTTATCAAAAGACGCAACAAAAACTCATAGGTATTTATGTGGGAGACAAATTTATCTATTCCAATAGACTTTTCCGTGTGAGACATATTTGTTTATCAAGTGTTCGACTTTGGGTCGTAGCAACTCTTGGTTGTGGGTGATATCAGCTAAGGGAATCAAGTGCGTAGTATCCTGCTGGGATCAGAGACATAAGGGACGCAACTGTAACTTTAATCAAATAAACCTATGAGTTTCATTCCGTCTTTTGATAAATCAAGGTGAACATGAACCAATTTATATACCGGACTTATATTCCCGAAGAACAGCATAGAAATATCAATCACCTCACAATAATCTTAATCGTATGGTAGCGAAACAAGATATTATGGAATCACAAACGATGAGACAAAGATGTTTGTGACGACTTTTTATCTTACCTATCGGAAAATAAATCTCTAGCTAATCTTAGAGAAGATAGTACTCAATCACGTTAGAAACAACAAGATCAGATCACGCAACTACAGAGAAAAAAGTTGGGTTTGGCTTCACAATCCCAGTGAAGTCTTCAAGTCGTTAACCTATATGGTTTCGTTAAAGGAGAATCGACTCTAGTCGCAACTAGTATCACACATGAGGTGTGCGGATTAGGTTTCCCACTTGCTAGAGTTCTCCTTTATATAGACTTCAAATCAGGTTTTGCAATCAATGCTACCTTGGTAACAAAGCATTCAATATTCACCGTTAGATGAAAACCTGATTAGACTCAAGCTAATATCTTTCAACTATTAGATCGAACTTAGCTTGTTACACACAAATGAAATGTAACTTCATTTAGATATGAGTAACCATACCTAAACGTGTACACCTTGTTGGCTCAACAATAGTTAACCGAAGTTAGCCATATGAAAACTTTCATATCAACCTTATTCATCTTAACTATAACTAATTCAAATAATACAAATGAAACTAGTTCTAGAGTTTTTCAATTGTTTATATTCTCATAGAAGTATACAAAACACAATTGAAGCAAAATCGATTTTGATTCACTCGAATCAAGTCATGAAAATTATAACCACAGTTTGCAAAAGATTGCATTCCTTAATATATAAATGTATCAGTTCATGAACATACCGATTTTAGAACATCATCCACTTAGGTATGCGTACATAAATGGTCGGACTAAGTTTGGGTTTCGCCAGTACGCGAACTTGTACGCATACCATCCAAACTCAACAGAAATTCCCGGACCTGAACCTTACGCCAGTACGCATACCGGTTTGCACAGGTTCCCGGACTTTCTCAAAACCAACAAGTACGCATACGGTTATGCATACCATGGTTCCCGGACAAGGATTACATGTATGCAAGTACGCATAAATGCTTAAATCCGATTGTTCTAAACTCTCATTTCAACCGTTGAAACATTCTTTGAAGACGGGAATAGCTGTCACACACAAACTATTAGTTTCAAAGCAATTTTCAATTGATCGAATGATCTATATGAAACATTCCGAGTCTACATTAAATGATTGTCTCACACAAATCATGTAAGATGTTACCAGGCGATTTTCACATGATCATCTTTTGACTTTCGTCAAGAATATAAGATGAACTTGGTTAAAGAGAAAGCTTACCAACACATATTTCGAGAAATATGTAAGCGAGTTAAACTCAGCTCGAAATATCAAATGTGTATAATTGAAGTCTATATAGCTATACGACTTTTGTCTCAAATATGAGATAGAGTAGATAGACTTTTGAGTGATAGATGAGTTCCAGTCTCCACATACCTTTTGTTGATGAAGTTCCACAAGATCCCCTTAGTAGTTCTTTGTCTTCAATCGATGAACGTCGTGAAGTCTAAAGCTCAACTACACTTTCTATCCTAATCCGAGACGTAACTATAAGTAGAATAGAAATCAAGGCTTATAGTCTTGGCAACTAAACTTGACAAACAAGTTTGAGATAGCAACGCTTGCGAGTTCGACCGAGCAGTGCTCTAACAATGGGATATGCGTGCATGTGGTAACTGTATCGTGTTTTTACGAGACTAAGAAGCACATTGACTTGAACAATAAGACTTATCCAGGATGTTACTATGAATCAATCGTGAGTGTACTCATTAAAATAAGGAACTGACTTCACCAGTAAATAACTCTGGGATGTACGATGAGTTAGTCACGAGGCTCATATGGGTGAAGTAAGAGTCAGTTATGAGGCTCACATGGTTGAGGCCCCCATGGGTTTGCATTGTTTGATTAAAACCCAAATTTTACTTTATGGATCAAAATGTGCGTTGAGCTTCAAAATCATGCTTGTGAGACTTTGATGACCTAAATCGTGCTAATAGTGCCCGAAAAAACTATTTCCCATGATTTTGTACCTCAGAAAATCACCATCCATACAAATCTAATTTGAATATTATATGAAGTACACAAATCAAAACAATGAAGTGAGTTAAGTGACACTTGTTCATCATTATCGCCCGATTAGTGTATATTTTCGCAACCGTTGAATCGTTTAATTGTCAATTTTATGTTGTTTTTTTAAATTAAAAAAAATACATTAATGTCATGTATGCAGTTCATGCAATCCTTATCACGTTTTTTAGACTCGTACGAGTCACCACTGAAGCATAAAAGTCGTTTCGTCTCGGATTGTGAATTTACTTTTACCATGGTTATAACATACACTGTGAATTGATTGAGTCACATAACGAATCTACCGAGTTGACTTGTAAATCATTTTTTTCATTTTTGTATATTCCGGAAAAATACCTAGCCTAGTTAGTAATTTTTATCATTGTTTTTAGACTCGAACGAGTGACCACTGAAATATGAAAATCTTTTGGATTGTGAATTGTGTTTTTACCGTATCTCAGAAGATTCATTCTGAATCAACTGAATCACATAATGATTTTACTGAGCTGACTTGTAAATCATTGCGTTCTTATTTCTGTTTAACCCCAAAAACTTTCTATCCTAATGAGAATCGAACCTTAAACACCCATACAACCTTATATTGGGCTCATATCCATTACACTACATACTATATAATCTCTATATGTGCATTTATCATTTAATTCTGATAAAATAGTATCATGTAGATTGTTAACGGGATATAGTAAGTTTTTCACTAATTTTAGCCTATATGTAAAATTAATTATGATTTTCTGACTCACGATTCAACTTACGATTTGATTCTCAAAAATACAAAATTAATCATGTCACAATTCACGATTTAAATGCGTCACTAGTATTTTGTGTTGATCATCAGATATTTTCAATCGCTTTGAATATAAAATTATTTTACGCATTTTGTTCTTTTTCTTAACCAACAGTATCCCATAAACCACCATAAATGCCCATTGGGGATTAACATTTATCTCTAATAGTGCAATCCCGATGATTTGTTGACAATCAAAACACGGCCAAAAATATATATATATATAGTGTTAACAGTATTCTTAGCTTTTGTGTTCTTGGTTGAATCAAGGATTAGAAACCTTAAATTCAATTACGTTATTTAAAGAGCTTAATTACATCCCGAAGAACAAAAGGATACTCAAATTTTTAAAAAAAAAACACTCTCCAAAAAAAATATTTAAGTCATCTAAAATATAATTAAAGAAAAAAAAAAAGTTCATTTTTCTTTTATTTCACTAAAAACAATGGATTATCCAAACATGATTTAAAATTGTTTACCCTCATAAGTCTGCCCAAATTGCCAATTTGAGGGAGCTACATCATCAGACTGGACCATATTACCATCACTAGTAGTAACTTGGAATGATAAACTTTTTCCTACCAATTGTTCCCCTGTTTGCCATTTTTGGCCCGAGTTTCTACTCATTGCTATCCAATTACCATCCGACCCTTTAATCGACATTCCATGAACATCACCCACACCACCTACATTAAACACTGTCACAAGAATAAAGTTAGGATTACCCTCTAATCCGAACTTAATACCGCCTTGTTTGATGCAACTTATACGACGAAACTGAACTGGAACAATTCCAGATTGGTATTCCGCAATTTTTAAGAACATAGGTTGGGTTAAATCAAAATGTTGATTAGGAGGGCTGCACCATCCTTCACCACCAGGCGCGCAAAAGTTTGTTGCGGTGACTTGAACTGAAACATCAGGATGGCACCACTTGGAATCGACGCACCTGACTTCTTAACATGCACCGCAAGCTAAGCCATCGTTGAATAAAACAGTACTGAGGGCTGTCGTTTCTACGCCATAACCTTGTTTCATTGGGTCACTATAGCCACAAGCTCCCCCTGAAATGACAGATAAAGTTGTTAGTTCAGGAAACATGCATCAATCTTAAACTCATTTGCGCAATATGAAATCCGCAACGAGAGAGGCAGTCCCCTTGGTAATGAAATCCACAAAACAAAAATATATGAAAACAAGCTCACCCGTATTTCTACCACCCTGCGCATCACCATAGAATGTAGCATGTGCTGCCTCCCAATCACCATCACCATTCCCAAACGAGAAAAGCAAAGACGCAATCACTATCGTGTAGCAAAAACCATGGAAGGAAGTCATTCTTGTTCAAATTTTATTTTTGTTATTTCCTTAAATTTTTTTTTCTATTAAGTAATGTGTATATAGCATGCGAGGAAAGGGTTTATATTAGATTAGAGAACGCAAAGGATTAAAATCCACTGAGAGCATTTAATTAAAACAAATAATGTTTATTAGGCAGGTTGCAATTAATACTTCAATCTTGCAAGATCTTCTTGTTAAATGTTCTCTGCTCACTTATTGTATTTACATGTTCATTTTATTTATGAGGACAAGCATGTAGGTTTGTATGGTATATATTTGAGTGCGTTAATAAATTCAAATGCATGAACATTCATAAATTCGTAAATGGACTTGAAATTTTATTTTTATTGGTTACAAGTTACCGGTGTACTCAAATGCATACACAATGCACAACTATCACTTTTTGTTTTAGGGACATTTCAAGGCTCGCATGGGTATACCCTTAACTCGAGTGGTGTCTCAGTTTTTCCATATAAAAGTTGAACCCTGTTTTAACTCGAGTGGTGTCTCAGTTTTCCCATATAAAAGTTGAACCCTGTTTTAACTCGAGTGGTGTCTCAGTTTTCCCATATAAAAGTTGAACCCTGTTTTACGGCATACCTAAATCTTTTAGGGCATACAAACCAATAATCCCATCTAGGGTGTCCTTATAAGGGGTATCCTTTGGGTAGTTCAATTACCCATATACCCTCCAACCGTTTTAATTACTAATATACCCTTGCCCTTAATATAAAAACCTAAAATCAGTTTTAAGAAAATCAAAATCAGTTTCTATATAACTTCTTCATCTTCTCTAGCCTAGCCGAACCCTTCTTCTCCTTCGCGAGAAATTTTTTTTCCATCGCCGTGATTAATCGTCGATTCGAGAAAATTTAATCGTCGATTAAACTCAACTATATAATTGGTCGTACAAAGGAAAAGGCAACTGGTAGGCGTTCAAAATCGTCTTCAAATCCCTCAATTGAAGAAGAAGAACCAATTGAACCTGAAACTGAACCACAAAATCAACCGATCGAAGCACCAACTCCTAAAATGAGGATAAGAAAGTAAGTTCTACAAACCCAATCTTTTATTCGATGTTTTGAATCGATTCAATAGGGTAAATTCCTAAAAACTTAGGGTTTTATGCGGTTACAGATCTAGGTTCGGCACATATTTTAGGTGCATTTTGAGCCGAACTGTTCTTCAAAATTTCAATCTGGAAATGTATATGAACAGTTCGTCATGAATTAATGTACTGAATATATGCCGAACCTAGTCACAGTTAGGATTTCAGTACAAGTTCGGCTTGTTATAGAATACTGAATTTAAGCCGAACCATTCTCTGTAAGTTTGAAAAAAAAAACTAGTTATAGGTTCGGCTCATATTGTGTTTTACGGGGTAGCCGAACCCTTGACTTAATATGTTCGGCTGGCTATTTATTTTCATTATACGCCAAACATAGCACTGTGTTACAATGGGTTCGTCTCATAATAGGTGTTACGGGGTAGCCGATCCTAGACTTTAGTTAATTCAATATGTTAATAAAGTTTTAAACTTGTTTTAGGAATAACAAAGTTAAAAAGAGGAGGAGGATGGAGGTTACACCTTCTACTTCTAAAACACCCGATCCTCTAGGAGGAGGTAAAAATAAATTGGGAGCTGGAGGGTGAGGAGTTGACAAAGCAGCAACATTACAAATTCGTGAACCACTTCCAGAGATACAAAGAAAAGAACAAGAAGTTGATGGTAGTCGTGTTAATAAGGAACCTCAACATCAACCGAAATAGAAGCATGTTGCTGAACGCCGGGTTAAAGGTTTGCACATTCCTGATGATAATAATGTAATCCCAACTCGAGATGATGGTTTGCTCCATGGACTTCCAGAAGATGGAGGAAGTTGATCGGTTACGGCGAATCTTGGGCAAAGAGAATATATGAGACTCCTGATCACAACGATGCGGTCCGAGTATTGAGACATCAGAGGGCAGCGGAATGGAAATTGTCTGAAGAGGTTCCCGAGGTGATGGCTTACGTACAATCCTCTAATTTATGGCCTGTCATTAATTATGGACATAAGGAATATGATAGTGTGACTTTCTCCGCCTTCACCGAAAGATTTTGTCCAGAGACTTATACGTTTCAACTACCCTTTGGGGATATGGCAATCACTCCCGATGACGCGAACAAGATTACAGGGCTTAAAGTGAGGGGTAGAAGCGTGGATGCTGATTTTTATGATATGAGTTGGACTGAGCTATATAATTTGTACAAGGAATATCTTGGTTGGGATGATCATAAGACCGAACTCTAGTTTTGTCATTCCGTTAAAGATGTAGATTTTGTTAACTTTCCAGGTGGGTCAAATAAGAAGCTCAAGGAAGCAAACCACAACAACCTATTTGCTTTATACTCTTGGCAGAGATGTCTTCCCAGACCTATCTGGAAACAAGGTGAATGTCAATTATCTTATATTGTTAAAGGATCTTGCAACCATTAACCAATACGCTTGGGGTACCGCCGCTCTTGCTTACCTTCTCGACCAAATTGCAACCGCCTCTAGGTTGACAAGTACAAACATTGGAGGGAACTTTACTTTGTTTCAGGTAATTCTCGACTAATTTCCAAAAAAAAAATTCAACAATGCAACTGTCTCTTTATGTACCTCTTTATTCAGTGTATGGTTCGGCGCATATGTGATAGCCATTATGCGCCGAACCTTGTTAAAAATTTAGGTTCGGCTTGTTTAGGAAAAAACGTTCAAGCCGAACCATACCCTGTATGTTTGCATATCATTTCTTATTTTAATTTTGGATGTAGATATGGGTATATGACCATTTCTCGAAATTAAAGTTGTCCAAAACACTTGAAAAGGATGTCGATTGGGTTGATACACAGCCAATAGCGGCACAGTACAAGTTTGAGGAGGAGATGGCAAGGAATAAAGAATAGTTGGTGGCAAACTTGAGAGAGAGGTTAGACTCTTTGGAGGTCCATGACGTCGATTTTGATCCATATCAAAAGCCGGTGGAATATGAACGTGATGAATTTGTTCATCGTGGAGACATGCCGGTGGGTATGTACTATGGACCATTGTTTTATCCGGTGGTTGTGTAATTTATGATCCTTGGCGAGTACTACGTCAAGGAGAAGCCGTCCAAAAGGTACCATTGTTTGACGATAAATTAACGTTGATTCCAATGAGTTCTACTTGAAGTAAATCCACCACTTCTTCATGGACTCCAAAGTATGATCCCGAGCCGAGCAATGAGCATTGGAAGAATTTAGATGCCAACATATTAAATATGAATTTGATAGCACCCGTGCATGATAATCCTCGTGAAGCTGATCCGGGCTACATGGATTGGTACAACCAAATCTCTCATCCCTTTATTATCAATAAGGAAAGTCAGAAGAAAGTTGATAAGTCCAAGGGGAAGCAAAAGGCGACCATCATCTCCAAAAATACCACTTATGAAGAACTATTGAAGGCTTACAAGACAATGGTAATAATTGCATTAATCTTTACTCTTGAATTTTTTATACCATAAATAAGATATTATATAAGTTACTCATAATTATAAGTTGTTGACAAATGAAATTAGGTTGCGGCGGGTAAGGAGTTGGTGAAGAAAATGAACAAAAAATCTAGTTGCAAAACAACGTTGACGGTTGAAGAACAATATTATTTCATCAACGAGTTGGATGCTATTATGACCAAAGGAAAAGGACCCGATGTACCTATAAAAAGGCCGACGAAAAAGAGGAATCGAGAAGCTGGTGAAGGCACAAGCGGAGGTAGTAGTAGCGACCCAACAGGTGATGACGGCGCGGCGGAAGATGAACGTGGAGGTGGAAGTGGTCGTGGAGGTTCCAGGAGAAGAGGTCGTGGAAGTGGTCGTGGAACCGGCAAGAGGGGCGGTGCTCAATGAACTTTTATGTTTTTAGTGTTTGATTAAGTACACTTTGTTGGATAAATACCTTCGTTACCTATTCTCCAATAATACAACCCGTATATTATCCACCGATCCGTTACAACTCTTCGTAACATGATTTTCATCTATGTATTACGTTTCGTAATACCAACAACAAAACAAGAAAAGAAGGATAGAAAAAGATGATCAATCACAAAACTTAAACAAACTTACTTGGGTGTATTGAGGCGAGTAATCTCTTTGCTTAAGACATTTCATGCCCTGTATATAATGATGTTACAGGTTTAGCGGCATATGTGTCCAACATTCAACAATACCTCGATATTTTTCGCAGCACTTCGATAACACCGAACAACGAACGCGAATAGATGTAACACAAACTCTTCTTAACTCTTGAAGACGACATGCAGACTCTAAAATTTCTAGTACTAGTTTATTACTCTAAAAAACATCTTTTGCAATGGAGAATGTGTGGGGTTTATATAGGTTTAAAAGTGACTCTTGGAGAAATCCTTTCATGAAGAGTCACAACCCTTAGTGGAGAGTCAAATCCCTTGGGATAAGACACTACCTATTGAAAAGGCTTAAGTGAGTGGAAACATCCATTCAGACTTTATAACTAACTCATATTTATATTCAAAATTCCAACACACTTTTATCTCGGATTTGTTAACTTTGTTATCGACAACTCGACTTTCCTTGTATTTGCTAGTTTATTTCGTGTTATCGACAATTTGACTTTTATGTATTAATCGTGTTAAAGATAATTTTCAGTTTTGATTTTGTTAATTATTACATGTTCAATGTCAGGTTCGGATTGTTATATAACTCTAAATACAAGCCGAACCTGACATTTTCCTTGAAGTTGCCAGGTTCGGCTTGTTATGTAACTATTAATACAAGCTGAACCTGGCAAAAAATTTACCATGTCATTGACAGGTTCGGATTGTTATGTAACTATAAATACAAGCCGAACCTGACAGAATTTTCGAACTTTTGAAAATTCTAGTCATTACTAATCAATGTTCGGCTTGTATTCAAAACATCGTACTAGCCGAACCCTGACAAAATTTCACAAATTTCAAGGAGCGACTTTTTTTTTTCTTCAAAAATATAGTCGTTGAAAACCTGAATTCTATATATACTTACCTACTGTTTCTCATAAGAACGCACATCTCCTGAAAAATATGGCACCCCTTAATACTAAGTTTACTCTAGATGAAGATTTGTCTCTTTGCACCAACTATGTTGCATACTATCCAAAGAAGGGTGAAGAACGACGAGTGAAGGGTCTGATGAGTATGTACTACTTGGTTCGAATTCATGAAGCATTCTCCACTCAAACAGGTAATCCTCACAACCGGGATTCGACATCTTTGTTTTGCCGAATTTAATCTATTAAGAAAAAGGTTACCGACTTTATAGCTTTAGTTCGGGTTGTGAATCGCTATCGACTCAAGGGTGAAACTACCTCCGAGATTGAAGTGCGAGCGCTAGAGGAATGACGAAGATGGAAAGGAAAGAATTTCAAATAAGAATCTCACTACCGTATTCTTAGAAAGTTTCTCATAACCCGTTTTGGATAATAGATGGATGGTTTTCTTTTGTAATGCTACCAAGTTCTTATGTATTGCTGCCATGTTCTTATGTAATGGGAATGTAATTTGGATTGTAATCCTTTATCGTATGAATGATAAAAAAACTTTCGAAATGACGGAAATGTTAACACATGATATGGTTTGGCTCATTACGAACTTAAGGATAATAAGCCAAACCTGACTGGGACTTCAGGATTTTGGAATTTGTCAGGTTTGGCTTGAAACACAAAATCCATTACAAGCCGAACCTGACAGAAAACTTTATTTTTTGTCGGGGTCGTCTTGTATGTAAATTACAATACAAGCCGAACCTGACTTTATATTGGGTTCGGCTTGTGTTATCTTTGCCGAACCACTTCCTGTGTAGTGTATATGACATACTTTTCAAACCTTAACAATTAAAATACCTTCCATAACATAAAATAAAGCTCATTCAAATACAAAGAGTCTAGAAGGTAAAATTAAGTGCAATTCTTAGTTTACCAAAAAACCAAAATCCACAATAGATTGAATGGACCACAAAAAGCAAACAACACTCCGATAGTGTCATTTTATGGAGATCCTAGACGGATCACCTCTTCCTCATCATCTTCACTAACCTCTTCCTCATCATCTTCATCCTCATCACTTGAAAACATAATTACTTGTCCACTTGGAGGAAACACATTTAAATCTTTCCAAAGATCCATTTTCATCGCATAATTTGCACACCAATCCATCGAATAATCAATTTCAAATCTAGTCCAAAAGGCTGCACTCATCAAGGGAGGTAATGGGCAACCGGGTTTGAGTTTGAGGCCGATAAAATGACAATTTTGAACAAATCCAATAACAAGTCTTTTATCTTTTACACCTTCATGGCAAGGTTTTGTTGGAGGCGCGTAAGTAAAACTATTACCCGACCACGCGAAACAATGTACGACGCAATAAAATGTTTCTCTGCTATTAAAAATCCACAAACGGGAATTGACATCCAATGTTCTTCGGTGATGATTGCATCTCCATGTAAACGACATTCGAATTCAATGTACTCGGATGCCACTCCTGCATCTACCCTTGGACCTACTCTCATCATTGTCTTGTAGAATTCTTTGTTCCGGCGTAGGGTTTCTAACAATCGTTGCCTAATATAGTTGACTTCATTTTCTCGGGGCACCAGATTGTTCCCTTCTTTAAAAGGACCAAGTTGTTCCGCCGTGACGTAATATCCATAATTTCCATCACCTTCTACGTCATCCATTGCTATAATATGCTCATGAATTAACGGCGCTAGATCTTCCAAGTAGTTATCGTATATAAAATTGATAGGCCGCAAATGGTTACAGGACTTATCTCTTCTGGGTCCTCTCATCCTACCAACTTCATGTACGATATGTTTTTCCTTTATCTTGGTTTGTGAAGGATGCATCTTACTCTTCCCCTTGACGTCCTCTTTACCATCCTTTGGTTGTGACGGACAATTATTCTTCTTGACCTCTTTGTTACTTGTTTCGGCTTTTTGAATAGTCGGACGACCACGTTTTTTTGGAACTTTCACTTCTTCCTCCTTCATCACCTTTTCAATTTACTTCTTTGCCTTTTCATACCTTGCATCATGGATCTCAACGCCGCATGGATCTCTATGGGTATCCAATAGTGCCTTGTTTGCTTGTCTAGTTTGGAAATTATTCATTTTCTTACTCTTTCTACCTTTCGTGACCCCCTTCTCCGGTTCCAAAATATTATCTTGGGTGAATGGATACATGACCGACATCATGTTGTCCCAAAATATATTTGTTTTGAGCTCGGAACATATTCCTATACATCTCCGCCAACTTTTTCCCATTTGTCGTGTCCCAAATTTCTAGATTATCCTCGTCGTTTTCGGTTGGGAGAGGATCGAAGCTTAATTGTTTCCAAAAAGGATCAATATCCTCAAACGGTATGATACCATCCTTGTACTGAAGTATGTCGTGGTGGCATGGAAGTCCCATAGATGTCTTTATTTTACAAACACACTCTTCCTCCAAGTTGGTGCCAAATTTCTCAATCAAATCTACTTCTTCCATCAATAAATCAATGCAAAGGTAGGAGACTCTATAAGTTAAACCTCGTAGCCAAGGACTTTTGTAATCCTTGTGTTTGAACATAATGTTATGTTCGAACGCCGCTTTAATTCTCACAACATCACTTTTGAAATATTCATCAATTGCATCAAACACCGTAACAAATGTGTCAACACATCCAAAAAGGTTCTTCTTGAACCGATAATGAGCCGACTCTACCATACTTTTGGCTTGGTTGTCGAAGTGTTTTTGTCGATTTGTGAAACAAGACACGAACCTTTCTTTATTAGGTTCCAACACATCTTTGAGAAAATAAATAATGACGTCGGGGTAGTCGGTCCTCCAATGATTAATAAGCATTTTAACATTTTCTTCGTATACATCCTCGGTGATTGACCATACCAAAGCTTCCCATTTGCCATGGAAATAAGCCCACAACATCTCATTGTGTTCATATCGTTTCAAGAATTCCTTCTTTGCCTTTTCTCGTTTTTCCACCGGTAGTTTAGCAATATTGTCTATTTCTTTCATCTTAAATGGTTGAATTATCGGTTGGCATATTTTCCTCACATTGCACCATATATGAAATGTGCAAAGAAAGTTGAAAGTATCCGAAAATACCTTATTAATATCATACATCAATGATGAATCTTGGTCGGATACGAACACTTTAGGAAGAACACTCTCCCGGAAGATTAACTTCAATTGTTCTAACCCCCAAACATAACTCTCTTTCTTCTCGTTTTTCATGAAACAAAAAGCTACGGTGAACGGTGCCTTTGTCGACATATGCCCAATAATGTTCATCAACGGCATCTCATATTTGTTAGTTTTGTACGTGCAATCCAATATAATAACTTGTGGGAAGCAGAGAGCCAATTGGACGCATTCCGGGTGGGCAAGAAAAAGGTGTGTCACTTGACCAATTTCATCCAACTTCTTTTGGCAAGCGTAGTTGTGCTTCACCCCTAACCACATCACTTGTTACATCACCATCCTACCTTGAAAATTGAGTCTTCTAATCTTATATCTTGCGTTGTAGATAGTTTGCATAGTCGACTTGTTACTCTTGTCGTCCTCCTTTAATTTACTAAAAATCCTAGAAGGTGCCATACATGCTCGTGTCATTTTATCCACTTCTAGCATGTCGTTGGGTTTGAGTCGCGCTACTTTTGCATGTCCATGAAGGTCACGTGGACATGGGTGGTTATGACGACAATCCATATCTTTATTCATAATCCAATATTCATCATATTTGTTCAAGGTCTTATTCTTGTTCTTGAGGTTGAAAACGATCTTGAAAGGGCAGTTTTATTTTCTTCATCTTTGTCCTATTCTTTCTCCCGGTCTTCCCAACATATACAGAACCCATTTTAGCCTTGATATCTCCGGTTCCACTTCTCTCACAAATCAATTCAAACCGATCCCCTCGGCTTTGTCGTCCTTTAACTAGTACGCAATTTATATTCATCGTGTGTTCCTCAGCCCAAGCCAGTGCTTCGGGTTTAGTTTTCCATCTCTACGTTCATTCAAACACAAATAATTACTAAAAAAACTTAGGAATATTCCAACAACATTAAGGTAAACAACAAGTTCTTACATACCAAATCATTTTGGAAGTGATCCCTAGTATCTTCGTGAATTATGTCTACGGGATCAGGTTGATTTTCCATCGGTACAGGTCCCTCAAGCACTATCTATGAAGAATAACACAAGGTAAGTTACTACAATGAAAAATATATGGTGAGGTTCGGCAAGTACGATAATTTTAATACGTGCCGAACCTAGCACATTTACGAGGTTCGGTTATTACGATATGGGCAATATGTGCCGAACCTATAAAAATTTCTTAAGCCAACAATTCTCAGGAATATAAATGATAAGGTTCGGCTTATATTCTACTTGATCAAAGAGCCGAACCATGTATCTCCAACAGGTTCGGCGCTTACGAATTTATCAATATAAGCCGAACCTTAAACAATTTTTGTTCCAAAAAATTAAAGTATAGGGTTCGGCTTATTATTACAATTTATAACAAGCCGAACTATGGTCTTGAGACAAGGTTCGCCTACTAATCATAACACTTTCAGCTAGCCGAACTTTTCATCCATACTCGCCGAACCTTAGTGAAAAAACACTAACTTTTGATGATTTTAAGCTACAAAGTGAGATTAAAAATAAGATAGAAGTGTACATGTGTATTAGAAGCACTGGGTTCCTCATATATGTATTCATCATCAAGGTTTGGCTCATAAAAATCATCATCTTGAGTTTGAGTTTGAGATTGAGCTTGAGTTTGAGTTTGTGTAAAATCATTCTCATAATCTAAGAAATCAGCCATTTCCGGATCATTGATGTAATTGATATGTATTTTTCTAGGTTTTTTAGGTGAAGATTGACCCTCCTCATCCATTGAATCAAATACAAGCTTTTTTCTCACTTTCCCATTCTCCTCTCCAAAAAAACCTCACTTTTTTTTTCTTACTTAAATTTTTTCATCTACACAAATTTATAACTAAATAATCTTAATCACTAATCACTAATCATTAAGTACTAATCAGAATTTTATAACTAATCATTAGTATTAACAATAATCCTAAAAGGGCAGATTTGCCATTAACAAAAATATTTGGTTAAGGGGTTTCTGATTTTGATATTTACAACCCCTTTTGTCTTTATTGAGTATGCCCTGAAAGATTTACGTATGCCCTAATATACACCAGTAAAAGTTGATTTCATGTTGAAGGCTTGAAGCTAAAAATTGATTAGGCCTTATACATTTATCTTCATCTGTTTGCACCCAAAGCAACAAAATTTAGTGACAAAGATGATTACCACATAATCTGGATATGGGCTCGGTTGAAGTTGTTTGGACTTTGGATGATACACTATATTTAGAGGGTGATTTTCATATTTTTTTAGTAAAAAATTAATTAATTAATTAAAAAATGAAAATAGAAACAGGCGGGCGACATAAAGCTAGAACCTCCAATAGGGAAAAATAATAATTAAAAAAAAAAAACCATTATTTATTAAGATTTTTTTGTTCTAAATAAGACTTTTTCATCATTGGAAGACTCTATAGTACTACGTGCCAATCTTAATATATTTTCATCATTAGAGGCCGTTTTCCGGTGACAGAAGGTGATTTCCAGGATATTGGTTTTCATCTGATCAAACATTTTCCTTTTAATCTCTTCTTTCTGCCTTCGACTTCTCATCTTTTACTCCTCTTATGGCATTACAGATCGATACCACTCTTGACGCGTGAGCACCATTAGCATCAGGCAGGAGTTTCTTCTAGGGTTTTTAATAGTTTTTCAATACCGAGAACGTGTACATTTGTGAACCCTAAATCTTCTGCCGCTCATGCAACCCCCTGTAGCTCTGGTTTTGGTGTTTTTGAAGGCATGGCTGATCTTTATCAATGCCTTTTCAAGGGATATGATGGATGGAAAAATGGTGTTGGAGTGAAGGGTTTATTGAAGGTTTCATTATTCAATCATTTGAAAAATTTACACTACAAGAGGGAACTGACAGATGTCGAGAGAGAGTACGATGTTGCAGTGAAGTTTACCAAGCCTGGGAGTATACTTTGTCGCACCTTGAGAGCTGGTTGTTTGCTCGTTTTATGCACATATATGCCTGAGGAAAAATGTATGCATATAGAGAAAGGGGAGCTTGCTCATTCTTGGTTTTCAATACACGGCATTGCTACTCCTTTTAGCGATAATACTTCTGATCCTACTATTGAGTTTGAGGTAGTTGTGCCTACTCTGGGTATTAAGCTATTGAACATGGTGTTTCTAGCTCAGATTCCCACAATTTCTAGTATTCCATCTAAATGAAGGTTGTACTTTGCTCGCACCTTCAGGTCTGTGTTGCAGAAAGTGGTGGCCATGCCTAACAGATTGTCTTCATGGATTCAACTCTTGCTCTTTCCTGTTTGCACTCTTCATGTTGTTGAGTTCCAAGAGATGAAAGCTGACACCTGATGAGTGCCAAATATTGCATATTTATACATCTATTTATTGGCATTTAACTCATCTTTTGTGTTCAGAAATCAGATATTATCCCAGATTCTGTGTTTTTCCTTGTTTTCAAGAATAAATATTTATATTAATTAATTTTGTGTTTTTAGGTAATAAATAAAGCTCGGAGAAATTGAGGAGCCAAAAGAGCGAAGAATTGGAGGCAAGCGTCTATGGAGCAGGAAGCCAAAGCCCGCGCGCGCAACAGTTGCAACCCAACAAGGAGCAACCCATTTACAAGACATGGGATTGAGCTAGCCATGACCCGGATCCGAGCCCATCCACCCCGAACCGTTGAGATCTCGCCTAGCTACATCCTACGGTCGCTCCTTCACTCGCATCGTCTTCTCGCTGCACCCGCTCAATACCGAATCACCCTATACCTATACCCAGTCGAGCAAACCCATTTCTTCTTCCATCTTCTCTTTCTTCTCCCACGACTCCACAGAGAAAAACCCATACTTCTTCTTCTCCTCCCATACCCGTGCAGAGATCATCACCACCACCACTCCATCTCCTATCATCACCAACAACTCCATCGCACTGCTTCCGCCCCTCGCTTCACCCTTCTCCATCCATAGCTTCTACCATAACCTAGAAGCTAGGGTTGAGATGATTGAAGCTAGGGTTTCACCAACAACCCAAGCATAGACGATTCAGCGCAAGTAAGAGGTTTGGGTCAGTGTATTTGTGACTTTTGAATTGTTTTGTGAGTTATAAAAGGATGTTCTGGAGGAAAGAGAGAGTCAGTCAGTTTTTGAGCATGTTTTAGGGTTCATAATTTAGTCTCAATTTTAATCTGTTTTTGTATCATGTTTATGATGTTCTAAGTAATTTGCTAGGATTAAAGATGAAACCCTAACTCTGTGTTCTGTTGTTCAACTTCAATTGAATTGTTTTGCATGCTTTAACTTATAAGAGAAGCTCAATTCTAACACCTCAATGCCCTGCTCTCACAATGAATGCCTTGTATCCATTGTAGTTAGGATAACATTGTGTTGAGTGTGTTTCAGCTCATGCTTTAATTGTTTTTGCTAATTCTTAGACTAGTTGTGCTTAAATAGACAACTAGTGCTCTGAAGTAGTATCCTTAGCTGTTAATTGAGTTATCCCCTGGTGAAACCTCCTAGATAAGTGATAGAGCTGACATACTATCCTTATCTGCCACAGGAACAAGAACATTCAAGTTAGTTGAATAACATAACTTGAATTAGAGGTGGAGTTAATAATCCTAGTGCCTGCAACCTCTATCATTGTATTTTATCTTGTCATAATTGTTACAACCTCCATCTTGTCGTAAAGACACTAAACAACCCATATAATTGAGTTACCTTCCCGGAGAAAGCTGCAGATTAAGTCAGTTAAGCATGCACTGCGTATTTGGAATAAACCCAATGGTGTGTTGTGCTGGTTCAAAGTGTTCTTGAGAAACATGAAGAGATGAAGGAATCACTAGAGAAAGTAAAGACGAAGACCAAATAAGAGGATCAGGACGCCGTAAACTTGAGATTTTGCATGGGTAAGCTCAGGCACGGTTTGTATGCTGCTGCAATTCGTACTCTCACCTCTAGTGGAGTTTCACCCAACAACGAACGTACCTAACGAAACTTCAATGCAAACATCCCACTGCTGCCTTGCCCATTATCCCTTTATATTACACCTTCACAAGATGCTATGATAGCTTCAACAGAGCTTTTTTTAAGCAGATTAAAGAGTTTCTCTAAGGGGACATCCAGTGGAAGAGATATTTTCCATGCACAACATCTTTTTGATGTTCTCAATGGACCGACAGCAGTTATTTCAGATGAGTTACTCGCCTCCATCACGGAAGTGGTTAACTTATGGCTTTCAGGCTAAGGTCCATCTGTTTTGGGGGAATATGTAGCCAATGCTCCTCTCACCCCACTCATCAAGCCTGGTGGTGGCTTACGTCCGATAGCAGTTGACACCATTTGGAGGAGACTTGTCTCTAAATGTGTTGCATCTTTTGTAGGCAAGGAAATGAACTCTTATCTGGGTGATTTCCAGTTTTGAGTGGGGGCTAAGTGTGGTGGAGAATCGATTATAAATGCTGTAAATCGCGTGCTGGAAGAGAAAGGGGACCAAATTACACTATCCATGCTGCTGGTGGATTCCTCTAATGCGTTCAATCTCATAGATAGAACCACCATGATCTCAGAGGTACATAGGTTATGTACTTAGATATATCGTTGGGTTGAGTTTTGTTACGCTTCACCAAAAAGACCAAAACCCGTTTCCCGTAGAAAGTACAGGGTTGGGTATGAGACGATGTTAACTCCCGAAAATAAGACATAGTTTTTACGTCGGCCTGACCAAGCCTTGCACAACCCGTAGGCTTCACCGGCACGATTAAGTACATAGTTTTTGTTACGCTTCACCGGCAAGATTATATTACATGGATCATGTACTTTCTTCAGCTCAGGGAGTGCAACAAGGTGATCCTTTAGGGCCATTTTTGTTTTCTCTTACTTTCCGTCCGCTAGTCTTGAGTATTTCAGAAAGGTGTGATTTAGAACTGCAGGCATGGAACCTCGATGATGGTACAGTGATTGGGGACACTATGATGGTTGCAAGAGCACTGAAGATTATACAAGAGGAACGTAATTGCTATGGGGCTGTTTTTGAACATCAAGAAGACTGAATTGTTTTGCCCCTCTCCAGACCCCAGAGCATCCATTGCAGGTATGTTTCCATCTGACATTAGTAGGCCAGAGAAGGGGGTTAAGATGTTAGGTGCTCATGTTACTCTTGATGCTCAATTCAACGCGAATCTGGTTGTAAAAAGAGTGCATAAAACAGTGGAGCTCATTGATGTAGTGGAAAAACTTGAAGATCCAGAGTGTGAGATTCTTTTGAATAGGAACTGTGCTAGAGTTTCTGAAAAAGCGGGGGTACAACAACCACACCCAATAGTTTGCTTAGCAATCTGTATGGACAAACTCCAATATACTTTCTAGAGAATCAACTAGACAGTCAGACTCAATCTGGAGAAAAGTATATCAAAGAGTTTATATCTCAATCTCTCGATTTGATATATACTCAAGCAAATAGAAATCTGCGAGTCTTTATCAAATACTAGAGAGATAACTTGGATGGTACCAAAGACCAATATCCAAGTCTCAATCAATTTAAATCAACAACCAAAAGGTTATATATTCTAATTGATTGAACAACGCACAACCTGTGATGTTTCAATTATATAAACAAATATAATGTGGACAGAAATAACACAGACACCATAATTTTGTTAACGAGGAAACCGCAAATGCAGGAAAAATCCCGGGACCTAGTTCAGATTGAACACACATTGTATTAAGCCGCTACAGACACTAGCCTACTCCAAATTAACTTCGGTCTGGACTGTAGTTGAACCCCAATCAATCTCACACTGATCCAAGGTACATCTATGCTCATACGCCTCTGATCCCAGCAGGATGCTACATACTTGATTCCCTTAGCTGATGTCACCCACAACTAAGAGTTGCTACGACCCAAAGTCGAAGACTTTAATAAACAAATCTGTATCACACAGAAAAGTCTAAGGTAATAGATAAATTCGTCTCCCACGAATATACCTACGAGTTTTTGTTCCGTCTTTTGATAAATCAAGGTGAACAGGAACCAATTGATAACCCGGACTTATATTCGCAAAGAACATCCTAGTATTATCAATCACCTCACAATAATCTTAATCGACGCAGCGAAAAAAGATATTGCGGAATCACAAACGATGAGACGAAGTTTTTGTGATTTCTTTTATATATTGCCTATCGGAGATATAACTCTCAAGCCAATTATTCCAATTGTACGATGGAAACAACAAGATCAGATCACACAACTACAAGAAAAGTAGTATCGGTCTGGCTTCACATTCCCAATGATGTCTTTAAGTAGTTAACCTGGTTTTAGAAGAAGAAAACCAAAGGTTAAAGGAGAATCGACTCTAGCTTAGCAAACTAGTATCACACGTAAAGTGTGGGGATTAGGTTTCCCAGTTGCTAGAGTTATCCCTTATATAGTCTTTCAAATCAGGGTTTGCAATCAATGTTAGCTTGGTAACAAAGCATTCAATATTCACTAGTTAGATGAAAACACGATTAGATTCAAGCTAATATTTCTCAACCGTTGGATCAAAAACTTAGCTTGTTACACACAAATGAAATGTTCAATTTTGGGCTTATGAACGTACCCAAACATTAACATTTGTTGGTTCAACAATAGTCAACCAAATGGTTAGCCATATGATCACTCTCATATCAACCATATTCTTCTTCACCATAACTAGTTCAAATGACTCAAATGAACTAGTTAGAGAGTTATTCAATTGCTTAGATCTTATGTAACTACACAAGACACAATCGAAGCAAAAACGGTTTGATTCACTCGAATTGGTTCATGAACTTTATACCCACGGTTTGCAAAAGCATTCCTTAGTTTAAATAAACATTAGTTCAAGAACAACCGGTTTTAGATATAACCTACTCAAGTTCGCGGACTTAAGCTCATGGAAGGAGTACACAAACTCCAGCAGAAATTCTCGGGTGAGAACTTACGCCAGTTTGCGGACTGAGTTCGCGGACTTGGCTTGCGCCACTTCCATTTCTCTTGATCAACAAAGTTCGCAAACTTTGGTTCAAGGAATAAGGACTTATACATATATGTGCTTCCACAACAATGCTTATATCCTACCAATGGTTATGTAATCTAAACTCTCATTTCAATCATTGAAACATTCTCAGAGAACGTTATATAGCCGTTATTCACAGACGATTTTTCGTCAGAGCAATTTCCAAAGTGATTGAAACATAACATGACTTTCGTCACTTGGTAAAGATGAATTCGGTTAAAGTGAAAGCTTACCAACACATATTTCGAGAAATAGATAAGCGAGTTAAACTCGGCTCGAAATATCAAATGTGTATAATGAAAGTCTATACGTCTAAACGAATTTTGTCTCAAGAGTAGGAGATAGAGTAAATAGACTTTTGAGTGACAGATAAGTTCAAGTCTCCACATACATTTAATTCGATGAAGTTCCACCGGTTCCTCGAGTAGTCCTTCGTCTTGTATGGTGATTGCCATGGATTGCTTGAGCTCAACTACACTTTTTATCCTAGTCCGAGACCTTTAGCTACATAGGCTAGAAATCAAGACTTATAGTTTTGATCACTAACATTGACAAACATGCTTGAGATAGCAACGCATGCGAGTTCGACCGAGAAATTCTCTAACAGTTTCTCGCTTGTATTTTGCTTTACGCACTACCTTACCAGACTGCAGATTTGCGGGATCTGTTTGACTCTCGTCTCTATAAGTTCCTACGGCATGTAATCACAGGGGATGGTCCAGGTTTCGGACCCTTACAAATGAGGTTTTCCACGTTGCCTCTCAGACTGGGTGGGTTAGGCATTTATTCGATGTAAGACACAATGCACTATTGTTATTTAGCATCTTGTTTGCAAACACTAGAGCTAAATTATGTTATCTTGAGGCGCACTGGCATCAGTGGCTTTAGCTCCCATCTTGAGCGAGATGCACCTTCTTTCAACTCTCTGTGTAGTCTGTTTCTCCTATATGCATCGATAGCACTGCCACCCATTCTATGTCAACTCTGGCAACTATCTATTTCGACGCAGTAAAGAAGAACTTGACTTCCAATTTCAAGTTGTTTGAATGTGATTCATTGCTTTGGAAGAGTAACCAAATGAAGCATGCCCTGGATTTCTTATTGGCTATTCATATCGCTGGTTTAAATATGCAAATTGGTGCGAGGCAGTTCAGTGCGATACTATGTTATAGACTAGGTATCCCCTTGTTTGAATTGGACAGTTTGTGCCCCTTCTACAAAAGAAAGATGAATGTTTTTGGCGACCATGCAGTGTACAGTACGAATGAAATGGGATTAAAATTTCGGCATGACTTGTTGGTGCATAACACGGTTGCAGATATGTGTTATCGGGCTGGAGTTCCGGCACGGAAAGAGGTGGACTTGGGTCTTCTTGCGAACAATGGTACTTCTCTGAGACCAACTGATGTTCTAGTGCTCAATTGGGATAATGGTCGGGATATTTGCCTCGATGTGACTATTGTTTCGCCCTTTGCTGGGAGTAATGGTCATAATTTGGAGGTGGGCCAGGCTATCAAGGATGCTGTCAGTCGTAAAAATGCCAAGTATTTGGAAAAATGCACATCGCAAGTCTACGGGTTTGGTGCTTTAGCTTTTACTACTCTTGGTGAGCTTGGTGACGGAATGACAGACTTTATTAAACGTCTTCGCAATTACATGGATAGTCATGATGCTAATGTGCGTGTAGGAGATTTCTTTTTTCATAGGTTAAGTGTGGTCGTTCAAAAATGAGTTGGAGCTTAAATTTCCAAATAATTTTGATTATTGCAATAATATAAAAATTTCATATTGTTGAGATAGATATGATTTTATTTTCATTATTAGATTCTAATGAGAATTCTTTCGTATAAATAAAATAAATAATAAGAGAAAAAATAAAGTTGTTTTTCTAAAAGCAAAAAAATGAGGTTAGCAATAAAACTTGATGCTATTGTTTAGTAGGTGATCTCAATGTTATTGTTTCTCTGACTGAAAAGCAAGGTGGTAGGCTGAAACTAAATCCTGCCAATAATGGCTTTAAAGAGTTTATACAGGATAGATGTTTGATTGATATGGGTTACATCGGTCCAACCTTCACATGGTCTAATGGTGCTACTAATGAAGAACCTATTTATGAAAGGCTTGATAGGGCTCTTTGTACTTCCGATTGGTTGTTCATGTTTAAAGGCAGTGGGGTTCTACATCTTCCTAGAATCAGTAGTGACCATGCTCCTATTCTCATAAATACTCATATGAAGAATAGAAGGAAGAGAAAGCATGCTAATAAGGTAGAAAATTATTGGGTAGACCATCCTGAGTTCAAAGATGTGGTAGTGAGCACTTGGAATTCTCAGCAACAAGGGCGTTCATGGTTAATGAGAAATATGAAAAATAATTCGCTTTACAACGGCTACAGAATTTGTCGCAATTCTCCTCCAGTCTCATACCTCATGTTCGCAAATGATCTCATTCTATTTGGGAATCTTGATGGGAAATTTTTGAGCACTCTGCAGAATATTCTCAGTAACTATGCTTCCTGGTCAGGCCAATACGCTAATATGCAAAAATCTGCAATACATTTTAGAGAAGGTGTCAGTCCCACCAGAAGAAAGGAGATTGCGAACATTCTGGGTGTTCAGCAAATGCAGATAAGTGACAACTATCTTGGTTATCAGCTGCTAAAGTCTGCTCACAGAGTTGATTCATATGATTTTATCACAGACAAATATGATAGGAAGCTTGCGGGATGGAAGAGAATTCATTTGACTCACGCTCAAAGAAGTTAATATCGTGTATCGGTCTCTTATCGGCCGGGTCCGATACACCTATACAAAATATATTATCGGTATTTCTCGGCGATACATCATTAAAATCAGAGGCTTGTTTGCAAAACAATAAAAAACAAAACCCTCGTTTCATTGTCGTCGATTGAAAAAATAACTAACGAAAATAAGAAAAGAAGATGAAAGTAAAGATAAAAAAAACTTTAAAAATTTGGGTTGAGAAAAAACGAAGGAATAGATTCAGGAGGTATAAATGGCAAAATCATGGTTTTTTATTACACAAACACTCTTACTCCGATAATATCGGTGTATTAGTGAAGCCGATATATCGTTTTGTACCGGCCGATATGAACGATATTATCGTTCAATCTTTGTATCGCCGATATTTCGATATCGTATAGATATATTCCAATACACGATAAAAACCTATAATATCGGCCGGTACAATCTACATTGATCACGTTGGCAGAACCATTGCGATCCAGCATGTGCTAGGTCTCATTCCTCAGTATTACATAGCTACGTCCATCATTCCTAAGAAGATAGTGGAGAGACTTGTGAAAACAATGCGCAGTTTCTGGTGGGGTCGCTCGAGAGAGGTACGTTAACTCCACCTGATTAATTGGAACAAGTTTGAGAAACCTAGCTAAAGATCTAGGGGGACTAGGTATTAGATCTTTACATCATCTGAACAAAGCCATGACAGCTAAGTTAGTATGGAAATTTCTGGATAAGGAAGATTGTTTGTGGAAACATCTTATGAATGCCAAATATATTAAGAATGATAGCTTCTGGAAATTTAAAAAAACCACAAAAATGTTCCTCTACGTGGTCAGTTATGTTAAGTTGCAGAACTGACATGCGCAAAGGATGATGTTGGAGTGTTGGTACTGGTGAAAACATATTTTTAGATAGTCCATGGGTTCCTACTTTACATGACAAAACTCCTACTTTTTTAACCAACTCTACCAACAACTCTTCTAAAGTGAAGAACTTAATGCTTCATAATCCTACTAAATGGGATACAGAAAAGCTTCAACAACTATTTACTCCCTTTAAGGTATCTAGAATCATGGATATTCATATCAGTCACAATCCGGACATAGTATCTGAAGATAAACTGATGTGGATCCATCACCCAAACAGGATATTCTCAGCTAAGTCCTTTATCAAAACTCAACAAGATAAACTTCCTTCAACCTCAACTGCAGGCAGCATTGAATACTTTCCCTGGAAAAAAATTTGGTTAGTAAACTCCATGCACCCCAAAATTCATATTTTTATCTGGAGATTACTTAATAATGACTTAGCAGTAGGCAGCAAGTTAATGAAATTCTGGAAGAAAGTAAATGCTGAGTGTAGTCTCTGTAGTGATGCCATTGAATATTTAGATCATTTGTTCCTCTACTATCCAGTTTCTCAAGCGTTTCTTTTTGCTTCCCCTCTGACTCTTAGAATTGATGATGGAATGAATCACTCGGTCCAAGATTACGTCAAGAGCTGGTTAATAGAAGGAGGTAATTACTCCAAGTTGAAGTTAGGAGCTTGTCTTTTGTGGATAATCTGGAAGACTAGAAATGAGATAGTATTTAACAGAGGGAAGGTTAGTATCCAGTTGATGATTCTTGATGCTTTTTATCGGTACAATCTGGATCCCTCTCCATAGGCTACCACTGTTTTGATGACTGAACAGGATTTTATAGAATCTCAAACAGACAAGTGGGTCCCTCCTTCCTCATCCTAAGATCAAAATCAATTTCGACGGAGCTGCCGGTCTAAAAGGTTTTGCTTGTGCTGCAGTAGCCATGGTTTATAAATCTGGTTTTTACGGTTGTGAAACAAAAGTTTTAATTTCTTCTCGCATGTGGAAGCTGAAGCAGTTGGTGCTTTGTTGGGTATAGAGTTGGCTATCAGCATGGAGCTCAAACATATCATATTAGAAGGAGATTCTCTTACTATGATAAATGCATTAAAGTACAGTCTATATCGAACACCTTGGCGCATCAAAAACACTATAGCCAAAATCACGGACAAGCTTAACCTTTTCTTATCAATTGATTTCAGTTTTGTTAAGAAGAAAGCCAATATGATGGCTCACACTTTAGCAGCTTTTGTTGTTGAACACCACTCATCTGACAAGTGGTTACTTTCTCCTTCTTCGTGTATCACTCACTTCACAAGTGAGCGTTTTACTCCCTTGTAAGTTTTTCCCTTTTTGGGGTTTTTTTCTTTTTGTAACCTTCAAAAAAAAAAAAACAAAAAAAAAAAAAAAACAAACAAAAAAAAAGACTTACCAATTCCTATAAACTTAGTCGTCATATTAAGCGTCTAACACTTCTATTTAACAAGTTAGTATATTATATACCCTTGAAGGAAGTTTTGTGAGTTTGATCAACAGATCTCGCCATCCACCAGAAAATTATCATACCGTAATTGCTTTTCGTACCAGAAAATTTTGGCATTTGTGTATTTTCTGGAAAAATAAAACTAGAAAAAGACTACCCATACCCCATGGACTAGTACATTATATACCCTTGAAGGAAGTTTTGTGAGTTTGATCAAGAGATCTCGTCATCCACCAGAAAACAGTTGGATCAAGAGATCTCATCATCCACAAGAAAACTATCATACCGTATTTTATTTCAGTACCAGAAAACTATGGCATTTGTGTTTTTTTTTTTTTTTTGGAAAAATAGAACAAGAAAAAGACTGCGCATACCGCCATACCCCATGGACTATCAATAGTTGAAGTTCGGAAGTTTCTTCCATTTGCACAAGCTACAAGATGGCGTTGACTTGTCTCTTGCGAGACCATTGGCATCGCCCCCAAATCCAAACTTCAGATATCTCCATAAGCATTGGCATTGCCGTGAAAATTGAACCTGACCTGAGATAGATTCAACGGCTAAACCACCTGAACTAAGCCGAGCATTGCCTAGGACAGAATAATCTCTTTTTCTTGGGAATTAAAGAAAAGTGTCCCTCTCATAGTAGGTTAATTAGTAAAGTGTCCCTATTTGAAACAGAATTAGAAAAATGTCCTTTGTAGCAGGTTTTCCGTCCAAAAGGAGTTAACTTGGCGTTAACTCATTTTGGTCCCACCATAAATGTTAAAATATCTGATGTAAATTACTGATTTATCCCTTATATCTGGAAATTACGTATATGTCCTTGAGTTAAGATAAAATCTAGTACACTTTGATCTCGAGAAACATCCGGCGACTCAAATGAGTGAAGATTAAATCTACTTCTAAGTAATCTCGAGAAATATCTGACGACTCTGAAGGTATACACGTGTAATGTTTTAGGGTTTAGGTATATAAAGGAGGAAAAACGCTAACTCATTTCTAATTCTCACTTCATCTCTTTCTTCGTCGCCGTTTTTCTTCCCCTGAAACTGCTTGGATGAAGAACTGACATGGGTTAACTCGATTCAAGTATTTTATAGGTTTTTGAAGATTAGTGCACTAGGTGATTCGAGTAATTAGAAGGTAAGTTTCTGTTCATGTTTGTTATTTTGTTGCTGATTTTTTATTTTAATTTTTGAAACCCTAAGCTATTTTTTTATCATCAAATGGAAAATATCAGTGGTAGTGTTAGGGTTTTTGTTTTTGATGTTAAAAATCATGAATCAAGTTGTCTTTGATTTGTGATTTTAATTTTTCTTGAAGCCCTAATTTTGAAATTTAGGGATTATTTTTCAAAACCCTAACTTTGAAATTTGAGGATTTTCGAATACAATGAATCAAACGTGTAATTGACTGTTGGAGGATTTTTTTTCTTTAAAACCCTAATTTTGAATTTTGGGGATTTCCGAATTTAGTGACTCATACATTAATTGACTTCTAGAATTGTGTATGATAGAACTGATTTATATTTGTATGGTTGTGTGGTTGTTGTATGTGCAGAAACTATTTTGGTGTTAACATAGTTGGTTGTATGCATTTAGAGCCGGTTAGATTTAATGATTCTTGAGTTGCATTTTTTGCGACCTCCAATTACAAATGAACTAGAAGAAACTACTCTCATAGAAGAAGCATAGGTGCTGGTAACAACAATGATGCCTATTGCAAGTATAAGATGTTAACAAAGATTGCAGGTCGTGGAAATGGTATCAAGACTAATGTGGTAAACATGGTTCACATTTCAAATGCATTATCCATGCCTCTATCATATACTGCCAAATATTCTGGTTGTGAGCTTGGAGCACAGTACAAATTTGATGAGAAAACTGGAGTTGCTCTTATGATTGGTGCACATAACACTGCTAAGCTTGCTTTTTTGCTTGAGAACTTCATCATGGGGGAGCCTTGAGACTGAAGTTATCGTCACCAAAACACAGATGATCCAACTAAAATGTGCTTCATGTGGTTTTGTTTCTGATGTTGATACGATGGTGTTGATGGTGGTTTTTAAAGGGTAAAGTCGTAAAACCCCAAATAACCTAATGTCACCAGTGACACATTTATTAGGACATTTAATGCATGTAGTCAGTAATTAATAGGGGGTATGTTTTCAAATTAGGGTTACAACGAACGAAACCCTAACTCACCTCCGTGCCGATGGCAAATCATGCCATCCACACCTAGCCCAAGCTAGCCGCGCCATGCCAAATGCACTCTGCCTTGGCCCTAGCTACGCTAATCACACCAAATGCGCCAAAGCATGCCAACCATGCTAGCCGCACCTCCGTGCCGATGGCAAATCATGCCGACCACACCTAGCCCAAGCTAGTCGCGCCATGCCAAATGCACTCTGCCTTGGCCCTAGCTACGCTAATCACACCAAATGCGCCAAAGCATGCCAACCATGCTAGCCGCACCTCCGTGCCGATGGAAAGTCATGCCAGCCACACCTAGCCCAAGCTAGCCACACCTCTATGCCAATGGCAAAGCATGCCAGCCATACCAAACGCACCGAAGCATGCCAACCATGCTAGCCGCACCTCCGTGCCGATGGCAAATCATGCCAGCCACACCTAGCCCAAGCTAGCCACACCTCTATGCCAATGGCAACGCATGCCAGCCATACCAAACGCACTGAAGCATGCCAACCATACAAGCCGCACCTCCGTGCCGATGGCAAATCATGCCATCCACACCTAGCCCAAGCTAGACGCACCTCTGTGCCAATGGCAAATCATGCCAGCCACACCAAACACGCCAAAGCATGCCAACCATGCTAGCCGCACCTCCGTGCCAATGGCAAATCATGCCAGCCACACTTAGCCCGAGCTAGCCGTGCCGTGCCAAATGCACTCTGCCTTGGCCCTAGCTACACTAATCACGCCACGCCAAGCCAAACACCTTTACAGCCGCGCCATGCCAAAGTAGTGCCCACACCTAGGCTTGCAAACCATGCAACCTAGGCCAAATTGGCCACGCATGCCATTGGCACATGCCAACACGCTTGCTGGTAGCTTTCCTACCAAGGCGCGACCCAAGTTGGCCACGCATGCCATTGGCACATGCCAACACGCTCGCTGGTAGCTTTTAAAACCAAGGCACGACCCAAATAGGCACACATGCCAACACGCTCCCTGGTAGCTTTTTCTACCAAGGCGCGACCCAAATTGGACACGCACGCCATTGGCACATGCCAACACGCTCGCTGGTAGCTTTCCTACCAAGGCGCGACCCAAGTTGGCCACGCATGCAATTGGCACATGCCAACACGCTCGCCGGGTAGCTTTTTCTACCAATGCGCGACCCAAATTGGTCACGCATGCCATTGGCACATGCCAACACGCTCGCTAGTAGCTTTTTCTACCAAGGCGCGACCCAAATTGGCCATGCATGCCATTGGCACATGCCAACACGCACTGCTGGTAGCTTTTTCTACCAGGGCGCGACCCAAGTTGGCCACGCATGCCATTAGCACATGCCAACACGCTTGCTGGTAGCTTTTTCTACCAAGGCGCGACCCAAATTGGCCACGCATGCCATTGGCACATGCCAACACGCTCGCCGGGTAGCTTTTACTACCAGGGCGTGACCCAAATTGGCCACGCATGCCATTGGCACATGCCAACACGCTCGCTGGTAGCTTTTTCTACCAGGGCGCGACCCAAGTTGGCCACGCATGCCATTGGCACATGCCAACACGCTCGCTGGTAGCTTTTTCTACCGAGGCGCGACCCAAATTGGCCACGCATGCCATTGGCACATGCCAACACGCTCGCTGGTAGCTTTTTCTACCAGGCGCGGCCCAAATTTGCCACGCATGCCATTGGCACATGCCAACACGCTCGCTGGTAGCCTTTTCTACCAGGGCGCAACCCAAGTTGGCCACGCATGCCATTGGCACATGCCAACACGCACCGCTGGTAGCTCTTCCTACCAGGGCGCAACCCAAGTCGGCCACGCATGCCATTGGAACATGCCAACACGCATCGCTGGTAGCTTTTCTTACCAGGCCACAACCCTAATGGACAAACGCGCCATTGGCACTTGCCACACACGTCACTAGCAGGCATTGCCACTTACACTCAACGTACAACCTACCACCAAGGCATTCCGCACATGCCATCGGCACATGCCATCGGCACATGCCACACACGCCACTAGCGGCTCTGGCGTTGCCACTTGCACTCAAGATGCAACCCGCAAAAAAGGCATTCCTCACATGCCAATGGCACATGCCACACGCGCCACTAGCAGCGCCACTTGCACTCAAGGTGCAACCAACACTCGAGATATCAACACAAACCGGGGATGCTTTCCGGGGTTTTGGTTTGGCGGTCACAACTTGCGCGTACACTACGCTCATATTAAGAAAGCGTGAAAAGAAATAAAGCGGTCAAATAAATGAGGAAATAATGGTGAAAACGTTTTCACCCATAAACACCATGCGGTTACCACCTCCTCCCATTATTTCACCCTTTACTCTCTTCCTTTATGAGGCCAGGGTACGTTTCAATCTCGACTTGTATAAATATGTCTTACCTATTTCCACCAGACAACAAGTCTCGGTCAGGAGAAAAAAATACAACACTCTCAGAAAAGGCAACTCTGCAAGCTATCCAAAAAGATTTCATCTCTTGCAAGCTTCCTAAGCTTTCACTTTCTGATACAAGTCGAGACACTACTCTCCCAGAATTATTCTGGCCTCCACACCTTTCTTTGCTTCCCTCCCCAAATCAACCCTTCTCCTCCACTTTGTAACCAAAGCAAGTCTGGAACGGCTATTTCTTGGTTTAGGCCGGACTTGTACAGATTGATCTCTCGAATCTATAAAGTGCTCACGTGCAAGACATTTGTTTAGGGTTTAAACTAGTTTCTCACTCACTACCGAATTTACCGAAATCGGCGTAAACGATTTTCACCTATAAACAATTGGCGACCACAGCGGGAGGATTGATCTATCGGCTACAATGTCATACTGTCGATCTCGTTCTTCGACCCAGATTTCAAGATGGTAGGGGAAGGCGACTCAATCCGACTCAACTACAAGACAACCCGGTTACTAGTTGTAAAAACTACACAAGAAAGCTGGAGACTCGCTGAAGATGCTACCAGCGATTGGGGACTTGCTGGCGATGCTACCAGCAATGCCGCCTTTTACTTGGAGAGGGCGTGTTCGCAAAAACCTATGAAGTGAGTAAAATTAGACTGGCAAGATATACCATCTATTTTTAGGTTCTTAGTAAAACCGTCATACTATTGCGTCTTGTGCCTATTGCTAGCATACACTTTCATAAAAGCAATATTCCTTTCACAAAACATAATCGAGTTATATTATCAAAACCATTCATCCCGAAATAATCCAATATCCTCAAAAGCTACCAAATTGTCTATCAAACCGGTCGAACTTTGAACCGGACATCCAAGATGTTGTCTCAAAAAAAAAGAAAAAGAAAAAGAAGAACCTAAATGAAAGTTTAACGAGAAACAATCAAGGAAAATCATTGTGAGGTCCGCTTTTCTTGGAGAAAGTCAACTTTGCGTCTTCAAGAGCCGCTCTCTTCATAGTTAACATCTTAGAAAGCTTTTCGAGTTCTACCTCCTGTCGTGCAATCTCCTCGGCGGAAAAGCTTTCGATTGTTGCATCTTTCAACTTCTGGATCTCAGCAAGGCCTTCGACAAACCACGAAGTCTTGAACTCCTTTTCTACGCACATGTCGCGATGGTGCTCCCGACAAGAATAACGTCTTGAAACGGTGTGACCCGGTCACCTCACGCATATCCTCGATGGAAGATAAAGCCTCTTCCACACGCTTAACCAGCGCAAATCGACTAGTGACCTTCTTGCTTGTGGCCATATGTCCGTACTTCTCCCAGCATTACGGTGTACAACTCCTCATACTTAGCCGACACGCAAAACCGCCAACCAAAGACATGACCTGGATAAGGAACCAAGTACGGGGATCAAAAATGGCGCCCTGCAATCGGCCTCACGACTCGCAAAGGGTCTTCTTCCATGTCTACGGCAGCAACCATCAGAGAATCATCCACCGTTTGAACCACATCTGTGCCCGGCAATTGGCTAACTCCCATCTCCAAGTCACCGACGGTGGTCACCAAAGGCAAGTTTTCGTGTGGCTCCACCCCAGAATCGTCCTCGAACCGGATTCCTCCTGCGAACTTGAGTTAGACATTTTTCAAAAGAAGAAACGGAAGAAAAAAGAAAACGAGCGCGAAACTCACCGAACCACTTCCCGAAAAAGAACCGGTCTTGCAGAGGAATCACTCTCACTTGTCGAACTTTCTTCTTTCTCGACTCATCACCGCTATGAGTAGGCTCGGTGTCGCCGAATTCTTCGAAGAAATTGCCGTCTCCTAGCAACGTGCAAGGGCAACAAAGCATTAACACTACCGAAGCCCTGGAAGAAACAAGACACATGTTTTCAGCAAAAATTCACGTGTTTTGAGACAAACCAACAAGGAGGTGACACATACCTGGTTATTGGAAGAACTGAAAGACACGAGAGCTGCGGGAGGATCTTTTGAAATCGTCCGGAACCTGCCAGCACGATTCTTCGTTCTCTGTTCCTTTGCTTGGAGACTTTCCGAATTACCAGGCAACTTTCGCTTGGGATCTCTCAACATTGGATACTTTTTCAAAACTGCTGGGGAAGGTTTACAACGAACATTCTCCACCACGTGATTTACAAAATCTTGGATCATAGTGAACTCATCGTACTTAACTCATTATAGCCAAAAGTCGTCGAAGTTACTCTTCCCGTCCGAAAGAAGGAAAGGCGGATATCCGGCTCAAGGGCACCGGCATTGAGGGCGGCATGCAATGAATCCTTAGGAACCACCACTGGTAAGAAAGAGGCATCCCTTGATCGAAACCCATGTGATGAGCAAAGACGGTCAATATTGTAAGCGGCTATTCTGGAAAGACCCCATGAAGAAAGAAGGCATATAGCCGGACATGCAACTTTGAACAAACAAGTTTTCACCAACACTCAAGCCTGCCGTCAGAAGATAAAGACATGAGCGGGAGCGAAGCAAAGGTGTCAATTTGAGTCACCGACCTATGGACCAGGATCCCATGGGCGAAAATTGATTTCATGTGACTTATCGAGAAGACTAACCAAGCTCATGCCAACTCTTGGACGCTTGTTCACCCATCGAAGAATTCGGGAGCCGCCCCAACTCGCGGGGGATCGAAGGCAACGGTTTAGGAGCATACTTCTCAAAGTGCTCCCATAGCGGCATTGCAGAAAGCAACATGCACATATGAATCCACTTTCATGAAACCATTCGAAACTCGCATGTTCGCAACTAGGTGATCCGGATGCACATACAGGGAACCAAGGAATAGCTTGCCAATGGGAAGAACTTCACCTTTTGCTAACTTCACAAAGAATCACTAAGCAACCCGGTCTTATTTCCTTCTTGCCGAACCGTCATCAAAAATGTCTCTAGACAACTGGAGAGCCAAAAATGCCGCAACATGAAGATCACTCGCTTTTGTTTAGGTTCCACTCATCAGGAAACTATTGAGATATCCACCAACTATAAAATCACCTTTCATCCTCTTTCCAGACAGAATCCTTCGACTTCGCAGGTGGAGTCTTTCCGAGCGTAATCTCCCAACTTAGCGGCAAGGTCTTCCCGCATCTTTTCCTCACCTTGAGACAATCGGATATTAAGATTCCTGTTTCGGAAGATTCAACAAGAGAGCCACACTCTCCAAAGAGAAAGTTATTTCACCCCATCTACATATGATCGTGTGGGTGTCCGAACACCATCCGGAGATGAAAGCAACCAAGCCCGGATATCCTTCCTAACTGCGGAGATTTATCAAGCTCACAAAGATCAATAATCTGCGCTCGAGTCAAGTTGGTATTTATGTGCTCCCTACTCACCATGAACTCAATCAAAAGAACGCAATGGGCTTTGACACATCCTGAAATCAATGTTGGAAGAATAGTATACCCCTTTATGAAGACAGAACCGTATGGTGTTCTCTGGGCGAACCGAACGTGTTTTCTTTTCATCTTCACCACCGGTTAACAAAATTGGCACGAAACCTGGGTGATTCTTCCGAGCAGGGGCGAGGGGTCTAGCAAAGAATTCATCATCCGTGTTTGGTTTGGAACTATGAACGTCCTTCTATGAGGCGAAATTTTGTTCAGGTAACATCTTGTCGGATTTCTTCATAACAGTTTAGTAACGAGATATCTGCACACGAAGAAATACGAAATTATCTCCCTGACGCATAATCGCACCCAATAAAAAAAAACGGGGGGAGAGGGTGTATTCTCTACGGGTTCAAAACTGCACACGCAGTATCTTCTTCAGGGTTCAAAATTATACGCAGTATTTTATACGGGCTCAAGTCAAGTCGCAGTATATATCCTTCTTCGGGTTCAAAATTATATATGGAGCATTTTTCTACGGGTTCAAAATCGCACTTGTGAGATTTCTTTCAGACCGAAATTAATATATGCAATATTTCCTATGGGTTCGAAGTCATATGAAGCACATATACAAGTATTCTTCTTCGGGATTCATATACAAGTATTCTCTATGGGTTCAAACGCACACACGCAGATATTTTCTTCTGTGGTTCAAAATTATATATGCAATATTTTATACGGTCTCAAGTGCGTCACAGTATCCTTCTTCGGGTTCAAAGTTATATATGGAGCACTTTCCTACGGGTTCGAATAATATATGCGGATTTCCCTTGGGTGCATATATACAATATTTTCTACAAGAAGCACGCCAAGAAATTATATGCGCAATATCATTGCAAGGATTATAAAGAAAAACGCCTACTCTTAGGGTTTGCACCTACATGAAAAGGGAAACAAGGGAAGTACTGGAAAACATACCCGGAAGCTGGTTTTTCTTTGTAACTCTGCCGCTAGTAGGAAAGGATGAAAGGAATAAGGTGCAAGATGAGAGAAAGGGGTTTTTTATGTATATGGGCGTGAAGATTCTGAAATAGGGAAGGATTTCCCTTTACCAAAAATCGTGCGAGCTCACAAGGACGCCCAACTTCCCAATGCAGCCCAAGTTGCACCGGTCCCACCAATTGCGCCAACTTCCCAAAGACCGCCCAAGTTGCACCGGTCCCACCAATTGCGCCCAACTTCCCAATCCCGCCCAAGTTGCACCGGTCCCACCAACTGCGCCCAACTTCCCAATGCCGCCCAAGTTGCACCGATCCCACCAATTGCGCCCAACTTCCCAATGCCGCCCAAGTTGCACCGGTCCCACCAATTGCGCCAACTTCCCAAAGACCGCCCAAGTCGCGCCAAAGAAGCACGTTCGCCTTCCCCACCTTGCGCCGGTCCCACCGGCCGAGCACGCTCGGTTCCCAACTCGCAACAACTTCTCAATGCCGCCCTTCTTCCTCTCTCACGACGACGCTAACTTCCCAATTGTGCCGACCTCCCGATTTGTGCAAAACTACCACAGGCAAGGATTCCAAATCCTATTTATAAAAAGGTCAGACGAGCCTCCTCAATTCTCTTTACAAGTTTGTTGTTGATAGTTTGTCACCATCTTATGCTTACCTCGCAACAAAGCTCCTGTTCCGAGCTAAAGCGGGGGACTTAATGTTGATGGTGGTTTTTAAACGAAGGGTAAAGTCGTAAAACCCCAAATAACCTAATGTCACCAGTGACACATTTATTAGGACATTTAATGCATGTAGTCAGTAATTAATAGGGGGTATTTCTTCAAATTAGGGTTACAACGAACGAAACCCTAACTCACCTCCGTGCCGATGGAAAATCATGCCACCACACCAAGCCCAAGCTAGCCGCGCCATGCCAAATACACTCTGCCTTGGCCCTAGCTACGCTAATCACACCAAATGCGCCAAAGCATGCCAACCATGCTAGCCGCACCTCCATGCCGATGGCAAATCATGCCGGCCACACCTAGCCCAAGCTAGCCGCGCCATGCCAAATGCACTCTGCCTTGGCCCTAGCTACGCTAATCACACCAAATGCGCCAAAGCATGCCAACCATGCTAGCCGCACCTCAGTGCTGATGGCAAATCATGCCAGCCACACCTAACCCAAGCTAGCCGCACCTCTATGCCAATGGCAAAGCATGCTAGCCATACCAAACGCGCCGAAGCATGCCAACCATGCTAGCCGCACCTCCGTGCCGATGGCAAATCATGCCAGCCACACCTAGCCTAAGATAGCCACACCTCTATGCCAATGGCAAAGCATGCCAGCCATACCAAACGCGCCGAAGCATGCCAACCATGCTAGCCGCACCTCCGTTAGATGGCAAATCATGCCGCCCACACCTAGCCCAAGCTAGCCGCACCTCCGTGCCAATGGCAAATCATGCCAGCCACACCAAACGCGCCAAAGCATGCCAACCATGCTAGTCGCACCTCCGTTCCAATGGCAAATCATGCCAGCCACACTTAGCCCGAGCTAGCCGTGCCGTGCCAAATGCACTCTGCCTTGGCCCTAGCTACACTAATCACGCCACGCCAAGCCAAACACCCTTACAGCCGCGCCATGCCAAAGTAGCGCCCACACCTAGGCTTGCAAACCATGCAACCTAGGCCAAATTGGCCACGCATGCCATTGGCACATGCCAACACGCTCGCTGGTAGCTTTTTCTACCAAGGCGCGACCCAAGTTGGCCACGCATGCCATTGGCACATGCCAACACGCTCGCTGGTAGCTTTCCTACCAAGGCGCGACCCAAGTTGGCCACGCATGCCATTAGCACATGCCAACACGCTCGCTGGTAGCTTTTTCTACCAAGGCGGGACCCAAATTGGCCACGCACGCCATTGGCACATGCCAACACGCTCGCTGGTAGCTTTCCTACCAAGGCGCGACCCAAGTTGGCCACGCATGCCATTGGCACATGCCAACACGCTCGCTGGTAGCTTTTTCTACCAAGGCGCGACCCAAATTGGCCACGCATGCCATTGGCACATGCCAACACGCTCGATGGTAGATTTTTCTACCAAGGCGCGACCCAAATTGGCCACGCATGCCATTGGCACATGCCAACACGCACCGCTGGTAGCTTTTTCTACAAGGGCGCGGCCCAAATTGGCCACGCATGCCATTGGCACATGCCAACACGCTCGCTTGTAGCTTTTTCTACCAAGGAGCGACCCAAATTGGCCACGCATGCCATTGGCACATGCCAACACGCTCGCTGGTAGCTTTTTCTACCAGGGCGCGACCCAAGTTGGACACGCATGCCATTGGCACATGCCAACACGCTCGCTGGTAGCTTTTTCTACCAAGGCGAGACCCAAATTGGACACGCATGCCATTGACACATGCCAACACGCTCGCTGGTAGCCTTTTCTACCAGGGCGCGGCCAAATTGGCCACGCATGCCATTGGCACATGCCAACACGCTCGATGGTAGCTTTTTCTACCAGGGCGCGACCCAAATTGGCCACGCATGCCATTGGCACATGCCAACACGCTCGCTGGTAGCTTTTTCTACCAGGCGCGACCCAAGTTGGCCACGCATGCCATTGGCACATGCCAAAACGCTCGCCGGTAGCTTTTTCTACCAAGGCGCGACCCAAATTGGCCACGCATACCATTGGCACGTGCCAACATGCTCGCCGGTAGCTTTTTCTACTGGGGCTGCCCACAATTAGCCACGCATGCCATTGGCACATGCCAACACGCCACCGGTAGCCTTTTCTACCAGGGCGCAACCCAAGTTGGCCACGCATGCCATTGGCACATGCCAACACGCACCGTTGTTGCTTTTCCTACCAGGGCGCAACCCAAGTTGGCCACGCATGCCATTGGCACATGCCAACACGCATTGGTAGATTTTCTTACTGTGCCACGACCTTAATGGCCAAACGCGCCATTGGCACTTGCCACACACGTCACTAGCAGGCATTACCACTTACACTCAACGTACAACCTACCACCAAGGCATTCCGCACATGCCACACACGCCACGATTAGCTCACGGCATTGCCACTTGCACTCAAGATGCAACCCGCAACAAAGGCATTCCGCACATGCCACACGCGCCACTAGCGGCGCCACTTGCACTCAAGGTGCAACCAACACTCGAGATATCAACACAAACCGGGGATGCTTTCCGGGGTTTTGGTTTGGCGGTCACGACTTTACGTATACTACGCTCACATTAAGAAAGCGTGAAAAGGAATAAAGCGGTCAAATAAATGAGGAAATAATGGTGAAAACGTTTTCACCCATAAACACCATGCGGTTACCACCTCCTCTCATTATTTCACCCTTTACTCTCTTCCTTCATGAGGCCAGGGCGTTTCAATCTCGACTTGTATAAATAGGTCTTACTTATTTCCACCGGACAACAAGTCTCGGTCGGGAGAAAAAATACAACACTCTCGAAAAGGCAACTCGCAAAGCTATCCAAAAGCTTTCATCTCTTGCAAGCTTCCTAAGCTTTCACTTTCTGATACAAGTCGAGACACTACTCTCCCAGAATTATTCTGGCCTCCACACCTTTCTTTGCTTCCCTCCTCAAATCAACCCTTCTCCTCCACTTTGTGATCGAAGCAAGTCTGGAACGGCCATTTCTTGGTTTAGGCCGGACTTGTACAGATTTATCTCTCGAATCTATAAAGTGCTCACGTGCAGCACATTTGTTAAGGGTTTAAACCAGTTTCTCACTCACCTACCGAATTTACCGAAATCGGCAGAAACGATTTTCACCTATAAACAGATGGACAAGCCCACTACTTTCATAATCAAGGACCAGCCTGAGCAGTATATGGTCCTTCATGTTAAACAAATCTAGTGACATGATGCATATAAGGAGAGTATAAGGATGGTTCGGTAGGCTGAAAATGAAAATCCTTGACCTGCCGCAAAGAAAGTGGCTAATGATGCTAGTGGTTTCTAGAGATGACATGGCAAGTGTTTTCCACGTGTATAAGTCTCCACGTCAACTGGTTTAGTTAACTAGCTAGAGTTAAATGTTGAGGGCAAGTTTGTCCCATATTGGGTATAATTAGATATGACGTGGCACCGTTTTTTTCTTATGTAAATTTCGGATGGAAAAACTAACCATGAGGATATATTTCTAATTCTGTTTGAAAGAGTGACATATTAGTAATTACAATTATGAAGAGGATGTCCGTTTTCGTTTCGTTCTCGTATTCGTTTGATCATTTCCATTTGTGTGTGCCACAATTTAGGTTTGAGTTCAATTACTTGAAAAACATGGAAAGTGTGCGAAACTCAAATGAAACACTGCTAAATGTATAAGACAAAGAACAGGACTACTAAATTCAACATTAAAAAGGTATAGTCAAAAGGTCAGGCAAAGTAAGTCAAAGAGACATGTCAAATAAGCACAGAATGCCAAATCAAAAAACAAAAAATCCGTAGTAGTGGAGAACGTTGATCAATCACTGTCATTCATCGCCTTCCTCTGTCTTTTCGATGGCGAATCTGATGAAGTTAAACAGGACGATGGAGATGATTGAAAATCATCATCATTTTGATCATGAACAGTCTCTTGATCATCAGTCTCATGAAATTTCCTTTTAAGGGTAGTCTCTTCAACCTGATGATTATCAATAACTATTTCTTGATCGGCATCTCTTGTTGTCAAGTTGTTTTTCAATCTTTTAACATCGGATAATTTCACCGGTTTTACTATAAATTCCTCTGCTCCTTCTTCCAAACACCTGGTGATCCGAGGCAATACATTTTCTGATGACATAATCACCACTGGGATTTCTTTAAATGTTTTCGATCCCTGTTCATACAAAAAAATAAATCAATCAGATTCTTGTTTTTGAATGTAAAAAAAAAAAAAAAAACAGAGAAAAAAACAGAGGAAAGAAGAAATGGAAGGATATATAATTATATATATATATATACTGACCTTGATTTTTTTCATGAGTTCATATCCAGTCATTCCAGGCATCCAGTAATCAGTTATAATCAAATTCACTTTTAAACCAACAAATCCAACTGAGTTCTGATCATCTCCATCAAGCCCAAGGTATTGTAAAGCTCCTATTCCACTATCCACAGTTGTTACTGCAAAATGAAAAAGAAAATTAGTTCCTTCCATCAACAACAGTTCAAAAGAAGAAGATGAAAAAATGAGCAACCAATAACTAATTACCTTTACAAGAAGAGATTTTGAGCAATCTTTCAATGACTTTACGATCAATAAGACTATCATCAACAGCAAGAACATGAAGTTCTTCATGAACAGAATGATCAGCAAAACCAGCCATTGGATGATATGATTTACTAAACAGTCGAATACTCAAGAAACAGTGATTGAAGTTTGAGAGAAAATAATGTTGTTGTTGGAACTTGGGAATGATAAGTGATCTGGTTGGGACTATTTATCAAGTCCGGTCTTCTGCTTCTTCTTGAATCTTGATATCTGTCTGTCTGTCTGACTCTGAAGGGTCTGATTGATATCTCTCATTGATATCTCAAATCTTTTTTTCTGTCTGAAAATAAAATCTGATATCTTCTACTAGTTACTTTTCTTTTTGGTTAACTCGAGATTCTGAAATCCACTTTCTTCTGATTCGCAAATCCGCTGTTTTCATATTGTTTCTCTCTCTTAATGTCTCGTCTGTATCATAGCAAATATATGGGAAAAAGTTTAAAATGTTATTTTATTTATTTCCGGGATTCTCTGTTTAGAGATCTTTTAATATTGTTGACATGCTGTGAGCCCAGGGTGTTTGGCCGGGGATTTGTGTTCTATTTTGAGCGCAAGCACCGTAGATTGAGAGCTAGAGCCGTGGAGTGTGGACTTAATATGCCACAAGGTTTTGGAAAAACGGCAGTTAAAGTGGTCACGGCTGCGTAGAGTGACTTTGAGGCCGTTTTATCCTATGTCTTTTTTTGGAAGGCTATTATTGGGGCGTCACATTCCATTAGAAGTGCGTCATCTAATATGACAAAAACGGATCATCCATAAGTAATTTCAAAAACCCCTTATCTCAAATAATTTTATAATGACTAAAAAACCCTTATTTAATTAGAGATAATTATGTATTAGGTTAGATAACTTCGTTTTTAGATTAAATAACTGATTTTGATTTATAATTAGTTGATCCACTTAACTCACTTTTTTGTTTCCTACGACTAGGAAGTATCCTAGCCGTAAATGGTTTGAAAGCTTATTTACGGCTTGGAATTTTATAAAACCTAGCCGTAACAGTCAATGAGATGGAGATTCATGCCAAACCCAACCGTAATTAATTTTTGCGGTATTTATTGCTCTTTCTACGGTTGGGTTTGCACAATTCCAAACCGTAAATTTTCTTACGGCTAGGTTCGAATTTTTTATTTACCAACCGTAAATATTCTGTGAGTTAGATTTTATTTCTACGGTTGGAAATCCGAGATATTCTTTGTTGGGAAAACCATTTACGGTTGGAATTAATCCAAACACAGACGTAAAACTACATGCAAATCAAAATTTACGGTTGGAATTAATCCAAACCTCGGCCGAAAGTTCTTCATAAACTAAAGTTACGGCTAAAAATAAGACCAAACCTAGACGTAACACTATCGTAAACGTCTTTGGAACCCTAATTTTACTTCAATTTCATTCAATCTAACCTATTTTAAGTACAAAAACGAGTAAACAAAGATGAGTTTGTTCGATTATTACCTAACATACACCATGGGTTGTTGTTGAGGAGCTAGAAATTCTGATTCTTCAGTTGCTTGAATTGGTTGTTGTTGAATTAGAGTAGAAAAGATTAGGTTTTTAATTTTCTAAGTTTTTATTTTAGTTAAAGGGTAATCTATATATTTTATATTTGCGTTAGGATATCCCATAACTACTTTTTTGGACACTAAGAATCCAAGTGAAGCCCCTCTATTGGAGTGTGACGCCCCAATAATAGCCTTCTTTTTTTGTTCCGATTATCAATTTTGAACTTTTGCATCGTGTGATGTGAATATGTTTTTGTGTGCGTTTTATCAGGTTTTTTTTTTTTTTTTTTTTTTGAAAAGAGTTTTATCAAGTGTTATTAATTGTGTTATACTCCCTTGTTGCAGAAAAAATAATATTTTTATTTTTATTTTATTTTTCAGTTTAAATTATTTTTAAGTAAATGATAAAATGAAAGGATCATTTTTCTTAGAATTTAAATAGCGATAGTTAACGTAAGCGCAAAAAAGAAAAAAATGGTAATCTAAGATACTTGATTTTGATATCAAGAGTTACTCATTTCACAAAAGACTATGAGAGCAGATTAATAAATCGAACAAGATTGACATATTCTGCATCATTTTGGCATTAAAAGTAGGAAAATTCTATAGAATTTATATCGTAGAGTTTTATTTCAAATTCTCCTCTTTGAATCAAGTTGTTATATGTTGTGAAGGAGCGCCTAGGGGAAACTACTAGTTTATCCGGGTATGGTTTTGTTGTTAGGTATCGCGGTTGTGTTTCCTTTGGTGTTTCTGCGGGTGGGTTAGGTAACTTTCAATTTTGCAGTGGAAGTTACGACAATGATATGTACAGATGTACTACATCGTCATCACAATATTTTCTTCGCTTCTGATTCATAGGCAATGTAGCTCCAAGCCACATATCAATGCCAAGCGAGGTGGTGTAAAGTTAGAAAAACTTGTACAAGTTTTCGTCATAGTGAAATCATGCTCTAAGGGCAATTCCTATGGCAATTTACAAAAACAAATTTCGGTTGAGCCAGGTGGATGGTCAAATGGGTTTTTGCACTATAGGAAAGAAGTGGGCGGTTGACCGTCAAGCGCCAGGTCGAAGTGTTGCTGCTGGCGTTTGAAGGAAAACCGCTGGCGCGCATCATACAAACGCTAGCATGCGTATGAGAACCGCTAGCGTTTGAACCAAGACCGCCAACGACTACTTTTAAACGGTCACCGGAACGACTATTTTCTACCTCCATAAATACAGCTAAAATTTGATCTCACAAATTCACAACAATCTTTCATCCGATCAATCTTTTTTTAATTTCAATTGCTTTCGATTTTCAACCATGAATCTTGATTTTGATTCTTTTGAGGAAGATATGGAGATGGATGAAATATTGTATGAAGAAGAGAAAGAAATGTGTATGGAGTTTTTGCGTCAAATAGATGAAGATGCAGTTCAAGATAGAAGAAGGCGAAATTTTATGTTGCAATTACAAATCGGTATCATACCAAAGCCTTTAGAGCCATATGAAGTTACGACTAGAAGATGGACGTGACGAGATCGACATTTTTAGCACGAAAAGATGATGCATGATTATTTTAATCATGATTGTGTCTATTCCGATGAGGATATTTAGCGACGATTCCGCATGGGCCGCAACTTGACGCAAAGGATTATTGTCGAGCTGTGTCAGGTACATCCTTTATTTAATTATCAGTATGATGCACGACATGTATGAGGCTTTAGTCCCGAATAAAAGTTAATTGAGGCCCTCCGTATACTATGTTACGGGGTACCAGCGGATTTCACGGATGATTACATACGTATTGGGAAAACAACTGCCTTTAGGTATCTCAAATTGTTTTACGAAATAATAGTCGAGCATTTTGGTCCAACCTTTTTAAGAAAGCCTACTCAGGAAGATGTTCAAAGAATAACTGCATAAAACACCGAGAGGATTTTTTTAGGAATGCTAGGTAATCTTGACTGCATGCACTTGACGTGGCATGCGTGTCTGGTTGAATGGGCAGGCCAATATAAGGGTCATTATTCAAAACCAACTGTAATTTTGGAAGATTCTGCTACTTATGATTGTTGGTTTTGGCATGCTTTTTTTGGACTTACGGGTTCAAATAACGATCTCAACGTTTTATATAAGTCATCATTGTTTGAAGATCTTAAGAATGGGATCGCGCCGCACTGTAATTTCACTATCAACGGTCATCACTACACTCGGGGTTATTATCTAGTAGATATAATCTATCCAGAATGGTCAATTATGGTTTAAGCTTATAGTCAATAGGTTTTGGACCGACGACTTCGAAGGATATGAAGTACTTTAATTAACACCCAACAAATGAAATGCAAAAAGGATGTTGAACGCACTTTCGGCATATTGAAAAGGAAGTTTGTCATCATAGCTAGGCCGACACGCTTTTTTGATCTTCAAGAAATGAACAAAATTATGCTGACTTGTATCATTTTGCATAACATGGTCATTGAAGAATCCAGACGTGACCCAACCTGGACTAGTTTTCTAGATGAAGAATTGAGTCGAATCTTGTGGTGGAGCATGGGCGTCCGACAAGAGAATATAGACTTGCCACTGACAGAATCCAAAACCGGGAAATCTATGGACATCTAAGAGAAGATCTAACTAAGCACCTTTGGGCTTTAAAAGGAGCAAGAAACGATGCGCGGGGGCGAGGTAGAGGCAGAGGGAGAGGCAGATAGATGTTATTTTTCAGTTTAGTGATGTTTATTTTAATTAATATGTTTAATTAATTTAAAGTTGTTTGTTTAAACGACTACACTTATAAATTTAAAATTAAGGCAATTATATTAAAAGTAATTTTAAATAAACGAGTACAATAAAACTTAAACTACTAAACTAAACAAGAATTAAAATCAGTTATCAAGACTGTATTCATCTTCGTTTTATTCCGAGGCATCATCTTCGTCTTCTTCCACAGTCTCATACTGGCTAGTTTGTTAAGCAAGAGACGATGCGCGGGGGCGAGGTAGAGGCAGAGGGAGAGGCAGATAGATGTTATTTTTCAGTTTAGTGATGTTTATTTTAATTAATATGTTAATTAATTTAAAGTTGTTTGTTTAAACGACTACACTTATAAAATTAAAATTAAGGAAATTATATTAAAAGTAATTTTAATTAAACGAGTACAATTAAACTTAAACTACTAAACTAAACAAGAATTAAAATCAGTTATCAAGACAGTATTCATCTTCGTTTTATTCCGAGGCATCATCTTCGTCTTCTTCCACATTCTCATACTGGCTAGTTTGTTGAGGGACTTGTTTGAACCTCCTTTATCTTCAACTCGAATTCCTTGTGCTCAGCATAGGTGAACTAGTTTGAACCTCCTTCTAATGCTCGTTGAGTTGCGTCTCTCACGCTTTTGCGACTTTTCACGACCCCTCCTCTTCTTCTCTTGACGTTGGTATTAATGTCTAGATTACAATTGTGTTGTTCCTGACTACTTGGAGACCCGGTATATGGAGATCCAGTTCCTTCATGTGAGTAAGCAGGCCCACCGTTTTGAGATGGTATGAAATTGTGAAATTTTGAGGTAAAAATGAAGAAGGTGTGAGTTTTAAGTTTGGAGATGAACTGAATTTATAGGGAAACAAAAAAGAGTAATAGCCGTTGGATGAAAGTAGTGGTTGGCGGTTTTGGAAAAAACGCAGCGCTTTCACCAAAGACGCTGGCGTGTGATGGAATAACGGGCGTTTGTGAGACACACGCCAGCGTTTCTGGTTCAAACGCCATCGATTGTGCCACGATCGTCCGACCTTTCATCGAACGCGCGCCTGTTCTTTCATCTTTTGTTCATCCATTTTTCATGTTTGTTGAGTCCGTATTGGGATCAAAATGAACAAATCCTTGTTTTGTTGAGTCCAAAGGAATTGCTCTAAGGCCTAAGCTGAAAAACTTGCTAAGAAAGGAGAAAGAATAAGTAATTGGGACAATTATGTATAGAGAACAACCAAAATTTCGAGTGGCCTTGAGTCTCTTTTAAGGTTTTGCTAAGTTATTTTGTTGAGTCATGTTTTGATCTGTTTTTGGGTTTTTGTTGTATTTTCCATTTTAATTTAATTGTGGTTGGTCTTATCTTATCTTTACAAGTTTTTATTATAATTCCATGAATACTTGGCGGGAAAAGAAAAAAAAATTGAAACTAAATTTTTAAAAATAACTTATTCTAGTAAAAAAAAATTATACTTCTATGAAAAACGTAATAATTACACTGTTTTGGGAACCGTTTTGACGGCTTTCATATAAACTCAAATTCTTTTCATCCTCGCATACACTCTGGAGTAGTACTCAAAATCAGAGCAAACATGATATCTACTCTGCTTCTCTCAGACGGTTCATGAGCCACAACATGTCAACATTAGCAGGGGCCGAAGTTGTTGGCGACTTACAAGTAGATAATACTAAATTTAGGATATAATAAAATGGATACGAATACGATTGTGCGATCATAGTATGATTCCGAATCATATCAACCCGTTATTTGCCCTTTTTTCTTTCTCGTGCATGCATGATCCAGAATATCCATGTTGATTCTAACAAGAGCACTAACAAAGTCAAACTCAATGAAATCGTCAATTCTATTGACTAAATCTTTATTAAAAATGCTTTCCTGTTTTCTACATGCCAATTGCCAAACTTTGGATTTCTTTGGATTTCCTAGAACAGTGACTAAAGTGAGAGTACATTTTTATTTTTTATCATCACTTATTTTGGGACTTTTGCATTAGAGGCATTCCCTTAAAGAGCATGAAGATGCTTACATTGAAATTCCACCAATTGGATCACAAGTTGCAAAAATGATAGTTGAAATTGCTCTCCTATATGCATGGGACTTTAAGCCATCAAAAAAAAAAACGCGCGATTAGCAGGGGTTACTATTTCATATAAATTAAAACGGATCCTGATCAATAGATAACTCAAACGGTACCCCTTCTATCCATGGAAGTGGCGGGTAGCTATCCCGTTCAAGCGGCTTCTTTATCGTTAGATCACGTTAAAATCCAGATCCAACAGCTTTGAACCCTTTAGGGAAAATGAAGTGTTATTTTCTGAAAGTGGTGGGTCTTTTCCTGAATGAGAATACAACCGTTGATTTAATCATTTAACGATAAAAAAACCACTTGAACTGGATAACTTCCCGTATAATGTTACGGGATACCATTTGTCTTCGCGGAAATGATTCCAAAAAGAAAGAAAGAAGAAAGGGGAAAAAAAAAAAGACAAGCGAAAACTGCCACTTCGTCGACTCTAACCTAGAGTGCTATAATCTCTTGTACTGTAGGCTTATACCCAATCAAATGTGGGCCTATAACCTACAAAACCAATATCCATGGGAAAATAAAGATCAAGTGGAGTGGAACACCAAATCACCAAACAATCAACGAAGATCGTTCAAGTTGAAACTCCTCATAGGTGGCTTCTTGATTTTCATTTATTCTCATCCAACAAAACAAAGTAAAGAAGCAGATCGTACTGCGCCAAAGGACAACCGGTAAAGATGTGGAGAGATAAAACATGAAGATTTATTTTGGGAGGAAAATCAGTAAAGATCTTTTCCTTTCTCCACTTTCACTTTTAATATAGAATATGAAACTACTGCACAGAAAATCAGAATAAATGAATGAAATTATCTCATTCTCCAATAAGAAATCTAATTAATCCCTTTGGATATTTGCAGGTAGAGGACTATCGCGCTGTCAAAGCAGTATTTGAGTGACACGACAAGATATTATCTTCTCCTTCTGCAGTCCGTCATTTTGGGGTGAATACATCTTAAAATAGCAATAATACCTTTACACAGTTTGCTATGATCAGCTGTACGATCATCGGTTTGGTTTACTTACTCCATCCAATGGGACTTCACTTTTTTCTCCTCTCAGTCTTGTCCCCGTCTTCATTACTTCATTTCACTGAAGCCTGAAATATTTTGAAAGTAGAAGTAAGATCTTTCGAGTCCCAATGGGATCTCGTGGGATCCGTATGCTTACTGACATTGGTTTTTCTTAAACTTTTAACGAAAACGGTGCTAAACTTGCATGGAGATTTCTATGCGTGTTTTGTTTACGGAGCATTTGGATACATATCCAGAATTGATTTTTTGACGTATAGCAGCCAAAAAAAAATACTCCCTCCGTCCCTAATTAGATGAGCTATTTGGTTTTTAGTTTTGTCCACAAATAGATGAGCTATTTCACTAACCAAGGGGATATTTCTAAAACTACCCTTTTGATTGATTATTTTTTCTATAAGAAATATGTATAATTTGATAGTCATTCTTATATTCGTTGCGTAGGTGTTTTAAAATTCTTTTCAACGGTATAAAGTTTATAAAAAACCGTGGTATAGTTTAAGAGATAAATCGTTTCTAAACTTACTAATTATTGCCCATAAGGGTATAATTGTAAAAAATACTTAAATATACTCCACTTTCCTCCTTGCCTTAAAATTTGTGCAAACTACAAGTAGCTCATCTAATTAGGGACGGAGGGAGTAAGAAATTAGCTTGAGTATAAAAATTCAAAACTACTTCTAAAAAAAAAAAAAACAATATATTTTTGTTTCCGATTTCTGTATTTAGTATCCAAACGCGCTATTAAAGATTTTATAATATTTGCTGACATGATACCGGTGTTTGGCCTAGGCTTTATAGTTTCGTGGACTTGAATGCTAAACAAATTATTATCAATTTCGGTCGCGAATGTTTTCTGAATCATTATTTTTTACATTTGGAATCCATAATTTGCTTCTAAAAAAATGTTTTTGTGTTGGCTTCTTTCCATGACCAGTTTGAGGCCTATCATTTTTTTCACCCATCTAGACCAGAGGGATAAAGAGTATCTAAAAGGGAGAAAGTACTAAGTTGCATCACTATTACAACGTAACAAATTTGAATCAAATCTATTAAATTCCACTTTCTTAGATACTTTCCTATCAACCCATTCCGTTTAATTAGGTTTTTCAGGTACTTTCTTATCAATACATTCCTCTTAATTAGGTTTTCTTCATTCATACGCTCAAAATGAAAGAAAAAAAAAAATCAAAAATTTAGCTTTCTTTTATCCAGGATTGGCTGATATAAATGCGCACATTAGCCGATTTTGTACAATTAGCTGATACACGTCGGCCGATTGTTCTTTATGTTCTTCGTGGTTGAAGAACATCAACACAAAATCGATCGACATGGACATTCATATAAATTGTTATGGTTAAAGAATATGCAAATTTCCCTGCATATTTTATGAGCTATATTGCGAAAGCATTATCATGTCGCACGGCTTATTCGAGAGAGCTTCATGATGCGTACACATCATCGTTTTTGTGTTGTTTAGCGATAATGCATTAGCATGATGCGAAACGAAGGAAAGGTAAATACGGCAAGAATTTGCATGGTCCGAGCTAGAGAACGCGTACTTGCGACTTAAGTGGCCCCAATCATGCACATTCATGTGCATTGTTTGCAAAAGTCCATTTGCTTGTACGAACTAGGCTTTGCTTTGGCATTGGACTTGCAACATGAGTTGGCTTTAGTTGGTAGTCCTAATGTTGTTGAATGACATTCTGTGTTTTATCCTTTAGAGCTACGGACTAGGGTACAGAGGCAGTTGCAACACACCGAATTTGTGTTCCAGTATCTTGTTGCTTATACCATCTAATTGCGAGATGATTACGACAAACATGATGAGGTAGTTGCAGTCTGTTCCTTAAACGTTCACCAATTGTGAATTTAATATGGTTTGGAGCAGGAGCTAACCAGATTTCAAATTATGGGAGCTTGCATACATATTTGATTACAATCCCCAATATAGTGAACCATGAGTTGTAGGGACTGAAAAAGCGGGGGTCTAACAAGCACACCCAATATTTCGCTTAGCAATCTATAAGGACTGACTCCAATATACTTTCAACAGAGTTAGCTAGACAGTCAGACTCAATCTTAAGAAAAGTATATTCAAGAGTTATATCTCAATTTCTCAATTCAATCAACAATCAAACAAATAAGAATTTGCGAGCCTGATTGAATATAAGAAATAACTAGGACGATATCAAAAACCAATATCCAAGTGTCAATCAATTTAATCAACAACCAAAGGTTAGATTCACAATTAATTGAACTTAAGCACAACCTGTGATATTTCAATTATATAAACAAATATAATCCGGAAAAGAAATAACACAGACACCAGAAGTTTTGTTAATGAGGAAACCGCAAATGCAGAAAAACCCCGGGGCCTAGTCCATATTTGAACACCACATTGTATTAAGCCGCTACAGACACTAGCATACTCCAAGTTAACTTCGGACTGGAATGTAGTTGAGCCCTAGCCAATCTCACACTGATCAAGGTACAGTCGCGTTCCTTCCGCCTTTAGAACCACGCCGGATTCTGTGCAGTTGATTCCCTTAGCTGATCTCACCCACAACTAAGAGTTGTTACGACCCAAAGTAGAAGACTTGATAAACCAATTTGTCTCTCATAGAAGTATACAAGACACAATTGAAACAAAATCGATTTTGATTCACTCGAATCAATTCATGAAAATTATAGCCACAGTTTGCAAAAGATTGCATTCCTTATTATGTAAATGTATTAGTTCATGAACAAACCGATTTTAGAACATAACCTACTCAAGTATGCATACCCGGTATGCATACCTAAGTGTCCGAACTAAGTTTGGGTTCGCCAATATGCGAATATGTACGCATACCACCAAACTCAATTGAATTCCGGAACTTGAACTTTCGCCAGTACGCGTACGGGTACGCACACTAAGTTCCCGGACTTTCATTAACCAACTAGTACGCGTACGTGTACCCATACCATGGTTCCGGACTTGGATCAACACATATGCAAGTACGCATACTGTGCTTATAATCCAATCATGGTTAAGTGTTCTAAACTCTCATTTCAATCATTGAAACATTCTTGGAAGACGACAGTAGCTGTCTCACACAAACTATTAGCTTCAAAGCAATTTTCAAGTGATCGAATGATCAATACGAAACATTCCGAGTCTACATCAAATGACTGTCTCACACAAATCATGTAAGATGTTACAAGGCGATTTTCACATGATCATTTTGACTTTCGTCAAGTATATAAGATGAACTTAGTTAAAGCGAAAGCTTACAAACACATATTTTGAGAAATATGTAAGCGAGTTAATCTCGGTGTCGAAATATCAAATGTGTATAATCGAAGTCTATATAGCTATACGACTTTTGTCTCAAATAGGAGATAGAGTACATAGACTTTTGAGTGATAGATGAGTTCAAGTCTCCACATACCTTTTGTTGATGAAGTTCCACAAGCTCTCCTTAGTAGTTCTTCGTCTTCATTCGATGAACGCCGTGAAGTTTAATGCTCAATTACACTTTTTATCCTAATCCGAGACTTAGCTATAAGTAGACTACAAATCAAGACTTATAGTTTTGGCAACTAAACTTGACAAACAAGCTTGAGATAGCAACGCTTGCGAGTTCGACCGAGAAATGCTCTAACTGGGACCGAAGTTGTTGGCGATTTGGATATTTTAGGTTTCTGATATTATAGAATGAATTTCATTATAGTATGATCCCGAATCATATCAGTCCGTTTAGTATTTGCTCTTTCTCTTTCCGTCATTCCGTGCATGCATGATCCAAAATATCATGTTAACTCTTACAACATCAAGTAAGATCATTTTACGGATTAGTTATTGGATAGAAACACATGGGGCACATCACTAAAAAGTAAAACTTAATAAAATCGTCCGTTCTATAGACTACATGGAAAACTTTGGATTTTCTAAAGTAATGTTTGGTTTTTCCATACTATTGCAGTATTGCTTAGCGAGAGTACATCTTTTTTGTCATCAATTTTGGACTTATAGCTAGGCTCTGCCTTAAAAGAGCATCAAGAAGCTTAGGTAATTGTATTAAATTGGTGTCACTATAATACAGTGGTAAAGTCACTTGGTGATTATCAGTGACCTGAGCTCCAAACACGAAAATACCAAATCTACATTGAAACTTAATTTAATACATTTAGTAATTAAAAAAATAAAACAAACGTAGACGCTTCAAAGAAAGAAAAACAAAAGAAGAAAAAAAAAATAGTTATAGAAGTGAAAATGCTTGTTGGTGACCTTACGCATAGGGCTGCCCATGGTTCGGTTTGGTTTGGTTTTCTGCCAAACCCAAGGACCAAACCAATCTCATTTATAAGAAATCAAAAACCAAACTAAACCATGTTCGGTTTAGAATCCAATCGAGAACAGTCCCACCGGATTTTTTGGTTTTTCTGGGTTCTTTGGTGTTTTTAATAGACTTTCAAAATTTTGTAAATCAAATCATCAAAATTAAATATATTTTGAGTTATAATTTCTTTATTTATTTATGGGATACTCATTAAAATCATACATATTATACATATATAATTCAATATTAGATACAATTTTAATAATATTTTCTTTATTTATGGATATACTCATTCAAGTGTAAATATATTATACTGTGATGGAAAGTTTTGGTACATATTTTTGTCGGTTTTTTTGGTTCTAACTCTCGGTTTTTTCTTTAGTTTTTTTTTTTTTTTTGGATTTTTGGTTCTTTTGTGACATCAAACCAAAACCAACCACCTAGAATCGTTTTTCTCGGTTTTTGGATTTCTTGGTTTTTGGATCTTTCGGTCTCTGGTTTTCTGGGTTTTTTCGTTCGTTTGGACCAGTTCGGTCCGAGCAGAAAACCGAACCATGGGCAGCCCTACTTACGCATATTTTCGAGTGATTCTACGCTCACCGAAATTTGCACCTCAAATTGTCCCTAAAGATAATAGCACGGATAATAAGAAGTGTGCTTAGCATCGGGATTATAAATGACAGAAGTGGACCGAAAATCATGTCTCTCTTGGCGGTCATTTCGGTGAAGATAAATGCTATCCCACACGACTTTGAGAGATAGCTTCCCGCAAAAGCGGCTTCTAAGACGTTGGATGAGCAAATAAACGGTTAGATTTGCATTCAGTTTAGGACCCACCACTTTCACTTCGGGACCCACCATTTTCCTAAAGGGTTCAAGGCTTCTGGATCTGGATTTTAGTTGTGGGACATAGTGATCTAACGACTTAGAAGCCGCTTTGCGAAATAGCACTGCTCGTCGGTGAAGCACCAAAGTGAACCTAGAATTATTATAAATCTTCTTGCTTGATTATGCCATTGTCTTCGTCAAGTCTAAGTTAGAGTGATATAGACCCACCCGTAGGCTTTGTTATAGCCAATCAAATGATGGGCCTATAGCGGAATGATGCTACACACACCGTGGCTCTCCACCGTAAGAATTACCGCATCTCACAGTTCCGGGGACCCACTGAAGCTTGCAGGGGTGGGTTTCTGGGTATCACTGTGGGTCCTCCATTTTTTTATGAGCTGGGGTGATCTCTCGGGATTTTCCCACGCGGTGTATGTAGAATTGTTGCCTGTTGCGTGTACATGCTACATGAAGTGATGACGAAAGATGAGGAAAATAAAGAGGAAAACCAACCACTCAAAGAAGATCATTCAAGATCGAATTCTTTAACCTTTATTGATCAAACTAAACAAAGTAAAGCAAATCGTACTACACCAAAGGACAACCGGTAAAGATGTGGAGAGATAAAACTTGAAGAATTATTTTGGTAGGAAAAGATCTTTTCATTTCTCCACTTTCACTTTTATATAGAATATGACCACCTATAGGAAACTACTGCACACAAAATCAAAAATAAATGAATGAAAATATTTCATTCTCCATTAAGAATCTAATAAATTAATCCCTTTGGATATTTGCAGGTAGAGGAAGGCCACCACGCTGTCACATGTAAGCAGGACCATATTCGTCGTCATTCGGCGGTGAACACATCTCAAAATAGCAATTGTATCTTTACACTTTAGTCTATGTTGTACGACCGGTTTGGTTTACGTACATTTGACTTCTCTTTTTTCTCCTCTCTTGTCTCCGTCTTCAAAATACGTTGGAAAGAAAAATGAGACTTTTTTAAATCCCAATGAAATCTAGACGCGGGATGGGACCCAAATGCTACTAACTTTTGGGCTTTTTCTTGTTTTTGTTTATTCTTTACTCCCGCTGTCCCATATATATCGGCCGAATTTTGATTTTTGTTTGTCCCACTAAATAGGCGGACTTTGCTTTTCAAGATGAATTTTTCCATATATATCCATATTTATTGTACATAGGTAATTGTGTTGGAGATAAGACGAAGGATAAAACAAGAAAAAACATATAAAATTATGAATCTCATGCAATTTCTTAATCTAAGAGAATTATCTCTCTCCGCCTATATATGTGGGACGGAGGGAGTAATTATTAAGTTGGACTTCAATCGGTTTTGTGACGAGAAAGATATGGGAAATTAACCAGGAGGATGTTATTATAACACCGCTGCCATTGTGGGAGGGCGATCGAAAAAAAAAAAAAAGAAACTAGGGATATACTATTTATGTTTCAAGAAAAGTGATATTTTCATAGTTTCATTTTTGTCTAATAATATGCCAAATTAATAAAGCGGAAGTATCACTTTTCCTGAAATAGAGGGAAATTGAAAAGGTGAAAATATCATTTTTCCTGAAACGGAGTAAAAGTATCTCTTTTGCTGAAACAGAGTGAAAGTATCACTTTTCCTGAAACGGAAAATTATTCGATGCATAAACCAAAATATGGTTGCATAATGTGTTATGCATCCTTTGTGGTGGTTTGCATAATGGCTATGCATTGAATTTTCGAAAACTATGCCTAAAGTGAAAGTATTACTTTTCCCGAAACGGAGGGAGTACATCATTTTATTAGTTGCAACGGAAAATTAGTTAGATGCATAGACCAAAATATGGCTACATAAAGTATTATGTATCCTTTGTGATGGTTTGCATCATGGTTTTTAAAAGCGTACGCTTCACGCTTCGGAGCGTACGCATCGCTTCAAATTTCAACATTTCACTCTGAAGCGGTCATGTGAAGCGCATCTTTCATGAAGCGTACGCTTCACGCTTCAGACCGTACGCTTCGCTTCAAATTTCAGCATTTAGCTCCGCACTAAAGCGGTCATGTAAAGTGCATCTTTCATGAAGCTTTAAAAATTTTGCCTAATTTTAAAGCTTTTAAAAGAAAAATATGAATGTTTTAAGGGGGAATCGAACACCCCCACCTCCCACTCGTCTGGAGTAAGTTGAACCGGTGTACACACGCTTTGTTTTTAATAAAAATTAGACTTAAATAAAATTTATCTTCATAATAAATTTATAATTACTAGTTACGACTAACTTATTTATAAGAAAACATCCGCTTCAAACATCAACCATGAAGCGACGCTTCACGCTTCGACATACGCATCACTTCCTAAAAATGAAAAACACTTCATGCTTTCAATACCTTGGTTTGCATAATGGATATACATATAGTATTTTTCTAAAATTGTGTCTAAAATGATAAATACCTCCGAATTTTACGAAAAAAATCGAAATTTGATAGTGTTGTTTGTACTAATTGCATAATTTTTTTTATAATCTTTCAAACGAGATAAAATTTGTAAAATTCCAAGGCACGGATTTATAGATATGTTATATTAAAGTTTGATTATCAATTATACCCTCAAACTATAGGATACACAAGGAGTTATAGTAATTGGACTAAAAGGAAGGGATATTTTGATATTATCAAGTGCACACTACCAAAATCTTTTTATGAAATTGCAAATTTATGTGAGGTTTCAATTTACAAAAAAGTGGCCATAAAAGCCTGCCTAAATTGGGGCCTATACCAATTAATTGGGGCCTATAGCTAGATGGCAAAAAAGGTCACTAGAAATCACTTCACACCACCCCTTATCGAAATAATTACCAAACTACCTATTTTACCCTTGATTAATTAGCACTAATTAATCATATTAGGGGTTAATTTTGTTTTGGATGTGAGATTAACTAATGTTAGAGAGTTCATCAAAACATCAACATTTTGATTTTTTTTTCGTAAAAGTTACACTGAATCGGTTTACTTTCATTCACTTGTAAACCGATTCTGGATTGGTGTTTAGAATTACCAGAGGACATCCAGAATCGGTTTACTTTGACATGTTTTATAATCCGATTATGGGAATCGGATTTTTATAATGACATATATAAACCGATTGTTTCCTTTCATTACCAATTTTCATTCATCGCATTATTATTGTAGGATGCATTTAGCATATGCATCAAGCCTTTAAACCCCTAGGCGACCCTAGTGGACGAGTTATAGTCTCGTGAGGGTTTACATAGAGGTCTACCCACAAAACCTATACAAAAACTTCTAAAGCCATCAATCTTCCTCCGACGAAGACGATACCGCATCCAAGTATTTCGGGTTATCCTCCGGTATTCTTTCTGCCAAGAAGTGATAGCTTGCATTGAATGTGAATGCTTCCCCCTTTACCTCCAAGTAGCGCGCTTTCACGGCTTCGTGCTACAAAAATACAAAAACAAACTTACATTTGTTAGTGGTGTTTCAATGGAAGATAAAACAACATGGGTCACGTAAAATAAACCACAAAATTACTTACAAATTGTGCAATGAACAAGGTGAAGGGGCGAGTGTTAAAAATTCGAGGTTGGAGAGCTAAAAAAGCAAGTATCGCATTTTCTATGAGTAGGTGCCTATCGTGCACTTGCTGAACACTTCTTGCGTTAGGATTCCCAAACTCTTGGCTAAATGTGTTGTGTACCCTATCCCAAAAGGTTACGGAATCCATCCTTTCGTAGGATTGACGTCTAAGTCGTTTTTCCGCATACCAAGCTCTGGTGATTGCCTAATCTTCCGTGGAGTCGAATGATGCCATTTCTTGTATGTATATGTATGAAATGAGTAGTTGTGGAGTATATGGAGTGAGGGGGAATAAAATGATCAATTTTGGGGCAAATGGGGTCCAAGGGTGAGGTCTCTATTTATAGAGAAAGTCCCAAACGGCTATTTTTTTTTTGAAAAACATGTAATAATTTGAAATAATCGGTCTTTTAGAAGGACTATAAAATCCGATTGTGTTTATATGCCACAAGGAATCGGTCTTTCTTGCGACCAAAGTAAACCGATTAGAGTCATTTTAAATTTTGAATTTTCACCTATACTAATCGGTTTATATATTTCCATATGTGATCCGATTTTATAACATCCAGAAAGATTGGCCTGCATAATCGGTTTATATATTTCCATATGTGATCTGATTCAATAACATCCGAAAAGATTGGCCTGCATAATCGGTTTATAAAGACATATCGAGTAAACCGATTCTTGACATGTCAGGCTAGAATTAAAGAGCAACACATAATTATAATTAAAGCTTCAAGTTCATCAAGTTCAACACAGATATCATCCAAAATAAAAACCTTAAAATAACCACAAGTCTTGTAAACTTAAACTTTTAATATGTAAAACTTAAACATAACAACTTGAATAAGCAGGAGCACCCAAGACCAAAGATCACCACCATCGCCAGGAGCACCAAAGCACAAAGATCACCATCATCGCCAGAGCAACATCACCACCATCAAGAGTAGCGGCTTGTGCTTCACCATTAGTTCCCACATATCTTGCATTTCGCATGGACCTCCCTCCCAGGATGAAATCATGTATCTCCTCATCCTGGCGAAGGTGATGACCTCAATAAGCTCTTCAAGTGAAAGCTTATCAATCAATGCCAGGGCTTGTTCAAGCCGGGTTTCAGCTCCGAATGCAAACTTGTATAGGCTCCTCACCGGCACTCTTTGTGGTTACCTCAAGATATCCTCCACGGTTAAATCTCGATTGTAGAATGGTAGGTGTCCGAAGTCCATTCTACACAAAAAATAAACAAAAATCAAGTTAAAAATCGGTACATAAAGAAATATATGTAACCCGATTCTGAAAGAAAGATGAAAAGACTATATTAATCGGATTATACATATTACATATATAAACCGATTCTGGCATATAAACACAATTGGATAATGTTAATCCTAATGTAAACCGATTATTATGCATGATCTTCATGATCGAAAAAAATCCAGAATCAATTTATTCGAAAGGTCAATAAAAACCTATTTTGGGTATAATAAGAGTTTTGATTTGTCAAAAACGATGATTTAAAGATGTAAATCAATAAGATAAGAAGATGGGTTGATGGAGATTTACCTTCTTCTTGGTTGGATCGAAGATTGTCGGAGTAGAGGATGAAAAGAAAATTTGATTAGGGTTTTGAGAATTTGGAAAGTTTATGATAGAAATGGAAAGATTTTTTAGGTTTATGTTTTTTTGATTTTGGATTTACTGATAGAAAGATTAGAATTTATATTAGTGAGTTTTAGAAATTAATGTGGGGGTAAATTAGTATTTTTTATAAGGTTTGGGTGCGTAGAGTAATTTGGGGTGTGAGAAGGAAAAACCTATAGGCCCCAATTAATTGGTATAAGCCCCAATTTAGCCAGGCATAAAAGGGACTCCCTCCCTGCGGGCCCTCCGGTCGGTCGGCCCAATTAGCAAACCAAAAACAAAAAAAACAAAAAAAACCAAGAGGATTAGTCCACATTGCCAAGAGCGTGAGTCTCTCATTCTTGAGGTCATTGGCCGAGTAGGTTAGATTTCTTTGTGCAGACATGAGACCTGATGAAAAATTCTCTCTAAATAGATGCAATCAATACTCGTTCCACCTTTCCTCTCTGCAAAAAAAAAAACTCTTGTAACCGTTTTCTACTAAATCTTCAAAAATCATTTCCTGTATAACAAATTTACCATATTTGGTCTGATTTTTTCAGATCTTCTGGTTGGATTTGAATACAATTACTTGTAATTATATGTATATTACTTCTAAATAAAACAATCGTTTCTATAAAACGATATTAGGTTTTTAGTATGTATTTCTTTTATCATGTTATGGCTTTTATATATGCCATTTAGATTACTTCTTGTATACTTTCCAAGAAGAATACCTTAGCCTTCGTGGCGATTCAATCGATTACATCAATCGTCTCAAATATTTCATCCAGGGCAATCTACTTCGGCAGGACACGATTTTACATCTATGTGAAGAACAAGGGCTACCGAAATTGATTGTGGTAACAATATTTTGCGCAAATTACTCATGATTGGGTCATTTAAATCTTATTGAAGAAGAAGACAATTCAAAATGGCAGATTACTAAATCACAAGCCATTCCTTCGACATCATCAGATTTATCTTTGCAATCCATGTATTTGATATTTAATCTTTTTATTTTTCCATGTTTTTCATGGTTGATTTATATGAAGATGATGTATGAATTCTTATTATTCTAATGCAATCAAGAAGTAATCTTGTTTCTTAAAAAAAAAAAAAAAAAAAAAAAAATTCTCTCATGTTTCAATTTCAAAAAACCAATGAAAACAAAAAAAAGGAAAAAAGTTATCCAAAATTTTACCGATCTGATTGAATTTATCTAGAGTGATCTTAATTAATTTCCATTTCTAGATTGCATTTATCTAGAGTGATCTTAATTACTTTCCATTTCTAGAAGAAGAAAAAATTGTTCAAAATTTTACCGATTAAAACCATCGAGAGCGAATTAAATTAAAATTTCAAGCACCGTCATTTTGTCTTGTGCATAGAACTAGATGACCGCTACCACGGTGGAACGGCCGATCGAAAAATTAAATTTTGTAGTCACAATTTAGTTCCGCCATAATGGCACAGAGTCGGACTTGTAAATTTTGTATCACTTTTCCTGAAACGGAGTGAGAGTAACACTTTTCCTGAAACGGGAAATTAGTTGACGCATAAACCAAAATATGACCACATAATGTGTTATGCATCCATTGTGGTGGTTTTCAACTTTTCATAATGACTTATCAACAAAAAAAATGGTTTTCATAATGGCTATGCAATCAATTTTCAAAAATTGTGCCTAAATGGATAAGCACCTCCAAATTTTTCGTAAAAACTCTAAATTTGATATTGTTGTTTGTACTCATTGCGTAGATTTCTTTAAAAGCTTTCCAACGAGATAAAATTTGTAAAATTCTAAGGCACGGATTTTTAGATATGTTATATTCTAGTTTGCTTTCCAATTATACCCCTGAAAAAATAGGATACTTAAGGATATCCCTGAAAAAATTGGATACATAAGGTGTTATAGTAATTGGAATAAAAGGGAGGGACATAGTGGTATTTTCAGGTACCCAACCAAAAAAATTTGGGACACCAAATCCAATCATTTAGTGTCAAATTGAAAAAAAAAGTCATGTCCCACATTGACACAAAGTCACTATATATAGAGTCATCTCTCGCTTTGCTCGGTCGGCCTAATTATTTTGTGTCACTGTAGTTGAGATTGGTATACCACATTTCAACATCTTATATATCCTAAGAGCAACTGCAGTGGGGCGAGTAAAACCAAAGAGAAAAAACCAAAAAAAACTAAAAAAAATTGGTTTACTCCGTGCTGCGACGCTATGGTGCACGAGCAAAATTTGGTCAGGCGCAACTTTAAAGTTCGCCCCATCAGGCTCTCACTTTAAAACTACGCCCCATTTCATTTTTTTTTTTTAATTCAAACGTAATTTTGAATTACGCCCATCATCAGGCGTAATGTAAAAGTACGCCCCACCATCAGGCGCACTTTATACTTACGCCCCACCTCAAACGTAAATAATACCTACGCCCGGTGTCAGACGTACTTTTAAATTACGCCCGACTATAAGCAAACTAAAGACCAAATATGGTTTTTGGTTTTACTCTGGTTTTTGATCTTTGCTCCGCTCGACTGCGTCTGGTTTCTGGACCAAAATTTTAGTTTTAGTCTCCCATTGTGGATGCTATAAGCACGGTGTATCCTGAACAAAAATTTGGTGGGGCACTTTGTACTTGAGCATCATATTTATAATAATAGCCGATGGGAAATCCTATACAACTTGTGTAAAACTAAATTATAACACCATGCTATTTATTCAAATTGGAGTTACAAAAAAATCGATAAAAAATCCAGAAAGAATTTACTAAACTTAGATTAGAGAAGTAGATAGTAGTATACTCTAGTTGGATCCAGTTCCAACTAAAAAAGAATTTTGTCTCTCTTATAAAACCTAAAAAAGTATGAGTGACGAAAACTACTTCCCCTTGAGCGCCACCCTGCTCAGATCGTCTCTCTAAGAGCCGATCTGAGCAGATCAACCACATCTTAGGATTTACTTCTCTCAGCTCTTTAAATTGATTTACTTTTTCTGGTTATATTTTATTATTTTTCTTTGATTAAGTGTGATTTTGGATCCATTTGGTCGGAGCTAAAACTGTTAGTGAAGGTTTTCCTTTGAGATCTGATGAAGATAATAGATCATGTGAAAACTTCATGTATCTTAAAGCATGTAACAGCAAAACCATCATCATCGGCAACTGTTCAAGGACCCGAAGGATGTCTCCGGCGAGTTCAAGGTTTACTGCCTAGAGATGATTGTTTTCAGTTTTGGTCTTCTAGCACTTTTTCAGTGGAAAAAGTAGTTTTTTCAGAAAAGAGATCAAGGTACACAAGTTTTTTCAATTCAATCTCAAATCAAGCCTCAACAACATACCCTTCTCCGGCGACTACGGGCTTCTCAGTATCAACCATCGGATACCGACGTTCTCTAACTCCTTTCATGGGGTTCTTTAATGATCCAGTTATAACTAGATTCAGTTTTTGTTCGGATTTTATTTCCAGTTTTAGTGTATCTTTAATCATGTTATCTCTTTCATGTATGGGTGTAGTGTTTATAATATCAACAACATCAGCACCAAGTTTCCCAAAGTCACCAGTTGAAACAAAATGTTCGTCAAAGACACCAACAGCAACTCCGAAGTTACCGAAGACACAAGCAACATACAGTTCCATAATGCAGATTCTGATGAAGACCCAGACCGCGTCCTATGATCGATTTCGTCATATGATTACCTATCCAGGTTATCCTTGTTACCGTTACTGCTACCTTGAAAAAACAATAGACAATTGGGTGGATCTGTGGATCCTTTCATACCCTTGTCATATGTTTTACTACGTTTCGAGAAAAAAACCTTGAGGAATGGTTGGATCTTTGGATCCTAACTTCTCTACCGACAGTAGATTTGTTATATGATTTGATTGTTCTACTTTCAACCCAAACTAGACCATTCAAACTAGTTCTGTTACTGAAGAATTCGTGTGGAATGGTTAGGATTCTAAGTTAGAATATGTCCTGTAACTATGTTGCTAAGAGTCTTCATTATGTTGGTTGTTTGTTTGCGATTTTTGTGATAGTTGGAAACCTTAAGGTCAGTCTTGCAATCAATCCCTCCCATGTAAACTATCCCGTCTTTGAAACGAAAATTTTCTATCAATGTAACTGAGCCTTGCCTCTAAAAAAAAAAAAAAAAAAAAAAAAAAAAAAAAAAAAAAAAGTTTGAAAAATGAGTATGAAATTCAAGGGTAAAAAAAATCTTGAAAACATAGGGATCAAATAAATCTATAATTTATATATTTCATATCTTCACCTAACTGAAAACATAATCTTTTGTCGGTCTCTCTCCCCTCTGCAAATCCAACGACACAGATGAGTTAACCCAGTTTCCAAAAAATCACCATTTCTCCTAAGAATCTATTCTGTTTGCATTTCAGATTTACATTAGAATCTCTTAGTCTAGGTTTGCTTTATGGTTTAATGTTATATCTCCACTTTATAATTCTTCTTGTTATTCCTTTAAGTTTTAAAAAGAAAACATCATCTTTATGTTTCTTAAATGTTTTTATGGAAAACTAATCTTTCACTGTTTTTCCAATATGTGTTTACAGCTTGTATTGTCTCTAATGGATTTTTCCCATATATGTATTGTGATCTAGGTGTTTGTTGATCTGTTTATCAAACGTTTGAATGAAAAGATTGAATGTGATGAGATCAAAGGCAAGAGGTTGAAGAACTATCCCCGATTCAAATCAATGAGTCATAACATCCATAAATCCCGCCTTGCACCCAGTTTGAAAAGTTGTTTCATATTTATTCTTGGATGGTCAATAGCCAGCTGCCATTATTTCCTTATCAAAACAGAAATTCTGTCAATCTGTTTTTATGCGAATAATCAAAATATATGCGATGATATATTACGTATATCCTCTACCAACACAATTCTATATAATCATCCTTTAAAACATGTTTAGAGCGTAAAACTTCTTTATCCAACCCCTAGAGCCAAACTATCTTCAAGAATGGAAGGAGAAATCAATGAACCAGTTGGTGAATTAGTTACAAGTTCAAGAAATCTATGTCGGATCTGGGAGACACTAATGAAGTTTTGTTTGTAATCATTCTTCCAACTTGGAGGAAGAGGAGGAGAATAATTGGGAGGCAAGTGCTATTGGCAAGGTCATCATTGAAGGTCGTATGCGTGCTGAGAATGTGGAAAAGTTTATTGGCTTCACATGGCCTTTCATGACACAAGATGATCTCAAAATCATAGAGGTTGATCATAATATTATGATCTTCAAGTTTAGCAAATGGGAGATCTTGAACAGAGAAAATGATGAACGTCCATGGAGCATTAACAAACATCTGCTGGTTGTTCATGATTATATTCCTGAGAAGGTATACACAGAGAAACAATGGGGTTTTCAGCAGTTTTGGATTCAGCTTAAGTTTTTACTACTAGAGCACATGCATGTTTTTATAGTTACTAAGATTGGAGAAATTATTGGTTAGGTTGTTTCCATCGAACCGAGAAATGCCATCACTATCGGCAGTGATCCACTTAGAGTAGTTCCTATGGACTCAACAAATCAAAGATTTGTTCATTTTGATCCCACTATGGACTCAACAAACATGAAAAACGGATGAACAAACCAAGAAATTTGTTGGTTTATTGAGTGAGATGGAAGGACAGGAACGCGCTGGATGGAAGGACGGGCGATCGTGGCACAACTGTTACTCCTTTTTGTTTTCCTATAAATTCAGTTCATCTCCAAACTTAAAACTCACACCTTCTTCATCTCTACCTCAAAATTTCACAATTTCATACCATCTTAATACTCATTTTTCTTTTATTCCAAACAAAACTATCTATATCAACTCAATCTACCAGAAAAAATCTCATCTCTATAAACTTCATTCCTAACAAATATGGCATCCTCATCGCACCGATCACAACAACGACCACAACAACAAACGCAACAACAAACGCAACAACAATCACAACAAGATACACCACAATCACAACCAAGAAACACAAGAATTCGTGGTGTCAAGTATACGATGGATGAAGACGAGTCAATTTGTATAAATTATGTATTATATACATTAGATGAAATCAATGGTATTTATCAAGAAAAAAAACTTTTTTATGAAAAGATTTTACAAAAATTTTGTGAAGAAACCGGTCACATCAATAGACGTGATGCCTTTTTTTTTTGCTGAATCACATTTTTTCATTGATTGAAAGACATAAAGTCAAGCTGAACAATTACAGGACAGACACATTGCTAAACAACTAAAACAGAACAGAAAAACAAAAACAAAAGACAAAACAGACTGTGGTGTATCTTGTTGTGATTCCTTTCATTCTATAACCCCCTTCATGTACCATTTGAAAAATTCTGCTCTTAAATTTGTTAAAATTAGGTTTTACCTCATCAAATAACTTTGCATTTCTTTAAACCATAATTCTTTCGTAGTAACACATGTTGCTGCCATCCAAAGTTGCTTTACTAGAGGGCTTTTATCCTTAGCTGCTTTACAGACATCTTCAAATGAGATTGGATTTGTAAAAGCAAAAACTGCATTTAACCAATCCCAGACTGCTACACTGAATTGGCATTCCCAGAGTGTATGCTTCATGCTGTCTTGCACTCCAAAACAAATACAACATACAAAGACCATTTCATAACCTCTGTTTCTCATTATCACATCATAACATACACTTCTTGCTGCAACTTCCATAAATTACTAGAAATGCTAGGATGAAGAAAGTTTTGCCAAATATATTTTGTCCATGGCAGTATATCTTCTCTGGCTCGTATCTTTTCCACTGCAACGGAGGTTCAAAATTGACTATTTTTATCAGCACACCACACTCTCTGATCAACAACACAACTAACTGAAGGTAAGTTAGCACTTGAAATGAATTGTTGCAGTTCATCTGGTATAATCCACTTACCTTCATGTAATAATGAATTTACCTTCATGACAATGTTCTTTTTAACATAGTCTGTATAGCCTATTGCATTAATTAATGGACTCTCTCCAAACCAAATATCAAACCAAACTGAAAATTTTGAGCCATCTCCCACACACCACCTGACATCATCTTTTAAAGCATTCCAACCCATTTCAGTCCTTTCCAAATAGTAGATTGCTTCCAATTAGAAGTCCATTGTCCATCTTTATCCTTGAATTTAACATAGAAAAATAAAGCCCATTCATCACTTGAATTAAGTATTTTTCCACATCATCTTCATTAATTAGGATCTATTGATTACCTCCAATCCTTTAATGCCAAGCCCTTCTTCTTCATAAGGTGTACATACCCTCTTCCAAGATAATGTCTTGAATTTCCTAGTATCTCCATCACTAGTCCACACAAAATTCCTAATGATTTTCTCACAAACCTTAATCACAGATGAGGGTCATTTGTAGACAGACATGTTATAGATAGGTACACTACACAGAACAGATTTAACAAGCACTAGTCTATCTTGAAATGAGAGTAGTTTACCTTTCCATGCTGCCAGCTTGGTTTGTAATAACTCAACTATAGGCCAAACCATTGCAGAAGTAATCTTTCCAGGAGCAACAAATACCCCCAAATATTTGTCTGGAAATTTTTCCACTCCCATATTTTCAAGTTCACTAATCATTTTTTTTTTCTCAATTGAGTAGTTCCATCCACAAAACATTTACCTTTTATTCTGTTAATGATTTGTCCAGAACTAGCTTGATATTCATCTAGAAGCTTGAATAAATTTGTTAGGCTCTTCTTTCCACCATTGCTGAAAATAAAGACATCATCTACAAAAAAACAGATGTGTTGGATGAATACCTTTTTTGATAACCATTGGCTGCATCTTCCCACTTTCTACCGATGCTGAAATATTTCTACTCAAAACATCTTCCATTATTACAAAAAAAGAATAGGAGATAGGGGATCTCCCTGTCTCAAACCCCTTTCAACAGGAAAAAAGCCACATGGACCTCCATTAACCATCACATATATTCTTGCTGACTTGAACAAAGTAATTAACCACTCACACCAAGAAGAAGAGAAACCATATTGCAATAAAACTGTGATAAAAAAGTCCCAACTGACTGAGTCATAGGCTTGTGAAATATCAAGTTTTATACCTACATTACCTCCCCTTGTTTTAACTTTCATTTCATTTACTAACTCAGATGCAAGTAAGGCTTGTTCATGTATGCTTCTCCCATTAATATATGCAACTTGTTGAGGAGATATTAACTTCTCCATTAGATCACTCATCCTTTTAGTGATCAATTTTGTGAAAATTTTAAAGACTACATTACTTAACCCAATTGGTCTAAAATGATTATCAGATTTTACACCTTGTTTCTTTAGCAATAAGACTAAAAAACTTGAATTCATTCCTTTAGGTATAAATCTTCTCCTCCGGCAGAACTGAATAGCTGCCACTAAATCATATTTAATTATATCTCAAAAACTTCTATAGAAAATACCTGAAAAACCATATGGACCAGGAGCACTCTCTGGATCCATTTCAAACACAATATTTTTTTATCTCTTCTACTTCAGGAATGACATCCAAATTCTTTTGTTCTTCATCATTAATAACCTTTGGTATCACCTCTAATAACTTTTGAGCACCATCAACAGGCTGAAACTCAAATTTCTTCTGAAAATGATTAACCAAAAAATTATCAATTTGTGTTTGATCTGCAATCATATTTCCCTCATAGTCTTCAAGCTCACTGATCATATTTCTGGAATTTCTGATTTTCATATTTGTATGAAAGAAGCTTGTATTAGCTTCCCCTTCTTTTATCCACTTAACTCTGGATTTTTGTCTCAACAAAGTATTTGCTTGAACTTCCCTGCTAGCTGTTGATGGGTGAAAACTACTCCCTTGGAATTTGGTAATTTGGGGTGTGGATGAGGAATGAATCTAAACCTTCAACAAATGCACCGCGCGGTGAGTGCTTGTAGATTCGAGAGATCAATCTGTGCAAGTCCGGCCTAAACCAAGAAATGGCCGTTCAGGACTTGTTTTGGTCACAAAGTGAAGGAGATGGGGTTGATCTTAGGGAGGGAAGCGAAGAAGGTGTTGAGATTGTGAAGGTGTTGGCTTGCTTATGACTTGTATGAAAGATGAGCAAGCTTACGGTTGATGCAAGCGGTGCTCGAGTGTTTGAATACGGTTTTTGTATTAACACTTGGTTTCTGTCGTCTGAACTTGTGTTGTTCTGTCTTCCTTTTTGAAATAGGGCGGAGAACCTATTTATACAAGTCATTGAGCCTCATTCACGTTTCTCGTGGGAAGTGGAGGTAGTGGAATGATGGAGTAGTGGAGTTGTGTGTCGGTGATACACGACCCGGTCTTGCCCACTTCTCCTGTTCATCTCTAACCGTCCATGACTTCCTAACACGTTCTTGTGATGGCGCGTTGCACGCCGCGCACGCTATAAACCGCTGGACCAATACCCCGTATGTATCCCCCAGTTTGTGACATGATTGATGTTCGGAATGTGGATCGTGGATCCACGAAAGGTAGCATGTAATGATGGATTGAATAACTGCGTTATTGAGGAAGTTGATACTTGTAAAGTATCGTGTGTTTTATGCGTGTACCGCATTGTGGTGTGGTAAGGCGATGGGTAATGACGCTTTATCGACCAATTGACTCTGACTGTGGTTGTGTAACCAAAGTGGTGAAGTTGGACGGATGAGATGAGCTTTGAGACACTCATCTGCGACCGTTAATGAATATTAGGTTTTTTGAAGAGGTGCGCAAGCATCACTCTCGCCTTGGTCGAAACCAAGCATGGGAAGGATTTTGGAGGACCGACCATACATGCGTGTTGACGGCATGATGGTGTAGGTGCATGTATTCCGTTCCCTCATGAAAGAGCGATGCGGGCCACTCAATTTGACCGCAAAGAGGAGTGGTCGAGATCGATTTTGCGATAAGAGTTTGATACCGCAAGAAGCCGCGCGCCATACTCTTTTCCCGCTGCGTTTTCCAAGACGACCTAGCTTGGTCGGTCTTGGCGGTTGGTTTGGCGTGAAGATGGTAGGTGATGTTCACGCCCATGTCTCACCGTCCCATGAAAACGTGATCTAAGCCACCCAATTCGTCCGGTGAAGTTGAGTGGTCGAGATCGATTTGCAATTTGGGAAGTGTATCCACGCATGTTTGAGCGGGCGTTTTGGATTGGCCAGGCGTGATATGCCTTGGCCGATTACATGAGGGGGTAGATGGGCCCACGGTGGTCATCTTTGGTATGACCGGACTGCTCGATTTGATCTCGTGACCCTCCATTCGTGTAGGAGAAGATGGACGCGCGTGATGGCTTGAACCCTAATTTTGGCTTTCAAAGCCGTGCGACCATGCTCTTTCAGGCGGACGAATGTGTTGTAACCGATCATGGTTGGTTTTGACCGATTGGTCAAGTGTGTAGGCGGTCACATGGTGATTGTGTCGACATGCTCCGGGCCCTTTGAGACTACATCTACACCCTCCATCTATACCTGCGAAGATGGATGGTTGAGACCGTTTTGCGGCACATGTAATATGCCGCAAACCCTAATTTAGGTTTTCCGTCCATAATGCTTGGTATGGACGGTTTCTTGGCAAGCAAAGGCCAATAGTCGACCATGCGGGGTCGGGCCGTGTGTATTCCATACCCGCTTGGGGGTGATGGAATTGATCTGGGGTCGTCCAATCATGCTTGTGGAGTTGGATGACTGCGATCAGATCATATTCGGACTGATATGGTCAGTGCGGATGCTCAATCGGGCTAGTATAACACACCGAGAGGGGCTCAATCGGGCTAGTATAACACACCGAGAGGGCTCGGGCTAGTATAACACACCGAGAATCGCTTTACGGGTATTTCGTACATGGTTTCATTATAGTGCTTGGAGGTTCGTGTTACTGCCTTAAGAGTAACACTCGGTCGTCATGCCACATCGATAATGAGTACAGGAAATACAAGGCCGATATGAAGTTCACAGGAAGGGATTGTTGCTACATGCTCCAACCTGGAGGAACAGAATGGGATTGTTGCTACATGCTCCATTCTTGGTGAATTAAGTGAGGAGTATCCGTCACTTATAAACGGCTTTATCTTTTACAAGATGTCAGCGCATGATTTTCCGGTTTTACAAATTTAACCTTAAACGAAAATCCACCATCAACATTAAGTCCCCCGCCTAGCACATAATGGTTACACTATTGTGTGGTAGGCATGAGATGGTGACATACATATGTGAGAAAGACAGGATAAAAGGAGTTTACCCTAAGAGTGTTGGTCGACCGCTAGTTTCCCACGCCGTCACGCTTGTATGGGATCCTTTGGTGGGGCCGGTTTCCTTCTTTGGGTATTTGAATCAAAAGAGGAAACCAAATAAGGGAGGAATCCTTCTTTTATTGGGATTCTTCTAATTTTTTGTCTATAAAAGAGACAAGACCTTTCTCCTTTTTTCTCCACGAGTTTCTCTCCCTTTTTTTTTTGTGAGCAGCTCCCGTCCCGGTCCGTTCTGCCATCGCCAATTGCCGCCACTTGCCGGAACTTGCTGCCGTCACCGTTGCCAGGAGTTGCCGCGTCCAAGGTAAGTTTCGCACCTTTTTTTTTTTTTTTTTTTTTTAAAGGTCAAACCCTAGTTTGTTTAGGTAAACACCTTTTGTAAGACATGTGCATGCTTAGCTTTTTCCACCATTTGGCTTGAATCCCGTAGACACGATTCCCATGAATAAAGAAAATCGTGTTATGATGCATGCGGATGAATGAATGCGGGCCCGCCGTGTATGCCAGAACGTGGGTCTTATTCACATATGCTTGGCTGAAATTTACATCGAACTTGAAACTTGTACCTAGGACTTGAAACCAATACAGATCGACTTGAAAGTTATACCAGAGAACTTGAAATCAATACCGAGATCGAATCTTGTATGATGTTTGGAAGAAGGCCATTGTGTGAGTTGTGTCTTGCCGTGTGTGACTACACTTCTCATATGCTTTCATACAAGTTCTAACTCCTATCTTTTATTTCATTGCGGTAGAAAAGAACTTCGTCGATATGTCTTCTCGAAGATAATGTTTGGTGCCAAGTCGGGGAAGTGTTGATAGATTCAAAGATATGCCGAACATCAATGATGAGTTGTTCACCTCGCCTTTTCCAAACATTAGGAAGCATCCTTCTCATAAGATAGTCTTGCTTTCCAATTCGTAAAATATGGATGACGATCCATTTTCTTCTTCCGCACTTGTGATGAGATTTTGTCTCGAGAGAAACGAATATCCGCCTTCTCTTATTGACTTCAAGATTTGCCATGCTCCTTTGGGTTCTTATGAAGGATGGATGAGACGCATGTTGAGTAATAAGGGCATTAAGGACAATTTGACCAAAGCACAAATTCTTGATGCGGTCATGGCATCTCGCTACCCTCGAAATTAGGAAAGACACCGCGGGTTTGATTACCTTCATTTCGGTGGCGTATTTCCACTCACACACACCATATCTAGATGGGGAGAGATGACTATTACTTTGGAGAGTGTAGTTTGCATTAATGAACCCGCACTGTTCTTGGAAGTCTTTCTTACGAACTCTCTCGATGCGGAGAAGAGTAATTATGCCGCTATACTTCAAAAGGTGGCGGAATTCGACAATCTACGGAGAAGGAGGAGAAAAAAGACACAAAATGCTTCTACACCGGTGGGTTTGGAGTGGTCTTACGCATACCCCAGTTGAATCAAGAGTTGGAAAACGAGCTCACTGATCGCGTTCTGTCTCTCTATGGCTATCCAGAGATATATTTGATGACGGTTCGGAAAGAAGACAATTAGAAGTGACCTTGTCAAAATTGCTATAAGGCTGGCGCAGGTGAAGTTCTTCCTCTAGGTGCATTGTTCCTTGGATCATTTTGTATTCTCATCCGGACGCTTTAGCAATGGATATGCATGTTTCTAACGGGTACAAGAAGGTGGAGTCGCACGTTCACTTCGCTTTTCTTCAAGCGCTCTTATGGGAACACTTGAGAAGTTATGCTCCTACTCCGCACCTTCACTTGTTAACTTGTACGGTGGCTCGAGAATACTCCGATGGAATAAGAAGCGTCCTAAAGCCGGTGCGAAACTTGTGGAGGTATTTGACAACATTTCTTCCGTAGATTTTCGTCCATGGGGGCCGATTCACTCTTCCATCGTTCACCAAAGACTTTGCGACGATCCCGGCGTTGTGTTGCGTACCGATGTCAAGACCATGAGATCTGGGAAATTATTTACCTACACAGTTGCATTCCAGATATGTCCGTCTCTATTCGACGGAGAATTTTCTCGTGACTCCGTACAACATTGACAGGCTGCTCGCCAAATGGGATTCGATCGGGGTGTCCCATTTATCCGTCCACCGGGGGCTCCAAAGAATTCCTTCCACAAATTCTTAATGCCAATGTGTTCTTAGACCGGGTGAGCCTTCCTTTTTGGCCTATTGGGAGAAACCCAGTGGTAACCGATAAGTATAAGGAGTTTTGGAGTAGACAACTGCTGATCTTCCAGAAGTTTTGGAGAGTGTTGTGACAGATCCCCGTGGTGAACCATCTTCTGACGTCTTGACGAAGCGTTTCCGGTTGAAGCCGCTCCCATCCAAACGGACAAGAGCTGAGGATTGCAGTCCCCAAGTAGGAGAAAGACCTAAGAGGCAAGCATGCGGTCCGGTAGTCCTCAATTCCTCCAATATGCAGGTATTTAAATCTCTTCCGGCTCTTTTATTTCTCTAGTGTAAATTCTTCTAAAAATGATTCTTGCTTGAAATTAGGGAATTTCGAAAGAGAATGTCTTCACAAGGTTGGCGCGCATTCAAAATGAGAAGGTCGGCAATGTTGGCCTTCATGCCGAGAAGTCCGCGCACCGACCTTCATGCTGAGAAGTCTGGCGGTACTGACCTTCATGCTGAGAAGTCTGGCGGTACTGACCTTCATGCTGAGAAGTCTGGAGAAACCGCTCATTTTTCCGACCACGACAAAGATGATGAAAGCTCGGTGGAACAAGGCGCTTCCCTTAGTGATCTTGTTGACGGGGCTGTGATGGAAATTAGCACCCAGAGTGAAAGAGAGGCGGCACCCGCTGTAGTTGGGGCGGCTCCCCTTGAAATTCGTCCTGAACAGGCTCCGGTCAATATGGCCATTGTGGTGACTCCTTCTGAAAAGCCCCCTGCACCTGACAAGGTTCCCGCGGTTGGTGAATTACTGGTGATGCAGCCTGGGGCTTTGTTCGATCCTCCTTTTGCTATCCCTTATCCAGGCCATGTGTTGGTTGGTGGATTCAGCGTGTCGGTTCAATTTGAAGAGTTGTACACGGCAATATGGGAGAAACACGGACATATTGCTACCACCACGAAGCTCAAGAGTCGTCTTGCATTGGTCAACCGCGTCCAAGAAGCTTTAGTTTCTATCCAGGGGATGAGCGCTCATGATTGGTGGAACAGTTTCGAAGAAGAGGTGATTGAAGATTGGAGGTGCCATCTGGACGTGTTTGCGCAGTACAGCTTCAATGCTCCTTGGTTCTTCAAAGGGTTCTCCGAGATTCAGGAGCTCCAGAAACTACATGATGAAGTCCCTTCCGCGGACTGTGTTGCTCGCCAGGAAGAAGAGGTTGAGAGGTTGTCTAAAGAACTGGAGCTGAAGCAGGCCGTGCTTCAAAGGATGAAAGTCTCTCTTGCCCAGAAGGATGAGTTGTTGCTTAAAGACTTTCCTTGAAGTATTCGTGCTATATCTTTGGCGTTTTCTCTTGTATGCTTTTCTTTTTTGAGTGATAGTGAGGATTTTCTTTGACTTCCGGTTTTGGATTAATAGGTAATTGAATTGGCTTATTTTGAGATTGTTTTGTGAAAAGAGATTATGTTAAATGAGATTTGCATCTTGTTCATGAATGATTGCACATATTACATGAAATTGCAAATGTTATGTAAAAGGGAGGTACGAATGGAAACAAACATGGCGTTTGATCATCGAGCCTCTTTCTCCACGTGCGGGATGCTAAGTCCCCCAGTGAATTCTAAACTATCTTTCTTGTAAAGTTGTTGAGTAAAACTTACTTGCCTTTTGAAGCCTCACTTATATCAAACGGAGTAGTCTCTAAGAAAATCCTCTGCAAGCTATCTCTCCGAACCAAGCTTCTCTGAACAATGCGCTTCAAAGCGTTGCATTCACCGGTGGGGTGATGAAGGAACCGTGTGGTAATGACAGACCTCGGGTCCATTACTTCTTAATCGTAGGCGGACGCCATACCGGGGTAGCTCCACCTCTCCATTTCGTACCCACGCCTCCAAAGAGCTCCTAATCTTCTTCATCGGGAAGGGGAAATGTAAGTACGTTGTGTCCGACTTTTCTGCGTCGGTGGGCGTTGTAACGCCTCTCCGTGGCTTTGACGTGGAACGGGAGATGAAGTTGGAAGATTTGCGAGTGTGCCATCATATCTGCGGGTCGCTCGCCTAGGTAAAGGGATGTGGAAGGTGTCGTGATGTCACCGCTGAGTGATCGGATTGAACGCTCCCATCCTCTCGTATTCGAGTATTTCCCGATTGATTCCTCCTTCCTCAAGCGTTTCTTCGATCGGTTGAAAAGTCGCGCGGATTGGACAGGTCTTAGGGCTTGGAAGAGTTTTGAGATATAAATCCTCAGCAAGGCTCCATAGGCTGCAGGCTCCCTTTCTTTATCGCGAGACATCGTAGTACTCAGGACAAGTCTTTTCCCCTGTCGGGACCGTGTTATCCATCTTTCTTGATTCGTTTTCGATTGCGTGCTCTCTTTGCTTCTCCACTTGTAAAGGTGTGACTCCTGGCTGAGGATTCAACGTTTCTTGCATTGTCTGAATTGACGTCTATCGACCCTTCTTGTAGTTGTGTTGCTATATCATTCAAAAGGCGAAACGTCTCGCTCCTTCTGGTGATACCGCTTGATTTGCCAAGACATCCTCCAACATTCCAGCTATGCTTCCCATGATATCTGAACCGCTTTGTGGTCTCCGAGTGAGGATACATCGCGGGATGAAAGCGAAGGATTGAGAATTCAATTTTTTGCAACCGATAGATCAACCTCCCACTGTGGTCGCCAATTGTTGATGGGTGAAAACTACTCCTGCCGAGAATTTGGTAATTTGGGGTGTGGATGAGGAATGAATCTAAACCTTCAACTAATGCACTGCGCGGTGAGTGCTTGTAGATTCGAGAGATCAATCTGTGCAAGTCCGGCCTAAACCAAGAAATGGCCGTTCCAGACTTGTTTCGGTCACAAAGTGAAGGAGATGGGGTTGATCTTAGGGAGGAAGCGAAGAAGGTGTTGAGATTGTGAAGGTGTTGGCTTGCTTATGACTTGTACATGAAAGATGAGCAAGCTTACGGTTGATGCAATGTGCTCGAGTGTTTGAATACGGTTTTTGTATTAACACTTGGTTTTTTGTCGTCTGAACTTGTGTTGTTCTGTCTTCCTTTTTGAAATAGGGCGGAGAACCTATTTATACAAGTCATTGAGCCTCATTCAAGTTTCTCGTGGGAAGTGGAGGTAGTGGAATGATGGAGTAGTGGAGTTGTGTGTCGGTGATACACGACCAGTCTTGCCTACTTCTCTGTTCATCTCTAACCGTCCATGACTTCCTAACACGTTCTTGTGATGGCGCGTTGCATGCCGCACGCCGTAAACCGCTGAGACCAATACCCGGTTGTATCCCCTGATTTGTGACATGATTGATGTCCGGAATGTGGATCATGGATCCACGAAAGGTAGCATGTAATCTTTGGATTGAATAACTGCGTTATTGAGGAAGTTGATACTTGTAAAGTATCGTGTGTATTTTATGCAGGTACCGCATTGTGGTGTGGTAAGGCGATGGGTAATGACGCCTTACTGACCAATTGACTCCTGACCAGGGTTGTGTAACCAAGCTGGTGAAGTTGGACGGATGAGATGAGCTTTGAGACACTCATCTGCGACCGTTAATGAATATTAGGTTTTTTTGAAGAGGTGCGCAAGCATCACTCTCCAGCTTGGTCGAAACCAAGCATGGGAAGGATTTTGGAGAGGACCGACCATACATGCGTGTTGACGGCATGATGGTGTAGGTGCTGTATTCCGTTCCCTCATGAAAGAGCGACCGGGGCCACTCAATTTGACCGGCAAAGAGGAGTGGTCGAGATCGATTTTGCGATAAGAGTTTGATACCGCAAGAAGCCGCGCGCCATACTCTTTTCGGCGCGTTTTCCAAGACGACCTAGCTTGGTCGGTCTTGGTAGGTTGGTTTGGCGTGAAGATGGTAGGTGATGTTCACGCCCATGTCTCACCGTCCCATGAAAACGTGATCTAAGCCACCCAATTCGTCCGGTGAAGTTGAGTGGTCGAGATCGATTTGCAATTTGGGAAGTGTATCCACGCATGTTTGAGCGGGCGTTTTGGATTGGCCAGGCGTGATATGCCTTGGCCGATTACATGAGGGGTAGATGGGCCCACGGTGGTCATCTTTGGTATGACCAGGACTGCTCGATTTGATCCGTGACCCTCCATTCGTGTCCAGGGAGAAGATGGACGCGCGTGATGGCTTGAACCCTAATTTTGGCTTTCAAAGCCGTGCGACCATGCTCTTTCAAAGCGGACGAATGTGTTGTAACCGATCATGGTTGGTTTTTACCGATTGGTCAAGTGTGTAGCGGTCACATGGTGATTGTGTCGACATGCTCAGGGCCCTTTGAGTCTACATCTACACCCTCCATCTATACCTGCGAAGATGGATGGTTGAGACCGTTTTGCGGCACATGTAATATCCGCAAAACCCCTAATTAGGGTTTTCCGTCCATAATGCTTGGTATGGACGGTTTCTTGGCAAGCAAAGGCCAATAGTCGACCATGCGGGGTCGTAGTGTGTATTCCATACCGCTTGGGGGTGATGGAATTGATCTGGGGTCGCCCAATCATGCTTGTGGAGTTGGATGATGCGATCAGATCATATCAGGACCGATATGGTCGGTTAGGATGCTCAATCGGGCTAGTATAACACACCGAGAGGGCTCAATCGGGCTAGTATAACACACCGAGAGGGCTCGGGCTAGTATAACACACCGAGAATCGGCTGTACGGGTATTTCGTACATGGTTTCATTATAGTGCTTGGAGGTTCGTGTTACTCTGTAAGAGTAACACTCAGTCGTCATGCCACACTGATAATGAGTACAGGAAATACAAGGCTGATATGAAGTTCACAGGAAGGGATTGTTGCTACATGCTCCAACCTGGAGGAACAGAATGGGATTGTTGATACATGCTCCATTCTTGGTGAATTAAGTGAGGAGTATCCGTCACTTATAAACGGCTTTATCTTTTACAAGATGTCAGCGCATGATTTTCTGGTTTTTTTTACAAATTTAACCTTAAACGAAAATCCACCATCAACACTAGCATATTCATTTCGAGCATTTACTAATTCATTAAGAGCCTCATCATCAAAAGGATTATTATCAGAAACTTGAGTTGCCAACTTAAGTTTAACTTCATCTTCCTTGATCTTAACTTGAACATATCCAAACACTTTCCAATTCTATTCATTTAAAACTTTCTTCAAGTCCTTCATCTTGTGTAAAAATTAAAAAGCAGGATCTCCCACAACTGATTTTGCCTAGCAATCTGAAACTACTTGTAAGAAATTAGGATGACTGAGCCACATTTTTTGAAATTTCATATGAACATTTTTTGGTTTAGGAATGCTAGCACATCCACGTAACAGAGGAGCATGATCAGAAACAATTCTCATACCAACCTTATAACCCCAGTCTCCATAAACTTGTATCCATTTTTGATTAAATACCACTATGTCTAAAGTACATAAAATCCTCTTACTCCCATCTTGACAATTTGACCAAGTATATTGCAATCCAGTTTTAGGAGCTTGAAGTAACTCACACTGATTCAGACAATCACTGAACTCTAACATTGAATTTTTGTTTGGACATCTACCACGAACCTTCTGATCTTGAGTTAGTACAGCATTAAAGTCACCTAGAATAATCCATGGTTTATTCAGATCACTTATTAATTTCATTTCAGACCAAAAAAATCTTCTTTGAACAACTTTGACATGTGCATGAACACCTGACACCAAAATATCCCCAACAAAAGTTGTAATCATCTGACTAGAAACAGAAATAACTTGAGGTTGAGATATACTTTTGTTCCAGAATAACCATATATTCCCTTATTACCATGACTATAATTACGAATTACCATTCTTTCCATTCCAGGAAGATTCAATTTATGACAAAAAGATGAACTACAAACAACCTTAGGTTCAACTATCCAAACTAATGAAGGAATAAATTGATTTACTAATGACCAAAGTTTGTCCTGAGCCCTTACTCTTCTTAGGCCCCTGACATTCCAAAACATTATTTTCATTGTTTAGGTGGAGGGTTTCTGGTAGCCCCTTTACCAGGATTCTTCTAAAATTATATTTATTATTTAATGGAACTTGGCTATTTACCTTTGAAGGAGAAGATGGACTTTTAGAAGCAGATGTACTGGCAGAAGTAGAAGTAACCATTTCCTTCTCCACAACCTTAGCCCAAGAAGTAACCTGAACGAGTACATCAACTACTGTACCATTTGTTCCATTTAAAAATTTGACACTACTATCATTTAAATTATCTTCTTCAAATATCTTTAGAATTTTAGGAACTTCCAAAATTACTGCCTCAGATATCCCTTTATGTTCTACATTTTCAAGAACACTAAACTCGCTCTACTGTGAAATACTTTCTCCACCTGAATAATTTGCCTGAACTGTATTTTTGATAGAGTCAACTATTGAATCATCCTCCAATGAAGAACCACAAATATCAAAGGGAGTTGGAGTAGGATTATCCTTTCTTTGAATAGTTCTATGAACATTTTCAACAGTTTTACCTACCTGATTTTTGTTCTTCTCAAACCTACATTCATAATTCAAATACCCCACAATTTTACAATAAGTACAAAATTTTGGACAATCTGTTATCAAAACATCTTGAAAGAAGCCCCCATATTTGGTTCCAATCCATACTTTACTAGGAATGTGTTGTGCAAAATCCACCTCAACCAATACATTTGCATAATACCCAACTTCACATTTAGCAGTGGCATTATCAATTTTGATTGGAGTCCCAATTTCTTTACAGATAGTAAACATAATTTTCTCTCTCCAAAACTTCAATCCTAAACCAGGGAAACGAACCCAAACCATTGCTTTTGAACTCATTTGACTTGCTGGACGAAAGTTAGAAACCCAGTTTCTGATTTGTAAAATTTGGTTCAAACCTTCCCATCTCTGAGATTTGATATGTTGTTTATCATGTTCATTATCTAGCTTAATTAAAAAAACCTATTCCTAAAGGAATAAGTCTACAATCTCCAACCAATTTCCATTGACTTATTAAAATGACTGAAGCATCAACGAACTTGATTTTCTGTAAATCGTCTCCCAATAAGAGAGAATTTCCCAGGATTCAGACTCTCTTCAAACAAATCATCAGGCAATTCAATCGAAGGAATTTTCTTAGAAATTTTTTCATTACCTAAAAACTCCATCGCATAAATATTTTGATCAATCGAAGTGATTTTAGGACCAAAATTCATTAAAATCACTTAAATTAATACTCATCAATCATGATAAGACGAAAACAAGAACGAAAAATTAAAAATCAGCACCTGAGTTACTGATATGAAATATGAAACGAGATCTGAGAAGAGAAAAGTCGTCGAGCCAATCGCCGATTCACAAATCTCAACTCAGTCGGTTTCTCAAACTCTTTAATAGACATGATGCCAAAGGGTTGTCTCATCGCTTTCACATAATTTCAGCATCCGTTAGTGAATATGTAGCTTTGATCATTCAAATGTGGTGCAACAAAAAAAAGTGGTGAAGGCGAACCGGAAGTGGAACGAAGATGTCGGGAAGAGTGGCAAAGATCCCACAAATCGGGCTTCCAACATGAAACTTGTTTCACCATTTTGAGGGTACTTAACAAGTTTAATCCATACTTCTTGGAAGGTAATCAAGTGCCTGCAAAATCACCACATGGTCCAATCTCGCAGGATTTTCAGAATGGTGGGCCTCCTTCCTCACCCGAAGGAACTGGATCTCCATATACCAGCTCTCCAAGTAGTCAGAAACAACACAACTTTAATCTAGACGTTAACACCAACGTCAAGAGAAGAAGAGGAATGGGTCAGAAAGATGCAAAAGCAGTGAGAGACGCAGCCTAACGAGCATTAGAATGAGGTTCAAACGAGTTCAACTATGCTGAGCACAAGGAATTCGAGTTGAAGATAGAAGCAGATAAAGCCATGGATCATGGCATTGCTATAAAGCAACAACGAAAAAGTCGTCTTTCGAGAGAACAATACTACATGGATTGTAAGTTAAACAAGCTACTCTCCTTGAACACTTCAACAATAAATGCACAACAACTTGCTGTATGGACTAAGGAAATGGATACGGCCGAACAACAACAAGTACCTCAACAAACTAGCCAGTATGAGAATGTGGAAGAAGACGAAGATGATGCCTCGGAAGAAAATGAAGATGAATACAGTCTTGATAACTGATTTTGATTCTAGTTTAGTATTTAAGTTTAATTTAATTGTACTCGTTTATTTAAAATTATTTTTAATATAATTGCCTTAATTTTAATTTTAAGTGTAGTGGTTTAAACAAACGACTTTAAATTAAATAACACATTAATTAAAATAAACAATACTAAATTGAAAATAACATCGATCTGCCTCTCCCTTTGCCTCGCCCCCATGCATCGTCTCTTTCTCCTTTTAAATCCCAAAGGTGCTTAGTTAGATCTTGTCTTAGTTTCCACCAGATTCCCTGGTTTTGGAGTCTGTCAGTGGCAAGTCTAAATTCTCTTGTTGAAAAGTTTTATATATTTGAGTACTCTCGTCTTTTCAATTGGGATCAGAGCAGGCAAACACAAAAAGATCTAACAATCTTTGTTTGGTGCGATCCAACCTATAAGATATGAGTCAAAATAAGAAAAGCAAAGCTAAACTTATGAAGAACTCAGTTAACGTATGTCAAGATAATGAGAATAAGATCTTAGAGAAATTCAATGGAAATTGGTCTCGTAAGTCTTTTCGAAAATCAAAGAAAAAGTCTATGACTAATAACTTGATTGCAAATAAGGTTCCTGATCAGAAAAGAATGAATCCGAAACTCAAAAATCATGTTTTGGATCAGACTCCAATCTCTAGTGAAAAATCGTCTGTTTAAAATTGTGAAAAGAGATTAGATTCACTAGTCTGCCCAAATTCTGAACTTCATAAAGTGTTAGAAAGATTTTTCAAACATGTTGAAAAATATTCAGAAAAGGGAAAAACCATTGACAGTCTAGATGATGTCCTAGAACTTATTGTTCAATTGAATGTAAGAATTTGTGAAGCAAAGCGAGAAACACTCAGTCTTCAAAATAATCTAGTAGATTATGTGGAACAAAAATTGGCTTTATGCAATGAAGTTCATCAACAGACTACAGAGTGTGAAATTCTTACTCAATTGCTGGAGCATTCATAAATAAGGAATAAGATCCTTATTGAAGATCTTCTTACAGAGACATGTCGAAAGGTATATCTAGACAGGTGTTTAGAAAAACATTTCCAACAAGGAATGGATACCTTAAGAGGACATATAGAATGTCTTGAACAAAAAACATCAGCAATCTGTCGGATGGCAGATCTAGACTACACGGGTTCAAGTTCAAGGAACATACCATCCTGGGCACAAGATGTAATCAAGGATATAGCATCTTGCAATATTCCTAATGAATATGATGGATTCAAAACCCACACAAGGGATCGTAATAATTTTCCTAAAAGCAAGAAGAAAGAAATTCCTCAAAAGTTATTTAGTGAGGAAGATCCTCACCCCAATGCTTAATTATGTTGGAATGTGCATCCTTACAATGCCCAATCTACTGATGTAAGGAAGCACACATATCTGGGCAATCTGTATCCTGTCAATCATCTCTTATTCAACATAGAGGGTTTAAATAATCTACTTGAAGATGTTTAATCTGTCTCCATGTGTAGAAAAGCTGTCTTATAAACAACTTGTGTAAACATGATAAGTTTCCCTATCTAAAGTAGTTTTAGACCCGTGATCTATAAGTTTGATTCTTCAAAAGAATTTGTGTAAGTTTCTAACACATTAGATGCGAAAATATTTTCAAATCTGGCCAGAAAATTTATTTAAGGCTGACTCCTATGTTTGGAATGTGTTAGATGTTTCTCGAATATATATGAACTCATATTATTTGAGGACCAATGGTCACAGGATGTATCCTCAAACCAGATCTCAAGCAAGACTTATGAAAGCCTTGAGTGGAATGACTTCTAAGGAAACTGTTCATCTTGATGATACCTTCAAGAAATCTGGTTGTGAAGATATAAAAAATGAAAAAGGATGATGAGAATCATCTCCTTGTCCAAAACAGTTTGGATGCTAAAAAGACGAGGGTACCAAAATATACCTCAAGATAAAAAAAATCCTAGCTATAAGTCCTTTCTCCGAAAGTGATTGTCTATGGACTGAGTCGAGACAATACAACTAATCGGTTCATACTTCGTGTGATCGTCTATGGAACGAGATCGAGACAATACAACAACAAAGTATGTTTACTTGATACAAAGGTTCAGACTTAACCAAACACAATAGGATTGATTATCAAGTAAATAGGAATTAACGTTTGTGTAATTTACTTTAATTATAATAAAACAATTATGATGCGGAAATATAAAGTAAATGACACAACAAGATTTTGTTAACGAGGAAACCGCAAATGCAGAAAAACCCCGAGACCTTTCCAGAATTGAATACTCTCAGGATTAAGCCGCTACACAAAACTAAACCAACTTCGTATAGTTGATACCAAGCAACTAAACCTATAGTTCACCTAGTTCCGTCTGTATTCCCACGCCTCCAACTTATGAATAAGTCACGTACTTGGAACAATTCTTTTGGTTCGTATTCCAAACAGTAAAGGAATAGCAAATCTGTTTGGTATCAACTCTCTTCAACCAAGTGATGTGAGTTAGACAAAGGCTCTTCTGTTTATCTTAACATAAACTCCTTCGTCAGGTTCTTAGATCTATCTTATACTCAACTACCGAAGTAATTGTTAAGATTTTGCAATCAATACTTTTAATCACAAAGAATTGTATTGATGTCGATCTACCCAACTAATCAATCCAATCTACCACAAGGATAAATTGATTATAGTTGGATCCTCTTATACCAAAACAAGTATTGTGCACACCAAAGATTATGAACCGCAAATCAGAAATCTTCAATATCTTCTTTGTCTTCAAATCTTCTTAGATCTTCAATAAACACCCGCACATAACAACTTGAATCTCTTGTGATCAATCACGCATAGAACGGAGTCTGTTAACAATGTATTATTACAAGATCGTCTTTAGCACTAACAACAGTCTAAAGATCCCTATCAAAACTTCGATCTAGTTTGAGTGAATCTTATATCAGAAGAGAAGATTCTCAAGCATAAAAAAACTAAGTGCAATAAAAGTTCAACCACCGTTATTCAATCAAATCAATCGAAAACAAAAGATAAAATGCAATTATCTAGTTTCCCACCAACGGTACTCGTTGAGCTTCTCAATCCCAAAGAAGACTTTAAACTGAGCGGCCGTAAGAGATTTCACCTAATTAGGTTACTCTCCTCTCCGAATAGGCGGCTACACCAGTAACAACACAACCGGGGAAGTTTGCTGTCACGAAGGATTAATTTGCTAGAAATACAAACTTCAAGTATTTATAGACAAGGAAGTTTGGACACCAAGGAATTTCCAAAACTGAAAATATTCTCAAAGATATTCAATACATTCCAAATTCGGTTTTCATAATTCCCTGAAATGCTCGTCCAAATAATGATCGAAAATCTCTCTCGGAAAATCTCAACTAGTAAATGCACATTACTAATTCTTACTTTCCTAAAATAAAATTAACAACCTTAAATAGAAGATTCTTAACTTATTTATTTCGATCCTGGGATTTTCTTCATGTAGCTATTAAGGAATAACTTTGAACAATAAAATGTAAACATTACTGCACGTGTTCAAAGTATGCCGACATCCTTACTTTGCAAGTCCTCTTTCATACTTACAACCTTGAAACAGATTTGCCACACTTCCAAACAAGTTTAGAATTGGTTCATCTGACTTTCAAGAACTATGCGATTGATTAAGAAACACTCAATCACAAATCATGTGTTTAGTTGTTCTACCAAAACAAGTTTTCGGTTCTACCTCCATGTGAGTACTGTGCATATTCACACTACCTAGCTTTCCAAAATTCGGTTGACTAGGTACTAGGATCGGTTCCCCACATATATATGGTATCTAACTTATATGTGTTGCACATGTCCATAGGATCGGTTCCTGATAGACACATTTTTGTGTCTAAGTTGTCCTCAATTTTCAGTATTGTTGGTACTCGATTTTGTACTTATTATGGCATTTTGTGTGTTTGTAGGTATTTTTGGGCAAAAAACATTTTTGGGAAATTGGGCTCGAAAAGTTGTTAAAGGAACCCCAGAGGACAATTGCTAAACGGACCCCTACTTCGGATAAGGGGCACCTCATTTGATAAGGGGTATCCCATTTGCTATGTACACCCCATGTTCGGTTAAGGGGACCTCATCTTCTTCCTTTTAAAAGAATTGTTTTGGCGGGAAAATTGTTATTTCACCTGTGTATTTTCTGGAGAAGTTTTGCAAGAGATTTAGTCAGGTTTGCTTCGGGATTTGGTTTGAGAATGGCTTGTTAGGCTAAAACATGGTCGATAAGGGTTTTAAGTTAAAGAGAATCACTTGTTTCCATACCCTGTTTAGATAAAAAATGAAATCAGAGCCACGACTTTGGTTATTTGATAAGAGAAGGAACTTTAGGAGAGAATATATTCTGTTAGGATTTTATTCTATCCTGTGATCCAATCTAGACAGAATTTGGAAAGTCTCAACAACTCAGAACACGCGTGGAGAGCATTTCCATCTCAAACTCGACGCAACAAGGGGTGTGATTATTGTGTATTCCGGGAGGATGCCGTGTGATTACCTTCATCTAGAACATGTTCCATCCTGCAGAAGTTTATAATATCATCAGAAGACACGGGCTAATCACTGCAGACGCATGATGAAGATAAAGAAGGAAATATTTCCCGTGGAGTAAAAGAAAATATTTGTTATTGATTACCGAGATTATTTGGAGTTTTAGGGATTTATTCTCGGTCCAAATGGGTATATATACGCTTTTAGGATCACAGAAGGGGGATGGAGAGTTAGGGAGTAAAAGAGAGCAAGAAACAGAGTTGCAGTGAATTGTTTCATCACCTGCAGAGAGGAGAGGAAGAAGACGAACAGACTACACTCAAAGTCTGTCGTTCTTTAAACTGTGATCTATTCCCTCTATGCGACTGTTCTTTAGTGACAGTTCAGGATTATCGTTTATATTATAATAGTCAGTTCATTGTGTTGTAACGCCCTTTCATCGTTACAAATCTCTGCTTTATTATTTTTCACCCTTGTAAGCACCTTTTTGAGCAATGAAAAATTCCTTTGAGTGTATTTTCACCATGCGGAGCTAGACCCCAACACTGAGACGACGGAGGAAGACCAATTTCATACATGGGTAAAATTATTTAATTCTTTTTAAGACTTTTGCATTAATTTTAATTGAAATATGATTTGAATTAATTGGTTGTCATTTAATTTGAGGTATGCTTAGCTTAAATGTTTTGATACATCATGCTTAGGATTAACAACTAATCTTTTGAGAATATATCTTGGCAAAATCAGAGTTCATGTTAATTTTATTTATTGAGCTTTAATTGTTGAGAATAAATAAATTGAACCCTATGTTATGAATTCGACGAAATCCTAGTCCCAGTAACTCTCTTCATCATGTGACAATATTTTTTATATATTATTCTTTTATTTTAGTTTATTAATTCTTAAAATCAATCTCATCAAATCCGAGTGAACGACAACCTTATTTACCACTATTCAAAATCTCATCAGTTCCCCCTTGCCTAAAAACGTGTTGCACATGTTTATAGGATCGGTTCCGCTTTCTGCTATAAACCTTGTTGCACCTCATACAAGGATCGATTCCCCTTTGTGATGTGTTGCACCTCTTCATAGGATCGGGTCCCCTTTACCCAGATTCGGTTTAACAAAACACAAACTCGATCATACCATCTCAGGTGATTACTTAAGATCGGTTTCACTAATAAAAGTCATACCAATATATAAGTCAGGCCTTTGTGAATAGTTTTACCAAAAACACAAACAAGTCGTGAGCGGTTATACTAAATCACACATATTGGATGTTCACAAGATATGCAATGAATAACAATCCCAATAACGCCTGGAGATTTCCTTTTCGATTCATAAACAAGTTTATGAACTTACTTCCTTAAAACACATGTAAAACATTGTTTCCTAGGATGAAATCCTCACCTCATACCCATACATAATCACAATAGCATTCAAACGATTATGTCGATGTCTTATCTACAAAGTTTAGTGGTTAAGCAATAAACATCATATTGTATTCGTTAATACTATGTCTATCTAGAGTGTTCATGCTTCATAGTTTCATTTTCAATATGCACGACTTGAAAGATAGTTAGGGAATGAAACAGTTCAAGTAAAATATCACTAACCTCAAGTGGAAGGATGATGTTGTTGTAGCTTCTTACTTCTTCACTTTTTCAAGTATTCGCAATACTTGTAATGTCTCATATCCTAATACTTTCAGGCTAACCTATACGAAGTTTAACTCTAGTACATAATCAAGCGACTCTTAACATGAGTTTTGATTCACTAAAATATGACAACCAAACTTGACATACCAACGCTTGGTGGGTTCAACCGAGCTATGCTCTAACAATCTCCCCCTTTTTCAATTTTAGTGACAAAACTCTTACAATCATATGGATAAACAAATTACAAGAATTCATTACACATACGCTTGATTCCCGAATTCAACAGCACAATAACCTGCATTCATTCAATCCTTAAATGCCGTTGTTGACATTATAATAACAAAGCTAATACTCCCACTAAAGGTAAGATAGGTAGATTTTATCAATCCGCACGTCTTTGTTATACCAATCAATATGATATGCTACCCCCCCCCCTAGTCTATGCTTTCACTCTTTCGTTAGATAAACGTTTAAGCACCAATGTTCTTTTCCTTAGTGATACCAATCAATATAAAATCAATACCAAAAGATCACTTGTTTACTCCATATATTTCTCCCCTTTTTGTCACAAAATGACAAAGAAACGAAAAATAAGGGACAACACGAAAAGAATGTTACAAATCTCAAAATAGACTTGCAAACCTATAGAGTTAAGCACGAGGGTTCCACACACCATTTTTGATAACCAATATCAAAACCTAAACTACAAAGTAATTTGTTTTGATATGTTACCAAGGAAACAATTTCCCGAAGCAATTTTCCCAGTTTAGTTTAGCAAACCAAAAATCAACTAAGCACCTTAGTTTCTTTGCTAAACCGATTGTTCAAAAACAATCGCTTCATTCGATAAGACGAAAATAAAGATAACTCTATTTTTCTCATCAGGTTCTAATTATCCATATAACTTAGACCTTTCACTTTTAAAAAAGACAAGTACTATGTTAGTTAACTAGCATTTATTGTTAAGGCATTCGATTAGACTTGAATAACCGAAACCTCCACTTTGAAAAGTCTAACTAAGATAAACTTAGTTTCTCTTATCCGGAATCGAATTGGACTAAACAACTCAACCCGTAAACGTTTTCTTTCGTTAAGCCATAAATAATTCATACAAACCTACATAAATCAACTTGCAAAATTATTCACCTCAACCAGAAGCAATTGAATCAACATAGACATTAAAGCATCGCAATCGCACCGAAATTTTGTAAGCCTAAACAATTGATACCACACAATAAAGCAAGATAACAATAGTTTTTCTTAACCGGAACCAATTGAATCACACACACACATCCATACACGCATCATGGAATAAAACATCAATTGAACCGAAATTTTGTTAAGCAAAAGCAAAATATATATGAAATCAAATCAGGCTTTTCTTAAACAGAAAAACAATTAACTAACAACATTTTTACCTCAAATTTCGCATCCACTTCTCCAATATGTTTGCATCTTCTTCCAGGGAGAATTGATATCGAAATATAATTATGTTGTCATCCTTATGAAAAACAAAATAATAACAACAACCAACCTTTACCAGAGAAAGTGTGAAAACCGGTTTTAACAATTGCAAGCAAAAGTTGAAAACCGTCGAAACACATATGCTTTTATGCTAAACTAAAACCGATTCAACATATTGTGACTTTTTTACATATTGTTTCTACTAGAACCCCTCATGATCCTTTGATAAAGCCTACCAACATGGGCTAGAACTTAATCCTGCTAAATCAAAAAGTCACCCAAACCATAAGGGTTCACAACATATGAGATCGAATATTAAGGTCATGAAAACTGAAATCATACATCTCATAAATCAATTTGCAATACACCATAAATATGCAACATAAAATCAAGTATTGAAATTACCTCAATCTTGTAGGAAATTGAATTACAAAAGCAACGCAAAAAGAATGAGGTCATTCCGAGTTCGGACGAAGAAGTTATGGGAAAAACAGTTTTACACTTCTTCGTATGGGGACCTCTCACTAGGATCGGTTCCCCATATTGCACCTATCACTAGGATCGGTACCCCAAGTGTTAATTGTGACAGATCACAACACTAAACTGTTTTTGACATAACTTTTGCATACGATGTCCGAATTTAGTGATTTTTGGCTCGTTTTAACCGTAAAAACAAGAGCTACACATATATGATCAGTAGATAAACTCACAATTACCGTTTGTATCAAAACCTCAAATATAGATAGACAAAGTATGAGCATAGAAGAAAAGAAATCTCCTAAAAGATGTTAATTAGACATATAATAACCGAGACATCATGTGCTCAGTTTCATGTACTTCCTCACCTTTCAAAAAATTGAGAACCAAGGTGAGTATGCACATTCTAACATAACTAGGTTGTGTTGAGTTGATCCTTGTCTTGTTTGTCATGAGTGACTAAGACAGAATCATCATTCTTCACCTCTTGCTTGGTTTGTTTTCTCTTGTTCCATCTCTTGTTTTTCTTCTTTGACTTGTGATGAAGAGTGTCATTATCACAACCTTTACTAGTACAAGAGATTTCAGACATAATGTCTTTCTTTAGACTGTCAAGAAGACTCTTGTAATTATTGTCACAAACAATTAACAACTGAGAGTCATTCTTGTGACTAACTTTTGGTTCCTTCTTGGCTATGGAGGACTTCGGGACCCATTTATAGATGGGTTTCGCAGGAGTGGCTTTCTCCTTCATATCATTAGGACGATTGTCCTTTTGAATACTTTGCGAAACATCCTTTCTCCAATTTGGAACACCAGATCTTGTCTTTGCATTTGAAATATCATCTCTATTTCTATAATTGGGTATTTTATGAGATGACCTTGTCAAGTGATATGCAAAATTTGAACTATCATTATAATAATTCTTTTGCCTAAACTTAGGACAATAACGATCTGAGTTCTTATGAGGAGAAAACTTAGCCAATTCGTTTGATACAAAAGAAGGTGCATCTTGCATCTTACGAACTTTGCATCCCCATTGCAAGTGTCCTTTATTATCACAATAATAACAATGCTTAGTATAAATATACGAAGTATGAGTTTTGATGTTACCTTTTTGCGTATCCTCTTGCATTGGAGCTCGACGAGTTTTCTTCTTCTTGTCTTTGTTCAACGTTGTTGCTTTCTTGATATTAGCAGAAATGCCTTCTTTGATTACTGCTGGTTGAACACTATTCTTAGGCTTGACAGACTTTTCTTATTTACAAGAAATATGAGCATCTTTGTCATCAGTGGAAGCCTCTGATTGATAAGAGTTTGTAGCTTTAACAAATTTTACCTCTTTGCTAATATTTGAAGCATCTATTCCCTTATAGCCCAATCCTCGTGTATCACGATGATTTCTACTTTCTTCTAACATTGAGGTTAACTTGTTTGAGCTTTCATTGGATTTTTTCAGTTCCAAATTTTGTTCTTCCAACGTCTTGATTTTATCAAGAGCACCGGCTAGATCAGCCTCAAGGAGTTTTTCTCGTAAGAGATATACACCTTCTTTCTCTTCAAAACTCTTTTGTTGAGAGTTAATCCTTGCAACAGATTCAACAAGTTTCTCTTCCAACAAGTGAATTTTTTCAAGAGCAACATCACGCTCTTTCTCTAACAATTTTGTTTGAGAGAGACTAGCACTGGCTTTTTCTTCAAGACCCTGTACTTGTCGAGAATTAAACATTGCTTCCGATTCAACACGTTTCTTTTCCGACAAAAACAGTTCTCTTCGAAGATTTTCACATTCTAATTTCTTAGAATTTAGATCGTTTCTACGATCTTTAAGAAGATAATCACTGGTTTGGTAACCAATATAATATCCTTGAAAAACCCTCCTCAGTTTCTTGTTCTCACGACAAAGAGGAGTCATAAAACCAAAAAAATCCGAAGTTCTCAGCTTTTCATTTTTCAAAGGTTTCAGCAGTTTAGAGTATTCTGAGATATCCTCTTCTACTTCATGTTCAAAATTTGAGTCATCATCATCATAAATTTCATCTAACCCTTCTTGTAGACGTATTTTCCAGTCGTTATCGGTTTCTACATTATTAACAAGATTAACTTGTCTCGTAGAATCTCTAGAGATGATTTTTTCATATATTGAATCATAGATGCCATCATCAAGTCTTAATTCAAAACTCTTGATGTCTTGTTTTACGTTAACTGAATCATTCATTAGATTCAATTCGTATAGGTTGGATCGCACCAAACAAAGATTGTTAGATCTTTTCGTGTTTGCCTGCTTTGATACCAATTGAAAAGGCGAGGGTACCCAAATATACCTCAAGCTAAAAAATTTCCTACCTATAAGTCCTTTCTCCGAAAGTGATTGTCTATGGACTGAGTCGAGACAATACAACTAATCGGTTCACACTTCGTGTGATCATCTATGGATATGAGATCGAGACAATACAACAACGAAGTATGTTTACTTGATACAAAGGTTCGAAATTAACCAACCACAATAGGATTGCTTATCAAGTAAATAGGAATTAATGTTTGTGTAATTTACTTTAATTATAATAAAACAATTATAATACGGAAATATAAAGTAAATGACACAACAAGATTTTGTTAACGAGGAAACCGCAAATGCAGAAAAACCCCGGGACGTTGCCCAGAATTGAATACTCTCAGGATTAAGCCGCTACACAAAATTAAACCAACTTCGTATAGTTAAGACCAACCAACTAAACCTATAGTTCACCTAGTTCCATCTGTATTCCCACGCCCCCAACTTATGAATAAGTCATGTACTTGGAACAATTCATTTGGTTCGTATTCCAAACAGGTAAAGGAACAACAAATCTGTTTGGTATCAACTCTCTTCAACCAAGTGATGTGAGTTAGACAAAAGATCTTCTGTTTATCTTAACATAAACTCCTTCGTCGGGTTCTTAGATCTATCTTATACTCAACTACCGAAGTAATTGTTAAGATTTTGCAATCAATACTTTTAATCACAAAGAATTGTATTGATGCCGATCTACACAACTAATCAATCCAATCTACCACAAGGATAAACTGATTAAATTTGGATCCTCTTATACTGAAACAAGTATTGTGCACACCAAATATTATGAACCCCAAATCAGAAATCTTCAATGAAAAGGCGAGGGTACCCAAATATACCTCAAGCTAAAACTTTTCCTACCTATAAGTCCTTTCTCCGAAAGTGATTATCTATGAACTGAGTCGAGACAATGCAACTAATCGGTTCACACTTCGTGTGATCGTATATGGATACGAGATCGACACAATACAACAACGAAGTATGTTTACTTGATACAAAGGTTCGGACTTAACCAAACACAATAGGATTGCTTATAAAGTAAATAGGAATTAACGTTTGTGTGATTTACTTTAATTATAATAAAACAATTATAATGCGGAAAATAAAAGTAAATGACACAACAAGATTTTGTTAACGAAGAAACCGCAAATGCAGAAAAACCCCGAGACCTTGTCCAGAATTGAATACTCTCAGGATTAAGCCGCTACACAAAATTACACCTAACTTAGTATAGTTGAGACCAAGTAACTAACCCTATAGTTCACTTAGTTCCGTCTGTATTCCCACGCCTCCGACTTGTGAATAAGTCACGTACTTGGAACAATTCCTTTGGTTCGTATTCCAAACAAGAAAGGAACAACAAATATGTTTGGTATCAACTCTATTCAACCAAGTGATCCGAGTCGGACAAAGGCTCTTTCGTTTATCTTAACATAAACTCCTTCGTCGGGTCCTTAGATCTATCTTATGTTCAATCACCCAAAGGTAATCGTTTAAGATTAGGGTTTGCACATGGGCCTAAGATGCAGACGGTTTTCCCAATTCTAGGCCCCTCGTACTGCTAGTTAATGGTTCTATATTCTGGTACTTGTACCTGTACTGTTCCCAGATTGTACTGTCCTCGTGGTACCGGTCCGGTTCAAGGCAGTCACTGGTTTTTACCTGCAATATTTCATACAACAATTTCATACAATAACTCTGAACTCATACAAATCATAACCAACAAAAGTTTTAAAATACTTGTTCTTAATACATTTACCACTTATGTTCTTAAGACAAGTTTAAGTACTTGAAGAAGTTAAGATGAAAAAGTTAAAAAAGTAAATTTCAACCCAAAATAAACAGTAAAGTACTAGTGTTCAACACTTCCAAAGTTCAACTAAAAAAACAGTAAAATTCAACACTTCCAAAGTTCCACTTCTATAATTCTACTCCATATTCCACTCGATTCATGGGTCTGCTACAAGGAATGAACTTGAGCATCATTCGAGAGGGTCCGCGAGGTCCCAATATGGCTGCAACAGCATGAAAGAAGGAACTTTAATAGCAAGAATGCAAGTACTAGTACTACTAAATAAAACCAAAAAGAAAAGAACTAGTATATTACCGTATTCATCATCGGCCGTTATCATCAGGCACATAATCAGCTAGAAGATCAAGAGCAATAGGTTTTAGTAGCCAACTTTGTGTACAAAGCAAAGCCTCAACTGTCCTAGTAGATAAAGAAGCTCTCCATTGAGTAAGCACGCGCTTTCCGGTGCTAAATGCTGATTCAGATGCAACTGAAGACACATGCATGGCTAGTATGTCTCTTGCCATCATTGACAATATCTTGTACTTGCTAGCATTAGCCTTCCACCAATCCAATATGTCAAATAGGTCATCATCGTGTCCATCTACCAGATCCATCAAGTACCTATCCACTGCTCGTTCTTGCTTCCTCAACACAACTTGGGCTTTGCCAATGCCTTCTCTTCCTTGACTAAATTCTATCCAAAGAAACCTTGTCCAGGCAAATCACGAATCGGCTCAAGACTACCTGAGCAAAACTAGATGAACCCTCCTCATGAACAGAATACACCAATTTATACTCTTCAAAGAGTTCCTTAAATTCTCGTTTCACCTTTCGCATAACTCTTTCAACCTCATACTGATTGTTCTCAAATAAACAGTTGAGAGTAAATTCCAGACCCTTCTCTTTCTCTCTTGGATCCAACAAATGCTTAAAAAAACATGGCGAGAATTCATGGTTTCATAAACACCCCAAGTATTTATGGTATTTAGCAAACATAAGACGAGACATACGTGCTATAAAAGGATCTCGATGCTACATTATTTCTAAAGTCAACTAATTGTTCATGGATAAGTAATAATTCCCATAAAAAGTATGAGTAGTGACTTGTTCAAGCAGAAAAATGACAAAGAGCATCGAAGAATACCTTTAAGCATTTCACAAGACCTCTAGCATATTTCCAATCTTCCTCATAAGGAGCATGTAGACGAGGCAGCTTCTTCTTCTTCGTCTCTGCCTTGTTCTTTCCTTTTGGATTTTCAACCTCTTCCTCTTCTTCAGTCTCTTCACACTCTTCTTCTTCTTCAATATCCTCAACCACTTCTTCACTAATATCCTCGCCTATAGCTCTATCAACATCTTCATCCATAGGTAAAAAGAATCCTTTACTTCTTCAAAGATAAACTTCTTTTGGAATTCCTTATCATACTTTTCTAACCTTTTAAAACCTTCTCATATCTTTCAAAGAACATCTAACATCAAGTAAGTGCTATTCCATCCGGTGTATACATCTAATATCAAACCTTTCTTACAATCTATCTTTTCTAGGGCAGCACACTTGTCTAAATTTACTAAGCCTAGCAGGGGAACCAAGAACATACTTAACAACTGACCTTATCCTTCTAACCGATCGATTAAAGAGACGAACCGCATCCTTTATAACAAGAGCAAGAACATGGTCTGTACACCTCACTCCGAAAAAGAAGCATAAATAAGAAATCAAAATCAATTTGAGATTTTATAAGCAAAACACCTATGCTATGATGCGTATAGTACTAATGACAATAATACAAAGGTATGTGAAGTCCAAAAGATAACCATATTCAACTATTTAAAACAACATAAATGAATTCAAAACAAGAAAGGAACTTACATGTAAATATTTGGCTCTAATCACAGAATTTGTCCAACCAATAACACTTTGTTTCAGATAATCAATTGCAACTTTGTTGGCACTCACATTATCTAGAGTAACACCAAATACATCTTCTAACCCCCAATCTAACAAGCACTTCTCAAGCATCTCACCAATTGCAACACCTGTGTGCCCATTAACTTGTCTAAACATTATTATTCTCTTTTTGTAATTTCCAGTTATCATCAATAAAATGAACGGTTACACACATAAAATTAAAGTTGTTTGGGGAAGTCCAAGTGTCTGTTGTCAAGGATACCCTCTGCTTCGACTTTGAGAAGTAAGTTTTCAGATTATCCTTCTCTACTAAATACGGTTCCAACATGTCCTCAGAATTGTCATACGGCTCAAGACCTTGAATCTTGGTTCTCGCCACTTGCATTAGTGCCACAAACCCCGAACCTTCTACAGCTCCAAAGCTTGTTCATCCTTGATTATCCACTCAACAAGAGCCCTTCTCAACTTAGCATAACTATAAGTGTAACCAACTAGTTTACCATCCACACCAAAGTTTCTGGAGGAGGCATCAACGAGTTTGTTGTCCCTTTTCTTTCTTTCTTTCAGATTCCTAGGGCATCTATTCAAGTGTTTCCATAAACCAAGTACCATGTGTATTATGTTGTGCAGCATACTTGTTCTTGCAATGCTTACATCTAGCAAATTTCTCATCAATCCTAGTAAAAGAATTCCATACTGCAGATCTCACTTTGCCTTTTTGTTTGTCATCACCATCTTAAGCTATACTAGTTGGTGTGGCTTCAGCCATGTGTCTCGAGAGGAAGGTTGATTGGATGATGATCCTACTTCAGCTTTGTTGAGTTTCACTGGTGTGCCTTGAGATGAGTTACTTGCATCCATCTACAAAATCAAAATAATTTAACATTAGGTTAGAACTTAGAAGTCCAAAGACTGCAACATACATTTAAGTTAACAAAAATATCTAGCAAGGCACATGCTAATTAGTTTGCATATGCACAGTGCACCTTATCATCACTGAGCACCTTATCAAATTTAATCACCATTGGCTTATCGTGATTCATAAAACATCTTATTATCACAAGATTCATCCAACATAAACACATCACGCTTACAAATGACTTTGAACTAGCATCATCCATTATAAACACACCCAAAAGCACACTTAATCAAACAAATTTAATCACCATTGGCTTATCGTTTTTACTCCCATTCATAAAACATCTTATTATCACAAGATTCATCCAACATAAACACATCATCTAAATAGATTTGTTTCATCTCTCAATCGATTTTAGTCTTTCTTCTTCAATTAAATCTAATTCGATTTGTTTTTTATGATTTCTTTTAGGGTTTGAATTACAAATGACTTTGAACTAGCACCATCCATTATAAAACACCCCGTGAGATGGAAAAGTATCACTCTGCATCCCATTGTGGTGGTGCTTGAAGTGAAAATCTAATAATGTTGAGAAGAAATAAGTAATAACTATCACTAGATTCATCCATCATAAATCCATAAACACATCAACAATTATCACTTATTCCTAATCATTCGACCGAGGTCCACGTCCCGTACTGAAGAAAGCTGAGGAGCAAAGTTGAGCTTGTCAATAACTCCGACTTGGATATAATTATAAGACCACAAAACCTAAAAGAGTGTTTAGGTACTTATTAGAATTTGATACTTAACCCGATTTTTTTGGTACTTATAAGAATTTGTGTTCTTTCAGATTTAATTGAAGTGAATGAATGTTGATATGAATTGATTGAAGTATTGTTGAATGTGGATGAGATGGAAGATTTATCATGTAAAGGCTTATTTCCATATGAACTGCAGTCACTATTGACTAGGTCAAAATTGGTCAACAATTTTGAATTATTAACTAATCAACTTGGATATAATTACAAAAAAATTATCACCTAATATAAGACCACAAAACCTAAGACAGATTAACCAATGTTATCACTTATTGTTATGCACTATATCGATCAACCAAACATATACCTAACACAAAAATCAAATTTAAACGATAACCCATGTCTCAAAAACCCTATTAAACAATAACCCATGTCTCAAAAACCCTAAAAAAAGAATCAATCGGACTCAAACTCAATCAATTATTGATTTACTGAACAAACACAGAAATAATTAATCAGAAGAAGAAATGATTAACGATTACCTGACTCTAGTTGTTTTTCTTCTGATTATAGTTGAAGAAGAAGGTGACCTTTTATGAGTTTTCTCTGTTAGGGTTGCCGCTGTTTTTCCTTCTGAGTGAGAGAGGCGAGATGGGAAAGAAAAGAAGAAATGAAAAGGAAATTAGATGAGAGTATATATATTGTTAACCTAAAAATGAAGGGATAGGATTAGATTATCTATATTCAGATCAAGGGTTCATAATAATCAGGTTCTGGGTACCGGGTATGACGGGAATGGGGGTGGAACCATTACCTTACCCACTCCTGCACCGGTTCTGCCTTTCGTTCCCATTCACTGTACCGCCTTCACCGGTTCCGATCCGGGTTTACCGGTTCCAAGCCGGGACACCGGTTCCGATCCGGGTCTTGTGCAGTCCTATTTAAGATTAAGCCAATCAATACCTTTAATCACAAGGAAACGTATTGATGCCGATCTACTCAATTAATCAATCCAATCTACCACAAGGATAAACCGATTATTAATTGCATCCTCTTTTACCTAAACAAGTATTGTGCACACAAAAGATTATAAACCCCAAGTCAGATCTTCAATATCTTCTTTGTCTTCAAATCTTCTTAAATCTTCAATAAAAACCTGCACACAATCACTTGAATCTCTTGTGATCAATCACGCACAACACAGAGACTGTTAACAATGGATTATCACAAGATCGTCTTTAGAACTAAAAAATAGTCTAAAGATCCCTGTCGAAACTTTGAACTAGTTTGAGTGAATCTTATATCAGAAGAGAAGATTCTCAAGAATAAACAAACTAGGTGCAATCATATTTCAACCACCGTTAGTCAATCAAATCAATCGAAAACAAAGATAAACCGCAATTATCTAGTTTCCCACCAATGGGTCGCGCTAGAGCTTCTCAATCCCAAAGAAGACTTTAAACTGAGCGGCCGTAAGAGATTTTGCCTAATTAGGTTACTCTCCTCTCCGAATAGGCGGCTACACTAAGAATAAACAACAAAAGAGTAAATCTGTTGTTACGAAGGATTAGTTTACTAGAAAGGCAAACTTCGTGTTTTTATAGACAAGGAAGTTTGGACACCAAGGAATTTACAAAACCGAAAATATTCTCAAGATATTTATAAAAGCACAGATTCGGTTTTCATAATTCCTGGAAATGCTCTGTCCAAAAATAACGATCGAAATCAGTCTCTTTTCATAGATAACAGTAAGGAAGATATTATGTTATGGATGCCTGTTAATGATGGAAGGTTCTATATCAAAAGTACTTATAAAATGTTGACTTACACAACAGAAAAGTGCAAGTTAATAGGGTTACAATTCACTCTAAGATGTGGAAGGCATTATGGAGATGTAAGGTTACTCACAAAATCAAATTGTTTGCATGGAAATGTATCAGAGGCATCAACACAACTACTCAATGTGATGTTTGTGGATGTACTGAAGAAACAATGGAACATATAATTTTCGAATGCAGACACGCCAAAGCAGTTTGGAGAGGTATTAACATTAATATAGATGCAGTTAGAGATAACTGCAATTCAGTCTCTGAGTGGGTTATCAACTGGTTTTCTTCTTTTGAACACAATACAAATGACAAATGGTTATTCTCTCTTTTGATTGGTGCTTGGATATTATGGAAAAAGAGGTGTGACGTAGTATTTCAGGGGTATCTCTTAACCCTCATTCCACCGTGCATAAGATTCATTACCACTTAGCCTCTCATTTGCATAATATTGATTCCACTCATTTATCTAATGATAGTGTTAGTAGTAATATTTCACGCTGGAAGCCTCCTTTGGAGGGTATTACTAAAGTCAATGTTGATGGATCTTTTTATCATGTATATAATCACTTTGGTACTGGCATGGTTACACGTGCTAATACAGGTACTTGTCTTGGAATCAAAGGAAACTGTGGAGATGGAGCATTGATTCCTGAAGCAGTGGAATGTATGGCAATAAGGGAAGCTTTATCTTGGGTTACGGAAAGACAACTCTCTCGAGTTCAAGTGGAAGAAGATGCAAAGCTTGTTATACAGTCCATCAATGAGAGCACATGACTTGTTCAATGGGAGAATATGAATTTAATCAAAGAGATAAAACACTTAATCTCTAGTTTTTCTTTTGGTGAGTTTGTTTCTGTAGGTCAAGATGACAAGCAGGTGGTTGATGTTGTAGCTAAGAATTCTAGAGAAACAACAATGCCTATTAAATCTTATGGAAACTATGATCCAACTATTTGTGGTCTTTTAGCAAAAGACCACAACTTCAGCCAAGTTCTAATAAAATTTTATTTTATATATAAAAAAAAAACATCTACAATCCTTAATTTCAGGGTAGTTTAAAAACATTTATTTATTTAACAGTTTCCTTAAATAACTCAGATATGTTCGTATCTGTTATAACTCGTTTTAATGTTCACTTGTTTCTCATGTTTGAGAAATAATAATTCATGAAATCATATCTGATGCACAAAGATGATGAAGTAGTGGATTTAGAGAAACAAGATCAGACGGTTGAGGAAGAAGGTGCACCAAGTGAACTAGATGTAAATCTAAAAGGTTTAATGGTTCCCTCACAACAAAGTCAGGCAACCAAGAAATTCCAATCAGCATTCCTAGGCAACCAAGAAATTCCAATCAGCATTCCTAAAAATTAAGCAATCCTGCTAATTTCTTTGTACACATGACATGAATACACCTTATATAAACTTAAATTTGAATTCACTTCCGTACGTTGTTTTTTTTTTTTTTGTTTTTTGAGGAAAAAAAAGGTATATAGTATTGAAAAAGGTATATATATGGGACCAGGCAATCCCGCTTTTTATTACTCAAATTTTATTTCATGATTTGATGGGTACCAAATACCCACGAAAAATTGTAACCTAATTTCCTATCAATAAAATGCATGCTTCAAATAAAATAAAAAAAAGGTTACAATAAAATAATGTTTTCTCAATCAAAATAAAATAAAATAAAATAATTTTTTTCCATTTAAAAGATTCTTGTGGGATGGCCCAGATTTGGGGGAAAAGTTCAATCCAGTTAACTGGTCCAAGGTTTGTCACTCTTATCAAGAAGGAGGATTGAGTTTGAAAGATCTAGAGATGACTAATGTGGCTGCCAATTTACGACATATATGGGATTTAGTTTCTAGAAAATCTACCATATGGACAGATTGGGTGAGGCATAATTTGATTAAAGACCATGACTTTTGGACTATGAAGGCTGCTCAAGATTCTTCTTGGTGTTGGCGTATAATTCTTGAGCATAGAGATCTTGCTAGGCAACATATTTTTACTGTGATTGGGGATGGCTCTAAGATTAAATTCCTTACTGATGCTTGGCACCCTAATGGTAAATTGGAGGACTGGATTGATCAACCTACTCTCTCTTTTATTGAAGCTAACCATAATAGTGTAGTTGCAGATTTTATTACTGACGAAAAATGGGACTTCCCTTTCTTTATGGAGGATAATGTTAATATGGTTGTGTCCCAGATCGCGCAAGTGGATATAAACTCTATGGAGGAAGACCAGTTGGTTTGGAAGTGCTCTTCCTCAGGTAAATTTTCAATGAAAGAAACCTATGAAGCAATTACTTCTCATAATCCCTCTCCTTTTTGGCATAAGCTTGTATGGTTTAAGAGTCATATACCTAGGCATTCTTTTATCACTTAGTTGGCAGTTCAAGGTAGACTTAAAACTAGAAGTAAGTTACTGCAATGGGGTAGAATCAATGAGGCTTCTTGTATCTTATGTGATGATTCTTCTGAAACAGAAGACCATATTTTTCTTTCTTGTCCTTACTCTGCCAGTATCTGGAAGGGTCTATTTTTGAAAATGAATTTTATAAGAAATCCTGCTGATACTTGGGAGGGAGAAATTGATTGGGCTTCTAGAAATTTTTGTGGCAATGATACTTGTTCTATCCTGAAGAAACTTGCCTTCAATGCCTTTGTTTACTTTGTGTGGAGAGAAAGAAACAATAGGATTTTCAGAGCTCAATCTTCTTCAGCTGACCAACTTGGTATTACTATTATGGAAACAATTAGATTCAAATTGGCAGCTAAAATTCAAAAGGTAGTGAATAAGGAACACAATAAATGGCTATTGAGTAGATGGAGAGTGGAGTACATTATATTTAAAGAAGAATTTGTTGATTGCACTTGGCAAACACTGTCTGAATTTGATGTGATGATCAACTCAGATGGATCCATAAAGGATATCTCAGCAGGTTTCGGTGCTGTGTTAAGAGATCATAAAGGAGATGTAATTGCTGCTGCTAAGGGTGGAAGCTCCCCTGTTTCAGTTCTTGTCCAAGAACTTCAAGGAGTGGAACTTGGGTTATAGGTGGCTCTAAGGGATGGCCATTTAAGGGTGCATATATATGTTGACTCTATGAACGATGTTCTACTGCTTACGAAGTCTGATTCTATCCCTCCTTGGACTGCTCTTCAGATTTTAAGAAGAATCAGGAACCAGAAGAAGTGTTTTGTATCCTGGAAAGTTTCCCATTGCTTTAGGGAGACAAATAGAGCTGCTGATTATTTGGTTGGTTCTCATCCGCCTAGCACTTGGATTGATTTGAGAAGTGAAGACTTCTTTTCTGATTTCAGAGAGATATTGGCGGCTGATAAGGCTTGGCAGGTATATAAGAGGAAGAAGTATAGCTGTTAGTTTTTCTGGGGTTTCTTGCCCCTGCTGTTTTTGTTCTTTTCCTTCTGGTTCTCTAGTTTTTTTTTTTTTGTTTTGGCTTTGGGTCTGTCCTTAGCCTGCGGAATGTGTCAAAAAAAAAAAAAAAAAAACTTAGCCACTACAGAAGTCAATACGAGGTCAACTAACATTTCTTCACTTAGCCAGTTTAAGACATGAGCCACTACAGAAGTTGTTGGCGACTTGGGATATTAATATAGACAATAGCATGGATTTGAATCATTTGATTATGGGATGAGCCGATGAGGATCATAGTAAGATTCCGAATCATATCAACCCGTCGATTTAGTTCCTCTTTTCCTTTTCGTGCATGCATGATCCAAAATATCCATGTTGATCCTACGGGATCAAGTAAGATCAATTTTATGGAATAGTCATTGGATAGAAGGTGGCTCGTTAAAAGTCAAACTTAATGAAATTGTTCATTCTAATTAAAAAAAAAATCTAAAATCTAAAACATCCATAGACAGATAGACTAATGCATACGTCCATTTTGTAAATCAGCTAAATTTGTACGAAAAATGCCGTTTTCTACATGGCAAACTTCGAATTTGCTAAGGCTAATGCAGTAATGCTTGGTACATCTTATCATATCACCTCTAAATCTCGAGGATCTCCCTTAAGAGCGTGAATATGCTTTGGGGCTTTAAAATCGGACATTGCTAGTGGGATGTATCAATAATTATTGGGAAGACACCAATTTTCATATAAGTTAAACTAGAAATGACTTTGTTTCATATGAAATTCGGTACGTTCCGATAAATCGGTATAACCTATTAGCGGTCATAGTTGATTTGAGCTATGGGCGTTCTTCAGTCACATATCTCAGTTTTCTTTTGTTATTATTAATTTACCAGATGGATGATTTTTAATTTTGTTGTAATAAGCTCAACACAAAATCATGAATGCTAAAGGCTGGTACCAATGTTCATTATTAAGGCGGGAGCTAATATTTTTGATGATATAAATTATTAAAATTGCAACAAATATAGCACAAAGAAATGTGTTGCAGCGAAAATGACGCAAATCTTGTATGATAGTGTCCATTTAAGAGTGTCCATGGATCCTCCCTCTTTAAAGTTTGGAGCTCACAGTCACAGTGCATTAAAGCCTTCAGAAGATATACTAACATAATAAAAAAATTGGTTAAAAAGACCAAAATCAACAATTCCTGGGTGAAAACGATATTTAGATTTTGATACTGTTTAAATGGACAAAAATATAAAAATAGACAGGATGTAAACAGTTTCATCCTACCCATTTTCAAATATTTTTTTTATTTTTAATTTGCATCAGGATGCATCCAGTTTCATCCTTGCTATTTTTTAAGTTTGAGTCAGGATGAATCCAGTTTCATCCTTGCTATTTTTTTTGGTGTCCATTTCACCATACTAATTTTTACTCGTCCATTTGGACCATGTTTTAAAAATATTTGGACAAATAACCCATTTTCCGTAACATAATCAAGTAAAAATATGCTACTTGGTCCCCGTACTTATATCTTCTTGATTATGCCATTTCGTATCGACTTGGTCTAACCAAACAAAGTAAAAGAAGCAAATCCTACAAAACCAAAGGACAACCGGTAAAGATGCGGAGAGATAGAACTTGAAGACTTTGATAGCAGGAAAGATCGAGCAGTGCTGTCCCGCATTGTTTTGCGGGAAGCTATCTCGCTCAAGCGGCTTTTTTGCCGTTCGATCGCGCTAAAATCCAGATTCAACAACCTTGAACCCTTTAGGGGAAATGGTGGGTCCTTTCCTGAAAGTGGTGGGTCCTTTCCTGAACGCGAATCCAACCGTTGCTTTGATCATCTAACGGTAAAGAAATCGCTTGAGCGTGATAACTTCCCGCAAAACGGTGCGGGATAACATTTGTCAAGATCTTTTTCTTTCCCACTTTCACTTTTAAACGTGGAAAGAAAGATTATGACCATGTATTGGAAACTACTGTTTAGAAATCAGAATAATATCTCATTGTCTCCCCACGAGGAAACTTAACTTTGAAAATGAATATTTTTCTGCAGGTAAGATGACCACCACGCTGTCAAAATGTAAGCAGCAGGTGACCATTGATAAGTGACAGGACAACGTTGATTGTACTCCCAAGATGTTATCTTCTTCCTTTTCTTCGAGTGTCCGTCATTTGGCAGTGAATAGTGATGCATCTCAAAATAGCAATTATACCTTTCCAATTTGCTCCGCTGTACGAAAGGTTTGGTTAACTTACTCATTCCATTGAGATTTTTGACGGATATTTGACTTATCTCTTCCTCCTCTTGTCTCTCTTAGAAGAAGAAATGGGCTTTTGAAATCCCGATGAAATCTACCTGTGGGACCCGTATCGCTTTAGGTTATTTTCTTTTTAATCATCAAGTTGGACTTCCATTCCGTTTTGAGACGAGGAAGATAACCCATTTTTTGAGACGGGGAAGATAACCCATTGAATTAGAAGTTTTGATATGTTATTGTAGATGAGATTGGTATCCGGCGAGATTGGGGTATACCTAGATTAATTGGGGTATATTCATTTTGTTCCCATCCAAATTAGTGTGCTAAGGGGTGTCTAAAAAGTGTTAAAAGATCAAATTGCCCATACTATTAATACATTAGAACAACCATGCCGACTAAAACATGTTCAAAAAAAATTCAAAATCTTTCTTCAAACTCTAACTATGCATGATGAAATCAAAAAAAAAAAAAAAAAGGTATTTTGATTTTGGGTCACAAAAAAGTGATCAGAGTTGCGATTGGGTCACACCAAAATTTTAATTAGAGTTTGGGTCACATGACTTTCGTTGACTATCTTGACAGTTAAAAAATACGTTAAATGTGTAAATGACTAACTAAAATTCGGATTTGAAATTATTTACAAACTTTGTCATTTAAACTTTAAACTCAATTTAAAGGGAAGATGTTTTCTTTTCTAGTTTATTCGCATGAAATTGAAGCTGCTGATGAATCGGTTACAGCAGAAGAAGAAGACAAAAATATGTATATAAATTGAGGAGAAGTTATCAGGAAATGAGTTTGAAATTATTACTATCAATCGAGAAATTCTGAAATTAAGAAATTGAGGATAGAGATGTGGGATTGGGATTATTTTTATTTTTTTTAAAGGAAGGATATATTAAAGGGAAAAGTTATTTACATTTGTACAACAAAGAGCTACAAAAAGCTCCCAAACCAGGAAAAAGAGAAAATTACAGACTAACTACAGATTCCCATTGAAAAATAACCTGAGATATAGATAAGTCTGAGAATGTATTTGTTGTCGAACACCATAGGCAAATCGTCTCTTTGATGATGCTCTTAAGTTCCTCAATTGACTTCAAACGTCCACCATGAAATCGAGAGTTTCTTTCCTTCCAAGTTTCCCATATGATTGCATAAGGAATAATCTGCCAAATTGTCGCATGTCTTCTTCCATATCTTTGAATTCTCCAGCACTGTAAAAGTGATTTAAACTCACATGGCATTGCCCAGTTGACATTAAGAGACCCCATAAAATAGTTCTATAGCTGAGAAACCCATCTGCAATGGATGAAAAGATGATCCAAGTCTTCATCAACTTCATTACAGAGAACACAAGTAGTTGTATGCACTTGAACACGTCTATGTTGAAGCATCAGTCTTGTAGGAATTGAATTGTCAAGAGCCGCCCAACAAAGAAAATTAACTTTTGGTGGAATAAGCTTACATCTCGATAAGACTGAAAAATCTAACTCCTCTGCAGGACCAGAAACTAAACTCTCATAACAAGCTTTAGCCGTAAAGTTACCTGTCAAAGTGTCTACAATGCCATTTGTAAGAGTTACATTCCTTGTGACATACCTTATCTCCAAGAAGTCAATTCTTTCCGCTGGATCCAGTTCCTTACTGAACATCATTCTCATGTTTTCACCTAGAATATCAGCCACCTTTGCATTCTTCTGTGTGCTCAACCTATATAATCTCGGATATGAATCCTTTAGAGCTTTCTTATCTATCCACCAATCATCCCAGAAACGCACGTCTCTACCATATCCAGGATGAATACTAGAAACCTCATAGAAATCTCGAGCCTTTAGCAATCTCTATCCACATACTTCTGCCTATTGTACTCGTCAGAATTATAGGAACCAAACTATTTTCATCAGATCATGTTTTCTCACAAATTATCCTCCTCCAAAGTGCCTGCTTCTCCCTAACATATCTCCAATGCCATTTAACCAGCAACGATTTGTTAACTAACCTTAGATTCCTAATTCCAAGACCCCCATTCTTCTTAAGGTTACAAATATTCAACCACGAAACCCAACTCATCTTCTTCTGACTCCATCTTCACCCCATAAGAATTTTCGCATAATCGAATTTAATTCATTCTCAACAGCAACTGGGAGCACCAAAATAGACATATAATACGTAACAACACTTTATAGTGCACTTTTGATCATGGTTAGCCTACCTGCCTTGTTGAGAAAGATTCTTTTCCACGGTGCAAGCTTCTTCTTCATCTTATTTATAACAACATCCCAAACGCCTTATTTCTCCTAGTTGCGCCAATTGGCATTCCTAGGTAAATAATCGGTAGAACATCTATTTTGCAACCCAACTCCAATGCCAAATCATTCATCACATCACCTGCTCCAATGCTAGTTATAGAACTCCTATCTAGATTCAATTTGAGGCCTGTTAGAACCTCAAAAATCATAAGAGTAATAATCAAACCTCTGACTTCTTCTTTAGTCGCGTTTAGCATAATGATAGTATCGTCCGCAAACTGCAGATGAGTTACCATTGTACCTCCTTCCTTAACTTGGAAACCTGTAATCATTCCTTTCTGTCTAGCATCCTCAAGGAGACAAGACAACACTTCAACCACTAATAAGAAGATAAAGGGTGACAATGGGTCACCCTGTCTAATACCTTAGATGGTTTGATCCTTTCTTTGGCAACACCTTTCACCAACACCGAGAACTGAGCTTCCATTACACACCATCTAATCCACTTGATCCACTTTGAACCAAAACCATTTTCTCTAAAATTGCAAAAAGAGAGGGCCAATTGACATTGTCAAACGGCTTCTCCATATCAATTTTGCAAAGAATGCCCGGTCTTCTTTGTTTTAATCTGCTTTCTATACATTAATTAGCCACTAAGATTCCATCTAAAATATGTTTATGTTTCACAAAAGCTCCCTGTGCACTATTAATCAATTGCGGCATAACCACATTAATTTTGTCAGCCAAAATTTTAGATATTACATTGTAGAAGCTACTGATAAGAAGACTAAGAGGCCTATAGTCTTTAGGAGTAGAGTAATATTCTTTCTTAGGTATCAGCTTTATGAAAGACATGTTCAACCTCCAATCCGCTTTACCTACAAAATGAAAACATTTGATAGCACTCATCAGATCATTTTTAAGAATTCCCCAACATCATTTGTAAAATTCCATGTTGAAGCCGTCCGACCCTGGTGCTTTATTAGCACCACAACTTTTGATTGCATTGTAAACTTCATCTTCCTCAAAATCACGTTCAAGCCATACGCTCTGCTCATGATCAATAGACTTAAAAGGAATATTATCAAAACTAGGAGTCACAGGAGAGGAAGCCGTGAAAAGAGAGGTGTAATACTGCTTGGTTTCTTATCTTATTGTATTTTGATTAAAAACGTCCACTCCTCCAATTTCCAGCTTTGAAATACAGTTTCTTTTCCTCTTAGCAGAAGCAATTCTATGAAAATAACATGTATTCTTGTCACCCTCCAGAAAACCTCTAACTTTTGCTCTTTGAAAAGCCATTCTTGCTCTTGTAATTTTTAGGTCATTCAATTTCAAAAGATCCTTAGTTCTCTCCTCTAAATCATCATCAGATAACGGATTGTCTTCCTCTAGCAAATTAAACCTTTTGATGTTACTATTCAGCTCATCCTCCTTCTTTTTAACATCACCGAAAGTTATCTTACTCCAAATTTTTAAGAAGAACTTCAAATTTTGCAATTTCCTAGAAAACACATAACTTGGTGTTCCTGTATAGTCCATAGAGTTCCACCATATTTCAACATTCTTGTAAAAATCAGGATGCTTTAGCCAATGGTTTTCCACCTTAAAAGAAAATTGATATCTGAAATTTGGCTCCAAATCCAAAAGAAGAGGATTATGATCCGAAATTGTTCTCACCAACACAACGTTTGTAAGGCCAAACTGAACTTAACATCAAAGTGAGTACACATTAAGAATCTATCAATCCGACAAAGCAAAGGATCTGGTTGTTTTTTAGACCATGTAAATGCACCTCCATTAAGAGGCAGGTCTACCAATTCTTGTGTTGTGATAAACTCATTAAGAAAACCCATGTTTCTTGCATCTGCTTCACCCTTGTTACGTTCTGTATTACTTCTAACAGCATTGTAGTCACCCATCACACACCAAGCCGCATCACTCCACCTTCTCACTTCCACCAAATCGCTCCAAAATTCTTCTCTGAGTGAATACTCACAAGGAGAATACATATTTGAAGCAATAAATGAAAAACCTGTAACTTTGCATCTCAAAATAACATATATTGAGTTAACTCCTTTTCTGGTATCTAAATTATCAAATTTATTAGAGTCCCAAATGATTAGAATTCCATCACTATTTCTATTTACACCTTGAGATGGAAGAAATTCCCATCCAAAATCGGAATCAAACCAAAGTTGACGTACAAACCACTGATACATGGCACTTATTTTTGTTTCCTGAATAGAGCAAACATCACACCGGTGAGCAGCTATTAGATCCCTGATTAAAATTTGCTTTCCATAAGCATTTAAGCCTCTAATGTTCCAACTGATGAATTTAGTTCCCATTGGAAACCACCATCTCCCTTGAGCTGACATCCTCCATTTCTTCATTAATATCCTTAGAGCCTTTTGATTCGTTAGATTCACAACTATCTTGAGCTTGATTACCCTCTGCAATGTCTCTATATCTATCTCCATACTTTAATAAAATTTCCTCAATCACTTCCTTTGCCTTTAATTCATCTTTAGAATTAATGCCTCCCAGTTTACTACATAGTTCAAAGACCATCTTGGAAGTAGAGAAGATAACTTCAGTAGAATCAATATTAGTACCCTGTAGTTCTCCCAAATTGATCACAATTTTGTCTTCCACCACCTTGCAGAGATTCACAGAAGGATTCACATGAATTGGAAGAGTTTCCTGCACTAGTTTTGGAGAACATATCACCTCATTAGCCATAGCCTCGGTCTGACACTCATGCACAACCAATTGAAGGTCGTCAGCCGCAGCCGAGGAAGTAAACCTTTGGTTTGCATTCGTATCCAAATTCTCCACAACAAAAATGGTAACACCAACTGCACATCTATTCTTACTATGAGAAACTTGATCTACAGAAATTGGTTTCGCAACAACATGAATGGGAACCCCAACTCCACATCCAATATCACATTGAGCTCCATCAGCCTCTGCAGCCAAGATACTATCAATTAGTTCTAGCTTAGATGGGGAGGGTACTTCTCCTACACATCCTACGCCATCTAAGACCTGAAATTGGTTGACAGTAAAGATAATAATCCTGTCCTGAGAACAACACCCCCTACCATTGTCCTAAAAAACTGAACTATTAATCTCTCTCTCAGTGATCTGATTGAATCCACCACCAATCAAACCTTGAGAGCCAGAAAATAAATGCTCACCCTCCTGAATATTTCTTTCTGTAGACGAGCTAGCTGGGTTTTTCGAGTTAGTCATTGAGATTGACTTGTTATCCAATCCAAGGATTGAGTTCGTACCTCGATGAATCCGATTTAACTCGCCGGAGACCTTTTCTTGGGTTGACTCCGTATCAGAGGGAGAAGTATATTTTGAATTTGAAAAATGTTGATCAAGGTCATTAATCATCCTAATACACTCCTCCATAGACGCTCTTTTTTTTGGATCGAATTTGAAATCCCATTTGATCGAGATTACCCATTTCTGGTCTCCATCTCCACCTACGTAAATCGCGGAATACCAAAGAAAATTCCTCCGAGATTTTCTGAAAAAAAATTGAATTTGCAAACTTCAACGAGCTAGTTGCAATTTTAATTAATCCGCCTAACGAATCTCCAATGGTTTTGAACAGTTTAGAATTCCAAAATCTTCTTGGAATTCCTCGGATCTTTAGCCATTTTCCAAGTTTAGACATTGCTTGGATTGGAATAATAAAATCCCGTGTTGGAGCTGTCCTTACTGAAGATGCTTCAATCTCCTCATCAAGATGCTTCGTTCAAAGAAGAAGTTTGTTCCTTTGCTTGTGAAATATGAACTACTGTTTATCCACAATAATCTTCCTTGGCTTCCACAGTTCAATCCAATATTCCTTCTCCGGAACAACTTTCTCATTTTGTTCATCAATAATATTTTCGAGGTCGATAAAATAATCCCACCTCAACTGTAATCGTAATTCCTTCGCCAATCTTTGCCATCTGATGAAACCTTCAACTCGAATCCACCCCAGAAAGGCTTTTGGTGAAAAGCCCTCAATGGCAATGACTTAATGAAATCAGTCTTAGCAGGAATTGTCTGAGGTTCTTTCCTTATCATGTTATTATCTTCAACAGATGTTGTAACTCCTTACACAAGACAGACCAATAGTAATCACCTTCACCACCTGGAATGCATAAAGCATATGAGCGATCGGCACCTCCTCTTCTAACTCTTGAGATCCTAAAATATCTTCCTGCTTCATTCTCCCTTATTTCACAAAGATAAGATGATTCACCTTCTCTTCTTGGCCATCTTCTCCTCTCGCATAAATGATCTCTTGCTTCCTCCAGAACATCCACCAGCCAACAAGCAACATCAGCTGGAAACTGAATCCATGAAGTGAAACCATTCCTTTGGGATTTGTTTCTGCCAAGAACAGTTAGATGTGATGTTGTTGAATCGAGAAGAAGTGAAGGAGGTTGAAGGGTTTTGAATCGAGAAATAAAAAACAAGAAAAGGAAGTTGTTGCTGATTTCGAGTTTGGCAAATTCTGATGCCAAGAAGATTAACCAAGGAAGAGTGCTATACTGTTGATTGTGGCTGATGAATGGAGAAGATTTATGAGTGCTTCTGGTTCTGCATTAATCAATAAAATGGGTTGGTCGTGAATTTGATTTTTGTTCGGTTTTGAATTGTGTGTTGCCGTGAACAGAGTTGTGTTTGGGTCACCAAAAAATTTGACTTTGGGTCACAAAAAAGTGACCAGAGTTGCTTTTGGGTCACGGGACTGTCTTCTCGACAAGGTCGATAAAAAAATACCATGTCGACTAAAATGGGTATACCCCAATTAATCTGGGTATACCCCAATCTCGGCAGGATTTATAACTTGGACGGAGTTTTTTAGAAGGTATTTGGAGACACTCTCAATTATTTACGACTTTTAGAAAAGGTAAATTCAAAAGTTAAGTTGGCAGTAACATTTGAAATTGAATCTAGAAGAAAAAAAGATAATTTTTTGTGAAATGATTTTTTTTTTTTTTTTTTTTTCTGCTTTCGACTTCTATTGGCTTCTGTTTGTAATATCCAAACACCCTCTTAATACCCAAGCCAAAACCAACCTGGAGTTTAAGGTAGAGGGGTGTCAAGATCAGGTCCTCCCGGCCACCATTAGACCTGGACCCTAATTATAAAAGACAGTTCCTAAATTAGCGGATCTCTCAAAAAATTAATATACCCTATAATAACCGATTTAGGACATCCGGTGTTAAGAAAACTATCAAAAAAATCTCAAAAAAATTAATATATCTCTCTTTTTAGCTTGAATGTAAATAATTTTTAGTCTCAGTTTATCTGATTTCTCTGTTAATTTTCTAAGTAAAGATTAAATATAAATGTGGAAATAAAAAATGAAAAAACATCAAAGGCGAAACAGACGAACAAAATACTTAAGAGTTTTGCTAAAATGAGGAATTAGAAGTGAATAACCGAGTCCCCGATACCCATCGGGTCCTAAATTGCTAATGGGTACCCATCGACAGCCATAGAACAAAATCAACTTCAAGGGTCTTAAAGTTCTCGCGTACGTATATCTTCTTGATTATGCCATCTGGTTGGATATTACCTTTCATCTTAATACTCATCCGTTCCTAAAAAAAAGTTACTATTGGTTTTTCAATTTGGCCAATTTTTAGGCTAAATAGGCTTGCAGCCCTCGTATACAAAAATTAGATATGTCCTTTTCAGTTGCCCAACTTGCTGCACGTAACATTGCTGCTGCTGCTTCTTCTTCAAGTAGCTTCATTGTTCCTCATTAGATACAAAATGTCCTCAGCACGTGGGTCTTTCTTTGCTTTTTGTGTTCCGTAGATCTGACATACCACTACATACGTGAACTTCATCATAGCAGCTCCAAATTGCAAAATGCCTTTAAATAACACACTTACTCTACTCCGCTGCTTGCTCAACTCGGACCACCTTGCAAAGACTCTGACGCATGCCACCCTAGACCATTCATACCATCTTCATTCTCAGTTGGCAATTGTTCTTTGCCGTACACGACTTCTTCATTGTAATAAGGAGTCAAAACACTGAAAGCCATCCTTTTTCTCCACTTCTGGCGCATGAGGCATGTTCATAAACAGGGAATTGCTGAAGAAATCAATACGATGTTGGACCTCGAGAATTTTTGGTAGATTTATGCAATGAATCCCTAGAAGTGAAAAAACGCATTATCTGGAGATAGAAGGAATCATCTTCTTCATCCGGTAAACCATTACATAGTAGATCCTTGCTGGAAGCATCCTTCAGACTTGCCATCCGGTAAACCATTACATAGTAGGTCCTCATCACCTTTGAGAAGTCTCTAATGTAAATCTCGTGAAGTGCCTGGAAATGTAGAGTCACTTTTTCACATACCTTTCTCAGAATAGAGCAGGAGCTCCACAAGGGCAGCAACTTTGGCATGAATATCAAGCAATAATTTCGTCAGCTACGTCTCTGTAAACTTCCCGTACTTCAGAACTTCATTAATCTCAACGAACAACTTTGTAAGAATTGAATGATCTTATGTACGAGGTTTAATGATCTCGAGAAGTAAGTGTCTAATACTAACATAAGCTTCAATAGCAGCTCACCTCCTATACTCAGTGTTGTGGACCTTCAACCAGAGAGACCTATCAAATGCCCAAGAGCTAGCAGAAATTCATTACGCAAGAGTAAACAAGGCCACCAGATAACCCTGATTCTCCAAGAATTCTGTGGCAGTTCCATGAGCTCAAGCTCACGGTCACAAATAATGTCTTCCTCCCTGAAATTCATAAGGATCATTTCGATCTTCTTTTAAGGCCGCCCTAGCCCATACAGAAGCTTCAATCGGTGCAGAGCATCATTCGATTTGCTCCTCGATGAACGCCTATCCTTGAAGTACTGTTCCTCAGGCATAAGTTTAAATTCCATTGCACTAGAGAAGTATTGAAACCTCAGTCTCAGTGTTCAAAATTACGGATCTCTCCCAAATGCGAGAATAACCAGCGATTGCCCCAACAAGGGAGGAGAAATCTGCAAATTCATGATATAAATCGGAACCACTGGAAGCCATAACATATGGCCAATATGTTGGTGTTAGAAAAGAACTCATGCCACTTGTAGTCTATCCTGTTGAGCTTCAAAATGGCCTTGGTTGGATTGAGAAAGGGTATGATCTAAAGGAAGTAACTGAAGCAGAAGTTCGAAAGCAGAGTGAAAAACCCAAAAAGCCGTATACTTTAGGTTGTCAACAAGTCCGTCTCCGAGACCACAGCCATCTGAAACCACCATGTGAAAGTATGAAAGATCTTCAAGAATGTTCGGATGTTCCTAACCCAAGGAACAATAATCAGAGGCAGTTCTGAAACCTTTGGAACCATCTATCATCATGGTTTCTCTGGAACCAAATCCTTTCCATAGAGAACACTGAGGACACTAGAAACAATTATCCACCCAATTGCAACAAAACCTTTTAGCACCATTCTCCCTCAAAACCAAACTATACTGAGTTCCAGCCTCGATTATTGTGTGCATAAAACTAAGAGCAGATCAGGGTTATAAAAACAGCAAGAACCCATACCTGAACATCTCTATCATCCAATGGTTGCCAAGGAAAATTTTGACCTCCCCAAGCAACAAGAAAAGCAGCTTGAAAATACAAAGTGGGAAAAATCCAAAGTCGATCAAAACTACAAAATATAATTTCTTCAAACATATCCAGTTTTACCAACCCACGGCGCACCAGTATCCAGATCAGGATACTCCTCTAAAGTCACCTTCAAATCCTTAGCCGTGTGATGAAAAATATAACATAAAAACACTGAGGAACAAATTCAAATATTTGCAGATTCTTCCCATATCAAGAGAAACAAGCAAACATACAATAACTCTTTTCTAGGATCTAAATATCTATCAGCAACAAAAACATTAGATTTCCTGCCCAGATAAAAACACCAGGAAGTATAATTAGAAAGCAATTTCTTACGAAAATGGGCAAGAACCGTTAAACCAAGCGGAGAATCGATCTAAGAATATGGTCCACTGATGAACCTGAACCTGAGAATGACCTCACATAATTGCTAAGATTATGGTTGGTGACTATTACAAGTTGATTACTACAGATGATGAACCTGTATGCAGTAATACATGGCAAGTGGCTTAAGGCATTTGATGCCTAATTACTGTTGGATTTCTTTTAGTTTATTGTAATTTCAGTTCTTCCAAGACGTATGCAATACCTTTGCATTCAGTAATTAAAATTTTCATTTCATTAAATTGAAAATCCCTATAAATCCTTGCAGTTCATTTACCAATCATCTACTTACTCAATCCCAAAAGAAAATTTAACCAATAAAAAATCAGAACGAACAAGAACCAACCTTAGCTCAAAAGACAGCATTTTAGTACCTTTCCTGCCAGCTTCAGCTTGTCCATTATTTTCTCCACAACTGGCCCATGCGCATATCTCACTACACCAGGCTTTAGCAGCACACCCAAGTATTTATCCGTCTCTCAAGAGTATATCAAAATCTGATACGACCGAAAAATTATTATCTAGGGGAAATCAGTCAACAACGGTTTCTGCCTCCTTCATATCATCAATAGCCTTACTCCTTAACTCCAATGCTCGAGCCAACTCTTCAACCTTCGCTTCCTCCTGCATAATCATATCTGAAGTAGGAACTACATCTGCTGCTGCCCGAAGTTCTCTGACAGCATCGATCCCCTGACGAAGCCATGCTACATTGAAGTCCAAATTTCTGGATGTTTCCATGTGATCTTCCCATTCTTCAAGCATATCATCAGTGATGGCGTTCTATGGTTATGGTACGCATACTAGCTATCATGGGTAACATGTCAGCTACACGTCTTGCTAACAAGGAACAACGCACAGACTTCTTTGCAGTAGCAATATGGCCATGTTTCTGCCATATTTGAGTATATAACTTAACATGCTCGGATGGTACGCCAAATCCTCCAACAAGCACATAACCGGGGAAAAGTTTATCAAAGCGGAGCTCAAAGAGTACACCTGAAATTGGATGTTCAACTGATGCAGGCTCCCTTTCCTCAACCTCGACTTTTGGGACGTTGACCTTTCGATTTTCAGCATCAACAATGGCTCTTGGAGTGACATGCTTACAGTTTGGAGAAGGAATGCCATCGCCACCTTGGTCTACGATAGTTCTGGATCTCTCATCTACAAATTCCTCTCCTTGCTCAACCCCGTTTTCAGCCTAAAAATGTCAATTAAATAAGTTAGAGTGCTCCAAACACATGAAATTCATAAAAGAGTCGCAAATCAGAGTATGAATGGACTAATATAAAAGTTTACTATAAAAAAAAATATTGGTGGGAGCGAATGGACCAAAGACAAAACAAGGCATTTTTGCCACAACCACGTCAGGAAAATTCTGCACTGCGCTGTGCAAACTCAGAAACTGGCAGCAACGGGGAAGAATTTGAAGATGCATTCTATAAAAAAAAAGGTTCTCCTAAGTGAAGTACAACAAACTGAAAGGGCGCATCAATCGGATAAACGAGATAAAGAGATATAACTGAATAAAAGACCTAAAGTTAGTAGACATCACTTGGATGACGCCAAAATAATGGGGGTACTATACCCGGAAACTGCACAACACGGGGTTATAAACATAAACAGAAAAACCATTAAAAAGAAAAACGATACTAGTTACGGTCACATGATTAAAAACTAAAAACAGGAGAATCTAAAGAAAGACAGCCACCCCTGGCATGCCACAAAAGAGACAACAAAAGAAATTCAATTATCAGATTTCACAACCTCCAACATAATCTTCTTCCGGGTAAGGAAGAACCGGTGATGAAATGCCGACACCTTCTGAATATTGTAATCAGCCAAGGTTTTCCCGTCTTCCAACTTCCTCCCCGCAAATATTAACGTTGCTGATCTGGAGGAATTCCCACTTTGTCCTGAATCTTAGCCTTGACAATATCAATTGTGTCTGAAATTTCCACTTCCAATGTGATAGTCTTTCCTGCCAAGGTTTTAACAAAAATCTGCATCCCTCCACTCAGATGAAGGGTGATTCATTCTGGATGTTGTAGTCAGCAAGGGTTTTTCGGCCTTCAAGCTGCTTACCAGCAAAGATCAGTCTCTGCTGATAGGGAGGAATCCCTTCTTTGTCTTGAATTTTGAGTTTAACGCTATAAATTGCGTAAAATTGTTCTACCTCAGAGAGTAATGGTCTTTCCTGTTAAGGTTTTAACGAATATTTGCATCGGCATCTGCAACACAAATTTACTAGTATTTTTCAGAAATCCATCCTACGTAATTCAACTGCATGATCATACATTAGAACCTGCAGATTTGAGATGAAACCTAAATCTTACCTTATGAGGAAAATCAAAGCACGGGGAATATATTGACGTGAATATTGAAAGTCACTAAGGTTCTTTATAGGAATTTGTAGCGGCCCGGCCACTACTTGCTGGCTGCGCTATAGAGTAGAGTGACCTTGGGAAGTCTCTGATGCAAATCTCGTGAAGTGCTTGCAATGCAGTGGCAGTTTTGCACATATCTTTTAACTAATTGAGCAGGAGCTCCACAAGGGCAAAAAATTGGCATGAATATCTGGCAAAAATTTCGTCAGCTACGTCTCTGTAAACTTCCAGTACTTAAAGAGCTTCATTAATCTCAATGAACAACTTAGTAAGAATTGAATGATCTTCTGTGCGAGGTTTAATGATCTCGAAGTGTGCTAACATAACAGCACACCTCCTGTACTCATTCTTGCAGACCTTCAACCAGAAAAACCTATCAGAGTAGTGACCCGACTCTTTTGCGTGTCCGAGAGCTAGCAGCAATTCAACATTATATTAGACTAAGAGTAAACAAGGCCACCGGATAACCCTGATTCTCCAAGAATTTTGTGGAAGTTCCATGAGCTCAAAGCTCGGGATCACAAATAAAGTCATCCTCCTTGAAATTTATAAGGACCTCATTCCTCCATATCACAGCAAACTAGGTGGCCACCACATGGTTCATTTCGATTTTCTTGTAAGGCCACCCTAGCCCATAACGAAGCTTCAGTCAGTGCAGAGGCATCATTCAATTGGCTCCTCAATGAACGCCAATCTTAAATTGCATTGCACTAGAGAAGAAAATGGGATACCAAATCTGCAAATCCAGGAGATAAATCAGAATCACTGGAAGCCATAACATATCAATGGCCAACTAGTTGGTGTTGCGAAAGAACTCATGCCACTTTTAGTCTATCCTGTTGAGCTTCAAATTGGCCTTGGTTGGATTGACAAAGGGTTTAATCTAGAGGAAGTAACTGAAGTAGAACTCTGAAAGCATGGTGAAAAACCAAAAAGTCGTTTCTGAAACCACCACTTGAAAGCATAAAAAAACTTTCAATTGGTCTCTTCAAGAATGTCCCTAACCCAAGGAATAATAATCAGAGGCAGTACCATTTCTAATTTTCTACTATTCTCCATTTATAAAATGGAGTAACAACAAGATTCGAAAACCCATTCTCACCGCTAATTTTCTACTATTCTCCATTTATCAGAATCAGGATTACCCTCTAAAATCACATTCAAATCGAATATTGGCAAATTGTCCCCAAATCAAAAGAAGATAAGCAAACATAGAAGAACACTTTTCTAGGATCTAAATACCTATTAGCAATAAGAGAAGCATTAATTTTCCTGCCCAAATAAGAACACCGATAAGTATTATTCGAAAGCAATTTCTTACGAAAATGGGCGAGTACCGTTAAATCAAGAGGAGAATTAACATTCTCGGGTGGAGCTTGTTTCCTCATTTGTGAATCGGCCAAAGTACTGGTACGATGTTGTATGCTCTTCGTATAGGTGGGTTTTGACAATGACTGTTTAGTGCTCCGTGTCATCGTGTGATGAAGTGGTGGTCGGTGTTGTGGTTGTGCTCGTTGCCGGAGATCCACCATGGCATCCGGAAGAAACAACAGAACACGATAGAGTTTGAGTTGAGAATGAGAGAGTTTTAAGAGATGTAGTTTTTAATTGTAAAAAAAAGTAGACCGAAGCCACTGAACCCGAGAGAGAGAGAGAGAGGGGGATGGATTTTGAAAGGGAAAATTAGGGGGAGACCCAAAAAAAATAATATTCTAACAAAAATCGTTTTAATTGTCAAGCCCACCCCAAGAGAGAGAGAGAGAGAGAGAGGGGGATGGATTTTGAAAGGGAAAATTAATTTTGGGAGTGCAGTTATATCCATAATTATTTCCGTGACACCCACAATTATATGAAATTATTAAAAACTTCTGCATGCCGGATTATGCATCTGCATGACGACTTATGCATCAGGGGTATAATTGGCAACGCAACTTGGACATAACATATCTAAAAATCCGCACCTTGGAAATTTACAAATTTTATATGGTTGGAAATCTTTTAAAGAGAGCTACGCAACGAGTACAAACAACAATATCAAATTTTTGTTTTTCATGAAAAAATCGGAAGTGATCATCGTTTTAGGCAAAATTTTCGAAAACTTGATACATAACCATTATGTAGCCACCAAAAAGGATGCATAACGAATTATGCAACCATTTTCTCGACTGCATAACAAATTATGCATCTATAACAAGTTATGTAGCCATTGTTTTGGTTGATTTTAGTTCGTACATAAAAAATTGATGCATAATGCAGTATACATCCATATTTACAGATGTATATCAGGTTATGCATCTATTTTCTCGATACATAAAAGATTGTGCGACAATTTTCTCGATGCACTAAAGAACCCACGAAGATAAAGGTCTTGTGAGACAAATCCTGAACCTGCACCGGAGATTTTAACGATTACTTCACAGTTGAAGGAAGAGGAAAAGGAACCGAAGAAGAAGTGTAATTCGACCATTAAAACAAACGAAAACATAATTTTTGAAATTGTGGGTTTGAGAATAATTTTTTTCCAGAAAATGGGTGCACGCCTATAGTTTTCTAAGCGTGGGTTTCTTAGTGGAAAAATCTGGGAAAATGAGTCTCCCTGTAGTTTTCACTTTTGAAAGTCGTTGTTTTGGATTCTGGGCTGAAGTGGGGTGACCGTGAGACTGAGAGATGGGAACATTATCTATGATTCTATGTACCCCTATTATGACGCACATTGAAAAATACCCTTTCATGCTTTACAAATGAACCGTTTTTTGGACACCACTCTTTTTTTTTTGGAGGGGACCATCATTTCATTTTGGGCAAGTTATTTGAAGTAGTATGAGGACACCCCTTATCCATATATTTATTTTAATAGCAAAACTACCCTCTTGATTAGTTTTGTGTAATGATTAGTATAATTAACCATTGATTAAGGTTAAATTAATAGATGACTTTTTTAAAAAAAGAAGTAGAATTATTGAGTGATTAAAGTAGTAGAAGAAGAAGAAGAAGATGGAGATTTTTTTTTTTTTTTTGAGATCGGTGTATATAGAGAAAAAACATCTTTTTGGTATTGAGGTAACTTAGTTAATGTTGCTATAAATGGCCTAAAATTTCTTCAAAATGAAAATCGTAAGAAAAAATTTCAACTAGGTCAACATAGTTCGGTTATATTATATGAAGAACATGTAACCGAACTTTCTGCAAAATGTAGTTCGGTTAATAAATCCAAAATACACAGTAGCCAGAACTCGCTTTTTAATGGAGGTTTTGATGAGTTTGGTTAATGAGTTCGGGACAGTAATCGAACTTTTATTCCAGAGTATACAGAGTAATGTTCGGTTTCCAACATTAATTTTCGACTGAACCGAACTCAATGTTAGAGTGAATTTCGGTTAGAAAACTATTTTTTGCGAACTAACCGAACTCAACATATTTGAAAAAGCGGGGGTATAACAACCACACCCAATATTTCGATTAGCAATCTGTATGGACTAACTCCAATATACTTTTAAGAGAATCAACTAGACAGACAAAATCTATCTTAATAAAAGTATATCAAAGAGTTATATCTCTCTTTCTCGATTCAATACTTACTCAAGCAAATAGAAATATGCGAGTCTAATTGAATACAAGAGAAATCACTTGAACGGTACCAAAGACCAATGTTCAAGGATCAATCAATTTCAATCAACAACCAAAGGTTGGATTTCCCAATTGATCAATTAAACGCACAACCTGTGATATTTCAATTATATAACAAAATATAATGCGGAAAAGAAATAACACAGACACCAGAAGTTTTGTTAACGAGGAAACCGCAAAAGCAGAAAAACCCCGGGCCTAGTCAGGATTGAACACACACTGTATTAAACCCCTTTAGACACTAGCCTACTACAAACTAACTTCGGTCTGGACTGTAGTTGAACCCCAATCAATCTCACACTGACCCAAGGTACAGTTGCGCTCCTTACATCTATGATCCCAGCAGGATACTACGCACTTGATTCCCTTAGCTGATCTCACCCACAACTAAGAGTTGCTACGACCCAAAGTGGAAGACTTTAATAAACAAATATTTATCACACAGAAAAGTCTACGGTAATAGATAAATCTGTCTCCCACAGAAATACCTACGAGTTTTGTTTCGTCTTTTGATAAATCAGGGTGAACAGGAACCAATTGATAACCCGGACTTATATTTCCGAAGAACAACCTAGTATTATCAATCACCTCATAATAATCTTAATCGACTAGCGAAAGAAGATATTGTAGAATCACAAACATGAGACGAAGATGTTTGTGACTTCTTTTATATCTTGCCTATCGGAGAAATCAATCTCAAGCCAATCTTTACGATTGTACTTAGTACGATAGAAACAAAGAAGATCGAGATCACACAACTACGAGAAAGTAGTATCGATGCGGATTCACAATCCCAATGAAGTCTTCAAGTCGTTAACCTACGGGGTCTCGATAGAAACCTAAGGTTAAAGGAGAATCGACTCTAGATTATACAACTAGTATCACACAGGAGGTGGGGATTAGGTTTCCCAGTTGCTAGAGTTCTCTTTTATATAGCCTTTCAAATCAGGGTTTGCAATCTAAGTTACCTTGGTAACAAAGCATTCAATATTCACCGTTAGATGAAAACCTGATTAGATTCAAGCTAATATCTTTCAACCATTAGATAGAAACTTAGCTTGTTACACACAAATGAAATACTCGTTTTTAGGTTTGTGTAACTGTACCAAACATGTATATTTAGTTGGTTCAACAGTAGTTAACCAAATGGTTAGCCATATGAGCACTTTCATATCAACCATATTCTTCTTTACCATAACTATTTCAAATGACTCAAATGAACTAGTTAGAGAGTTGTTCAATTACTTAGATCTTTATAACAGACACAATTGAAACAACAACGATTTGATTCACTCGAATCGATTCATGAACTTTATAGCCACAGTTTGCAATTATGCATGTTGCAACTGTAACAATAAAACACTAAAAGAAGATGTGAAGATGTTAGAAATAAATTTTTGGAAAGTAAATAAACACTCAATTGATAGCAAACAGAGGACAGAGTCACGTGTTCAACACGCTGTCCTTAACACGATAGTTGACCGGTACGCCTCAAGAATGAGTGATGCCTATACCCCCGTGGTCAAGTCGTATCCGGGATAAAAATGCCCGATGCAAGCATTGTTAGCGATCAAAGACTTGCCCACTCTTACGAACTCAACAACAATGGCACAAAGAATGTAAAAACCACACAGAGGGAGAGAGACGAAAAGAAGAGGATAGTAGCTCTTCTGGACACAAATTGAAATGAAGAAGTCGAATTTTTTTTATAGGCAAACGAAGAGGGAGATATCAATGCACATTAATGTGCGAATCAATACTGCATGCGAAATAATGTTGCATGGTGTCGACATAATTTTGTCATAAAACAGTCAAAAAATGGTAAGAAAAATGTCGACATCCATGCACATAAAGCCGTTAAGAAAATTATTTTGGTTGGAAAATAAATTCACCCAGGTCACACGCCCCCTACATTTAAGATATAATTTTAATTTGATTGTAAAATATTTAAGAAAATAATTTAAAATTATTTTGTCAAAGTGATAAGTGTTGGTTGATCCATGTCCACGGCGTAGGCACGAGCCCGATCCCTAAGACTAAGCGAAAGCAAAAATATTTCGCCCCACCCGTTCCATGTCCATTGCAGAAGATACATTTTTGTCCTTGGAGCACAACAATTCTTCAACTTGAATCTTCTTACCCAAATCAACCATAGTGACTTCACCAGTTTCATGTCTCAGTTTCTTCTTGTACTCGGACCAGGAAGAAGGCAATTTCTCAATGACAGCAGACACTTGAAAAGTTTCATCAATCACCATACCTTCCGCAAGAATTTCATTGATAATTTGTTGGAATTCAAGGAATTGATCAACCACAGATTTGTCATTCGACATTTTGTTTTACATGAACTTATATACCAAGAATTTCTTACTTCCAGCAGTTTCACTAGCCCATAAATCAAAAGCATTAAAGTTTTGTTTTGCAATATAGAAGTCATACATAACATCTTCTAAACAGTTGAGAATATGATTTTTGGCCATATAGTTCTGAAGTCAATTTGGTAACAAATATGAGAGACTAGTGGGTAGACTCTAGTGCTACCAAACATGTCTTTGGAAACAGAGATATGTTCACCTCCTATAATAAGGTAGGGGAAGGATAGAAACTCTATATGGGTCACTCATCTGCAGCTGCGGTTGTAGGAAAAGGAAAAGTTGGGCTCAAGCTCACTTCTGGCAAGACTCTCACATTGAATGAAGTTCTTCATGTTCCGGACATCTGCAAAAATCTTGTTTCTTGTGGTGTTTTAGATGATAAGGGTTTTAAAATAGTAATAGAATATGGGAAATGTGTTGTAACTAAGGGTAAGGATTATGTAGGGCAGGGTTATAAGACTGAGGGTCTGTATAAGCTTAATGTAAGCTTTGTTGTAATGAATAAGAATGATTCTTCTGCTTATGTTTGTGAGTCTTTGAATGTTTGGCATGGTAGACTTGGACATGTAAATTATAAGTCAATGTATAAACTGAATAATGTAGGTTGCATACCCAAATTTAGTTTGGAAAAGGAACACAAGTGTGAAGTATGCGTAGAATCAAAGTATGCTAGAAAATCTTTTAGAAAAAAATTTCATAGAAATTCTAAACCCTTATAATTAATTCACTCAGACCTAGTTGATATGAAATCGGTTCAAACTAGAGGTGGTAAGAAATGGTTTGTTACTTTTATAGACGACTGTACGAGGTATTGTCATATATATTTGTTTAGAGGTAAGGATGATGCCTTAGAAGCCTTTAAGATGTTTAAACTAGAAGTTGAAAACTACCATTAAAACCATTAGGTCTGACCGTGGTGGTGAGTACAAAATTCCTATAGGAGATTTCTGTGTAGAACATGGCATAATACACGAAGTTATCCCTCCTTATTCACCTCAGTCCAATGGTGTAGCTGAACACAAGAACCGTACCCTTAAGGAGATGATGAATGCCATGTTAATTAGTTCAGGATTACCTTCGAACTCGTGGGGGGAAGTTGTCCTCTCAGCCTGCTATATCCTGAATAGAGTACCCTTTAAAGGATCATATAAAACTCCATATGAATTGTGGAAAGGTAGACAACCTTCTTTTGCATACTTCAAAGTGTAGGGGTGTTTGGATAAGGTTCGGATCCCCAAACCTAAGGCAACCAAGATAGGACCCAAAACTGTTGACTGTGTCTTCATAGGGTATCCTGAGCATACTCCTGCATATAGATTTATGATTGTGAGTTCTGATATTTCTGAAATTGGTGTGAATACTATTATGGAGTCTAGGGATGCTATGTATATTGAAAATGTTTTTCCTTTGAAAACTGACTCTCGTAAGAGAGGTGTTAATCCCCTAGATGTCCCTTCAACCAGTCAGACTTTACCTTTAGAGGAAGATGAAGTAGAAATTGAGCCTAGGAGAAGTAAAAGGGCTAGAACCAAAACCTCCTTTGGACCTGACTTCATAACACTAGCAGAGTCTGATCCTCAAACTTTTAGAGAGGCCATGACTTCTCCTGAATCTCCATGGTGGAAAGAGTCCAATATTAGTGAAATGGAATCCATCAAAGAGAATGATACGCGGGAGATAGTAGATTTACCTCCAGGGTGTAAGGCCAGGATGTAAATGGATCTTCAGGAGGAAACGTAACATAGATGGAACTGTTCAAAAATACAAGGCTAGGTTAGTAGCTAAAGGCTATAAACAAAAACAAGGTGTAGATTTCTTTGATACTTACTCACCCGTTAGGAGAATTACTTTCATTAGGATGTTAATTGATATAACTGCGGTTCATAACCTAGAAATACATCAAATGGATGTAAAGACAGCTTTTCTAAATGGTGAATTAGATGAAAAAATTTACATGGAACAACCTGAGGGCTTTGTAGTGAAAGGTTGTGAAAACAAAGTTTGTAAACTGAAAAAATCTTTATATGGATTGAAACAAACACCTAAACAATGGCATGAAAAATTTGATCATGTAATGTTTTCTAGTGGTTTTAAAATCAATGAATCTGATAAGTGTGTCTATACTAAACTTGTGAATGATGCCTGTGTGATTATATGCTTGTATGTTGATGATATGCTTATACTTGGTACAAACATGGATGTAATTAATTCCACTAAGAGCATGTTAAATGAGAACTTTGACATGAAAGACTTAGGCCCCGCAGATGCAATCTTAGCGATGAAAATTAGAAGAAATTCTAACGGTTATAGTCTTAGTCAATCTCATTATGTTGAATCTGTGCTTAGAAAATTCAATCATTTGATTGTAAACCTGCTTATACTCTGTATGATCCTTGTTGTAGACTCAAAAAGAATAAGGGTAATGGAGTTTCACAACTTGAATACTCACGAGTTATAGGAAGTCGATGTATTTGATGGTTGTACTAGGCCAGACATTGCTTATCTTTGTGAGTAGGTTAAGTAGGTATACTTGTAATCCAGGGCAGGAACACTGGGATGCACTTTTTAGAGTGTTGAGGTATTTGAAATACACTTTGACCCTTGGTTTGAATTATGAAAGGTACCCTGCCGTCCTTGAGGGATTTTGTGATGCAAACTGGATATCGGGCTCAGGGGAATCTAAGTCTACGAGTGGATATGTTTTCACTTTAGCAGGTGGGTTTGTTTCTTGGAAGAGTTCCAAACAGACCTGCATAGCTCGATCCACTATGGAATCTGAGTTTATTGCGTTAGATAAAGCAGGAGAGGAAGCCGCTTGGCTAAGATGCTTTTAGAAGACATTCCTCTCGGCATAGGCACGTGCCGACTATATTTATACATTGTGATAATCAAGCTGCCATAGCTAAAGCTAAAAACAACTACTATAATGAGAAGTTTATACATATTCGTAGAAGACATGATACCCTGAAAGAACTAATCTCAAAAGGCATTATTTCCATTGAATGGTTAAGATCTAAGGAGAATATCGCGGACCCTTTGACGAAAGGTTTGTCCAAGGAGATAGTAGGATACTCAACCTTGCTGACTGGAGATCCCAAGATCAAGGTTTTGAATGAGACAACTAATTTGTGGCGGGTCAAGGTAAACACTATCAGAGAATTTCATTCTCTGCCCCTTCCCTATGGTATAGACGTGATAGTGTGACTGCATGTGAAGGATGACTTTTAACTAAGTCTTAATGAGTTCTATAGTTTCAATTTAAGATTGAAGTGGGGTGTAGCAGCAAACACTCTTGATGGAACTCACTTATCCGAATGTAGAAGTGGGTCGCTTCTTATGAGAATAGAGCTGATTCTCTAGAGCATTCTTAGAAACGGGATTTGTCCAGGGACAAAAAGGACACAACGACACGAACTTGACAGCACCTAGAGAGATTTCACGCGTGGTTATTATCGTGGATTACACCAAACGATGGCAGTTCAAGACATCGCGTTCACTGTCCATTAAGTAGTCCGGCAATTTCTCACTAAGCAAAGGTTCAAGACCTCATGGACACCTTTTGCCTAAGTGGTATTTATCGCTTTCCGTTTTCTGATTTTTATCGGTATTTCATTCATGTGGGGGATTGTTGGAGAAAATGAGTTTATTGTTTTGGTTTTATGGTCTTGGTGGGAATTGAACTTAGGACCTTTGGGTCTCTAAGAGCACTTACTCATTTATTATGAGTGAATGAAATAGAACCTTTAGTCCCACATTGGGACTAAAGGTTCTATTTCATTCACTCATAAGAAAATGAGTAAGTGCTCTTAGAGACCCAAAGGTCCTGAGTTCAATTCCCACCAAGACCATAAAACCAAAACAATAAACTCATTTTCTCCAACAATGCATTCCTTAGTTTATATAAGTTTAAGTTCACAAATAATCGTTTTTTAGAAAATAACCAACTTAAGTACGCGGACTTTAGTACCCGGAATAAGTTTGTTATTAGTTTACAAACTCCAGCAGAATCTCTCGGGATGAGAACTTCCGACAGTACGTGGACTTGGTACGGGGACATAGTTCCGGTTTTCCTGAGCAGCAAAGTACGCATACTTTGGTTCAAGGAATAAGGACTTACACACATATATGTTACCACATAATGTTTATATTCTTCCATGGTTATATATGTTAGAATACGGGCATCCAAATCAAAACCAATTGGCAATGAGTGGAGGGACCCTTTGAGATTATAAACCGCAGGATCTTAGATTTCCCAACAATGTGGGACCTAATAATCTCAACACGCCCTCTCACGTGTAGCCTCGTTGGGTCTAACACGTGGACAATTAAATCGGATGACGCGGAGTAAAGGCGCGGTCAATGACTCAACGCAAACAACCTGCTCTGATACCATGTTAGAATACGGGCATCCAACTCAAAACCAATTGGCAATGAGTGGAGAGTCCCTAAGAGATTATAAATCGCAGGATCTTAGATGCCCAGACCATGTGGGACTAATAATCTCAACAATATAATCTAAACTCTCTTTTCAATCATTGAAACATTCTTAGAGGACGTTATATAGTTGTTATTCACAAGCCATTTTTCGTCAAAGCCATTTTCAAGTGATTGAAACTTATCATGACTTTCGTCACTAGTAAAGATGAACTTGGCCAAAGCGAAAGCTTACCAACACATATTTCGAGAAATAGATAAGCGAGATAAACTTGGGTCGAAATAGCAAATGTGTATAATCATAGTCTATATAGCAAAACGACTTTTGTCTCAAGATAGGATATAGAGTAGATAGACTTTTGAGTGATATATAAGTTCAAGTCTCCACATACCTTTTAGTCCATGAAGTTCCACAAGTTCCTTGAGTAGTTCTTCGTCTTTGTATGATGATCACCATGGAGTCTTGAGCAAAACTATAATTTCTATCCTTGTCCGAGACTTAGCTAATAGTAGACTAGAAATCAAGACTTATAGTTTTGATCACTAACATTGACAAACATGCTTGAGATAGAAACGCATGCGATTTCGACCGAGCAGTGCTCTAACAATATTAATTTTCAGAGAAGGTTTCAGTTAGCAAAAAAAAAAATTGCGAACCAACCGAACTCAACATATTGATTTTCAGAGAAGGGTTCGGTTCAGTTAGCATTTTTTTTTTTTTTTTTGTGAACCAGTCGAACTCAGCATTTGTTGTTCGAATACAAGTGTTCGGTTAAAGGAAAAAAATTCCTATTAACCTAACCAACCGAACACAATATATTGGTTTTCAATGAGGATTTTTGCGAACCAACCGAACTCGGAGTTCGATTACGAAAAATTAAGTTCGTGATAACCGAAGTGTTCTTCATGTTCATGGTTTCAGAATGTTCGGTTACAAAACTAGTTTTTTTAAAACTATTCCTAACCGAACATGCCACTTTAACTTCCATTTAAACCATATTTTGATGATTTACACTCAATTTTCCCAATCAAAAAACGAATTAAAAAGATCGATGGGTTTTTCAATTGAACGAGGAACGTCAAGGAAAGAGAGAAGAAGAAAAGAAAAAAAATTTTTTTCAAAACTAAAAAATTTCGATTCCCCTCCTGTTTTGTTTTTGATTTTGGTTAATAGATTCATTTAGATTAGATGTATATGATTAGATTTATATAGTTATTAGGTTAATTTTAATTTAAATTAAAGTAAAGGGTAAATGTGTATTTACCTAACTTTAGGACACCCCTTATAAGTATAGGAAGGTTGGCCTAATAAGACCATGGTCCCCCAAAAAAACCATGGTCCCTAAAAATGGTTCATACAAATTACCTCTAATTTTCTAGAAGCCCAAAACCCGACTTGCTAGTTTGCCAAAGTAACTTGTGCTAATTATATAAATGTATTTTGTTTTGATGGGATTCAAAAATATCCTTATCACACAATAAATATACCCCTCTTCTCTATAAGCCCATCGGGGGTCCATTAACTCTTTTTTTTTTTTTTTCCATACTCTCCCTTCCTCTTTTAATTCTCTTCAGATCTGAAAACTAAAATTTTATTCTTTTCTTCAATCTCCTTCTCTCTCAACTCACCACTGAAGCTTCTGCAACTACCACCACCAGCTCCGTCGTCGCCATCACTACCACCACGTCCTCTACTATTAACTGAAGATCTATCAATATAATTGATTTCGATTTATCCCTGATAGATTAGTAAGGTTTTAAAGAAAAATCATTCTATTTCTTTTAAATTCAGATCTCAAAATCGAATTTGCACCACCATCATCTACATTGCAGCCACTAGCACTAACACCACCATCTGTATTTCCGACACCATCACATTAATTACCACCACCACCATCAATATCACCACCATCACCATCTCTATCTCGATCTCCACATTTTTGTTTATTTTTTTCCCAGTGAGATTCGAGAGAGAGGTTTGAGTGCTTTGAGTGAGATCATCAATAACAACAATCCATCAGTGACTCACAACAATTCGCTTAAACCAATAAACTTCATATTTAGATTTCATAATTTCGATTTCATTAATTTTTCAGATCTGGGAAATTAGTGATGGTATGAAAATCGATTTTTGAAGATAGATAGATGTGATCTTAATACCAATCGACATGAAGATTAAATGGAAAGGTAAACAATCAATTTGATTTTTAAACTAGTTTAAATTTCTTGTGATTTTGATTTGGATTCAATAAAATTCATAGAAATTAATAGTTTCTATATGATTGTGTTTCAATTGTTTACTTGTAATGATTTAGGTGATTTGTGTTTGTTTAGTGTTGTACTGGTGGTAGTGGATGTTGTTATAGTGGTGATTGTGGCAGGTGTAGTTATAGCGGTCTTCAGTTTTTATGGATCAACTTTTATTTGTTAACAACATTTCCTTGGATTAGTATAGTCACACTTGTAGTTTAGATCATGTTTGTTAAAAAAATTAGCTTAATTTCCTTGTAAAAATATTTGAATGTTGAATTTGTGGTGCAATGGTAGCATGACTGACTCCACATCAGATGATGCGTGTTCGACTCACGCCAAGTTCACTCATTCGTATATGTAATTTTTCTAGGCCAAAGATGGTTGCTGCAGAGTTTAGATTTTGCAATCTGAGGGTCTAATGTCATTAATAACGATTTGGATTTGATAATTTTGATTCACTGCTCTAGTACGAAAGGGCTTGACGTGTTGAAGTTGGTTCACTACATCTTTGTTTGCATCTTTTTTATGATTCATACTAGTTGGATGTTTCTTTTTTTTTTTTTTATGTTTTTTGGTTTTTGACTTATTATTTTTGTAATGACATACATTCTGATTTATTTTTATGAACGTTATTCTTGTGTTTCTTAAGGATATGTCAGGTTGCAGGTTTATTGGTTTTTACAGGAAACAGACTTATATAAATGGTGCCAACTCCAACTGTTAATCCCATTTTTTGTGGATCAACTTCCATTGTTGATCCCACTTAATGGGATCAACTTCAATTGTTGATCCCAGTTAAGGAATCAACTTTGGTTGTTGACATTATAATCTGGAAATATTGTTCCTGGGTTCCACCTTTTTGGGTCAACTTCCATTGTTGATCCCACTTCCATTGTTGAAACAAAAAAGATGGAGTATTTTTTTCAGTTATTGTGCCAACTTTGGTTCTGACCCCATTCACTGGGATCAACTTCCATTGTTGACACATCTAAACTTGACTATTTTCTAGTTATTTGTATCAACTTTGGTTGTTGACTCTATTCACTGGGATCAACTTCGATTATTGACACAATAAAAGAACTGGAATATGTATTAGTAAAGTTATTTTTGAACTTTTAATTTTTAGATCAGCTCCGGTTGTTGACATCAAATTTTTACGGCGGTGGCCGCAGCGGCGGTAGTGGAGGCAGCAGCGGTGACAACATCGAAAATGGTGGTGGCGGTAGCGGAATATTAGTGGTGATTTTAGTTAGTAAGTGGTGGTGGTGGTGGAGTGGTGGTGGCGACGGTGCTGGTGGTGGTGGTGGTGGTTGTGGAGTAATATAGAAATAAATTTGTTAAGGGATAAGGTTTTTAAATGAAAAATAATATTATAACTGAGGGTATCAAGGTAATCTATCCTTTAATGGATAAGGTTTTTAAATGATAGGGGTATATTTATTGTTGTATAAGGGAATATTTGTTGGGTGTCAAAACTAAGGGTATTTAATTAATATACCCAAATAACCTTCTCTTCCTTCTCTTCTTAATTGCTAGTTTTCCAAAATAACCTTCACTTCTTTCTCTTCTCTGTTGAAGAGAACAACCGACAAATTCAATATCGATTTCATTTGACTCATTTCTCTTCCTCTCTGTCTCAATCCAGAAATCGAAACAATTCACGAAAAAAAATATAACTGGACAGGTCGACAACAAATTCAGAAAAAAAAAACTAAATGAAAACTGATTAAAGCTTCCAGAAAAAAGCAAACTAGATCTAGGAGTAGATTACTTCAAAGATTTTGAAAAAATCTCAGCACAAATACGAAGGAACAAATCGAAATCTGTCAAAAACATTTTTAGAAGAACAAAATCAAAGGTAAACAGAGATTTTGTGTCTCAATGACCTTTAGATTTGATTTGATTTCGATTTTTAAGGGTTTCCTAAAATTTATCTTCAGAAAATTCATCGACTATCGATTTTCTTTTATGTTTCAAAAAGTTTTATGCTAGATTCATAGTAATTTTCTTCGATTAAATGTTGCATGCAATGAAAAAAAAATCAACTGATTTTGTTGGTGTTTATTGTTGCTAATTTCATTTTATTTGATGTTGCATGTGAAGAAAGACAAATCAACTGCTTTTATTAGTATTTATGCATCTGCTGGTGTTGAGAAATCAGTAATGGTAAAAAAATAATATCACAGTGATTTTGTTTACTTGGTTTACTTGTTTTTCTTATATATCATAGTTATTTTGTTTCCTTTAATATGTTGAATTAGAATTGTAGTTTAATGTTCATTGTTCAAATGTAGCACAACTAAAAAAATTGTAGGTTTTTTGGTGGTTCAATATTCGTTGTTCATTGAACAAGAACTGAATTAGTGATGTCCTGAGTTTCTATATTTGGGTACTCTTTCTTTTGTTGGATTGTTCATTATTATTGTGTGGTTTTTGTTTCATTATTCAACGTCGAATAATCGACGAATTTCTCAAATTCTAATGGTTCTATTGGATTGTATGTAAAATCTTCTATAAACTTAGTGATTAGGAAGTAGTTATTTAAAGACAACTATAGAAAGTTATTTGACAACATATTTGGAAAACAACATGTACTAGTTGTCTTCATATTTGGAGGCAACTTATGCTAGTTGTTCCCGGTTTTGGAAACAACTGGTACTAGTTGCCTTCATATTTAGAGACAAAACTTGTGCTAGTTGTTCCCAGTTTTGCAGACAACTTATGCTACTTGCCTCCATATCTGGATAAACCTGGGCTAGTTGGCTCCATTTGTTTTAGCTACTTGTTTCCGTAAAAAAAATTGATATATACAAATTGTGCTAGGTAGCTATATTTTTGAACAAAAATTATGATTTGGATAAAAGTACATTGCTATTTTTATTCTTTAAAATAAAATAGGAAAAGATGAGAAAATCACCAAGAAGCAAAAGCCAAGGCACCCCAGTTTTTCGATAATGTTCTTGTTGAAAAAGCAACTAAATCTGCCGACGAAGTTGAAGACGTAAAAGGTATGAGTAAACATAATGCTGGTACTATCCATATAAGTCTTTAGATTATGTCAATACAACAGTTCTGGTAAAATAGTAAAGGATGATATTTCCTTGAATTTTAAATATATTGTAAACAATAAATACTTTAGTAACATATTTCATTTTTCTCTCTCTTGCCCTGAGAATCAGGCGACCAATTTTTTGCGACTCAGTTCACCTTTCACTCCCTTGATCCAATTTTCTACACTTCTCCAATGATTCTTTCTGCTCTTTCTAGCTGATAAAGTTTCTTACTTTCTTTTGTTACTTATTAGATAATGTTTTCCTTCTTTAATCTTTGATTACTCTTAGTTTAATTTTTATTTTTCGTTTTCATAGTTTTACATTTTTATACATGAGTTGCTAAATTCTTTCATGTATCTTCACTATGTGTTTACAGCTTGTCCTATTAATGGCCTTTGCCTTCTCGTTTGTTTTGATCAAAGCGTTTGCTGAGAGCTTTTCTAAGCGTTTGAAAGCAACAATTGTCTGTGATGATATTAGTTGTATGAAATGGAAGAAGAACAATGAAGTGAAGTGGTTTACTCAGAAACTCAAATCGGTGAATTGTCCCGCTCTGAAAGTTATTCAAAAAAAGTCAAATGGCATAATTGTAGGTTGGATTGGTTTTTTTGTTGCCTTCTTTTACTCTCAATGCAGTTACCCAGCTGTAAAACTTAACATGAAAAAGTCATCATGCATTCACTTAAATCCCAAAATTATAGAGATATTATTCCAAAAGAAATAAGTTATTTTTCCATTTTCATTGGAAATATCGACATCTCATCTATATCTCTTTCTCTTTTCCCCGGCAGACTGAAATCAAACCCTAATATTTACAGTACTATGGAGGAAGGTAGCTCTAGCAATCTAGGAGATCTCGTCAACAAATTCAAACAAGCTACACTAGATTTAGGAGATACCTCTGAAGTAGTGACTTCTCAATCAAGTACTGAAAATGCTGAAGAAGGAGATAATCAATGGGAAGCAAGTGATATAGGAATGGTAATTTTGGAAGGGAGGATGAAAGCTGAAACAGTTGAAAACTACATCAAATTCACATGGATTTTATCACTGCTGAAGAAGTCAAGATAATCGAGGTTGAGCCAAACAAGATGATATTCAAGTTCAGCAAATGGGATCACCTTAATCGAGTAATCACAGATAGACCATGAACATTAATAGACACTTACTGGTGGTCCATAACTACATTCCTGAACTGATATACACAGAAAAGCACTGGGGTTTCCAACACTTTTGGATTCAACTAAAGTTTTTGTTACCTGAACATATGAATGTCGATTCTGTGACAAAGATGGGGGGCATTCTTGGTGAAGTTATTGCTATTCATCCAAAAGATGCAGTACCAATAGGAAGCGATCCGGGGAAGGTTTGCGTTAATATCGATCTTTGTTATCCACTTAGAAGAGGAGTAAAATAAATTTCCAATGCTGGAGTCACTCGCTGGATTAAGTTTTATTATGAAAGGCAGCCACCTGAAATATGCTTTGAGTGTTATGTTATCAAGCATTGCAAAGTTGCTTGCAAAGATGCAAAAGAATTTTTACTCAAAGCCCATGAAAAACCATATTTCTTTGGCAAAGCAAGCATCATCAGGAAGAACATGACCCAGATTGGAACCAGTAAGGCTCCAGTAGCCAAAGAAAGCACAAAAAAATTCATCAAAACTGCGTCCTTTGTTCCCCTTAAGGATGGAGAAATCATAAATATGGATTTCTTGTTGAAAATGACTGACAGTGCAAACACTGAAGATAAAAAACTGGGAAAGAGAATTAGAATCACTGAAGAAGCTGAAGAAGTGTCTCAAGAAGAATCTTCCATCATTAATGCTTCTGATATCAACACAGACAACCAAACCTCTCAAATGATCAAAGAGAAAGAAACTCAAGCTGCTAATGCTCATGTGGAGATACAGGTATACAAATTTTTAACAAAAACACCAAAGTTATTTTTCTTCTGCTTTACGATTCCCTTTTTATTCCTTTGCATAATCTGTTTTGTTAGGGTAAAAGTTTTATGTAACATCATTATTACTTTGCATGGCATTTATTGCACTCATTTTCTGAAGATTATTCTTTCGATAAGTTTAGCTAATATCATTTTCTTTAATAATCATTGGAGAAGTGAAGTGTTTACAATGAAGATTATCTCATGGAATGTTCAAGGTTTTAACAAAGTTAACACTAGAGATCATCTAAGTGATCTTATTAGAACTCAAAATCCATACATAATCTTCCTCTGTGAAACAAAGATTAGCCAGCTCAAATGCCTTCCTCTCCTTAAAAAATATCAATACCCAAACTTAGCATATATTGAACCTGTAGGACTTTTTGGTGGTCTTGTTTTACTTTGGAAGGATGGTTTTACATGTGATATGGTTGACACTTTTAGCAACATGTTCAATGTTATTGTTCAAGGTGACCCCAACAAGCCTGAGTTCTTCTTAACTTGTATGTATGGTTATGGTTCTTATAGCAAGAAAAAGGGGCAATGGGAATTCATCCATAGAATTAGTAGAGCCAACAATAATCTTTGGATAGTGTTAGGGGACCTGAACTTCCACCTTATTGATAATACTAGTGCAGCTTCTTCTTCTTCAGATGGCTTAGTGAATAGCATTATTAATGACTGTGGTCTTGAGCAGATATGCTATGTAGGAAAAAATTACACTTGGACCAACAACAATTTGGGAACAAGAACAAAGAAATCTAGAATAGATATGGCTTTAGGTAATGGTAACTGGTCATTTCACTTTCCTAATGCTAAACTCCTGCATCTGTCACAAGTTGGTAGTAATCATAGTTCAATAATGCTAGTAACTGATGCCAATGTCCCAAGCTGTTGGAAACCATTTAAAATTTTCTTAACATGGTTAAATGATGAAACTTGTTCCATTGTTATTGCTAACTCTTGGAAATCCAGTGTCCAAGGCTCTCATGCTTTTTAGTTCAATCACAGGCTACATATCACTAGGAAGAATCTCTCCCTATGGAATAAGGAGCATTTTGGATAAATTAATCAAAAGGTCAATACTCTGCAAAAGAATTTAGAGCTACTTCAAGTAAATCCACAAGCCTCCACAGCACAAGATGATATCATTCAGATCAATAATGAGCTAAGTAAGTGGCACAAGATTCAAAGTGACTTCTATCAGCAAAAGTCAAGAGACAGTTTCATGAAGGAAATGGATTATAATAGTAAGTACTTCCACACAAAGGCAAATAAGAGGAGAACAAGGAATAACATAGATTCCATACAAGATCATGATGGTAATTGACTCCAATCCAGAGAACAAATTTAAGCACATCTCACTCAGCATTTCAAGAATAGCAGCACAACATCAAATCCTCAGTTAGATGAAAGCCTCTACAATATTCTGCCTACCATAATTTCTGCAGCAGACAATTCCAGCCTTACTTGCATTCCTTCACCACAAGAAATTTTTGACACTCTCAAAAGTATGGAGAACTGGAGTGCACCAGGACCAGAGGTATTTCAAGCTGGTTTTTATAAAAATTAGTGGGAAGTGGTAGGTAATGACGTTTGTCTCATGGTTACCAGATTTTTTGAAACCAAGTATATCTCAAAGCAACTTAACAAAACTTATATTTCTTTGATTCCAAAGAAGAATAAGGACATATGTGCACCTGACTACGGACCTATTGGATTATGCAATACCTCTTACAAAATCATATCAAAGATTTTAGTAAACAAAATGAAGCCACTTATGACCAAGATTGTATCTCCTTTTCAAGCTGCTTATGTGACAGGTAGACTTATTCAGGATAATACAGTAATTGATCAAGAGATTATTCATTCTATGAAGAAAAAAAGAGGTCAAATAGGATGGTTAGCACTCAAGCTTGATATGTCAAAAGCATTTTACAGATTTCTTATTGAAGGTTTTCCAATACTTCGGTTTTTGTGATGATTTCTACTCTCTTTTTCAACAATGCATTAGAACTACCACTCTGTCAGTTATGGTCAATGGTAGTCCTTGTGAATACTTTACTCCTACAAGAGGGATAAGACAGGGAGATCCCTTATCTCCTTACTTATTCATCTTATCAATGGAATTTCTTTCTAGGCATCTCACTGCTGCTCAAGAAAATAAATCAATTCCTAGTATTAAAGTGGCTGCACTTGCTCCAGCCATTAATCATCTACTTTTTGCAGATGATTGCTTGATTTTCACTCAAGCAAACCTTTCTTCAGTCAACAATTTATTGGAAGTACTTCATAATTTCAGCTCACAGTCAGGTCAGGTCATCAATTTTGAAAAATATGCAGTTCATTTTAGTAAGACAACCAAGCCCAAAGTTGCAATGACACTTACAAGTATTCTTGGAGTTAAAACAATATCTTCAAAAGATAAATACTTGGGTTCACCACTTATTGTTGGTCACTCAAAACAGGAGGCTTTCAATAGCATCAAATAATGTTTTGAAACAAGATTATTCACATGGTCTGCAATTAATCTCTCTCAAGCTGGAAAAGGTACCATTATCAAGCATGTTCTTAACTCAATTCCAGTTTATCAAATGGGCACCTTCAAACTCCCCAATAATCTCATCAGTCAGCTCACAACAATTGAAAGAAAGTTCTTTTGGGGTCATAAAAGTAGCAGAGGTTCCAATCCAATTGCATGGCAGAACTTGTGTATTTCAAAAGATCTAGGAGGTCTCGCTTTCAGGGATCTTGAAAAACTCAACTTAGCACTCCTCACCAAATTGGCATGGAGGATTTGCACTGAGTCAAGTCACCTAATGGTTCAGATTTTGAGCAGCAAATACTTCAAATCTAAAGACATATTACATCAAAATATAGAAGAAAAAAATTGCTCATATACTTGGAATGGAATCATTAAAGGTTTGAAGATTGTGCAGCAATTTTTTTTTTATGGAGATCAACAATGGTGAAAATATAAAAATATGGCAAGATAAGTGGATCCCAGGTATGAATCACCCACCACTCCCTCAAAATGATAATTTCAGATTTTATAGAGAAGTTGCTGAAATAATGGAGCCAGATACAAACCATTGGAACATCACTCTTCTAAATCAGTTGTTTGATGCTAACACCTCCATGAGAATTCAAGCACTCTTTATTGATAAATCTAAGAAGGATGTTATTATTTGGATGCCTGCCAAGGATGGAAAATTTTCAGTAAAAAGTACCTACAAGTTGCTTACTAGATCTGACAGAGAAGTACAAGTTAATGGCATCTCCGTTAATAAAATGGTGTGGAAAAGATTATGGAAATGCAGAGCAGCTCACAGAATTAAGATGTTTGCATGGAAGTGTATAAGAGACATCCACAACACAAAAAACAAGCAAGCCAGATATAATGCTGAAATAGATAATCATTGTGACATATGTGGTCACCTTGATGAAACTATGAAACACATCATTTTTGAATGTAGCCATGCCAGAAAAGTGTGGAAGGAGATCAACATAAACATCGACATTGTAAGACAACAACTGTTTCAGAATGGGTAATAAGCTTGTTCTCTAACAATACACATTTAGAAGAACGCATGTTACACAGCTTCATGATTGGAGCTTGGATTATCTGGAAAGACAGATGCGATGTAGTCTTTCAGGGAGTATCACTAAACCCAGTTTATTCTATGCATAAGATCCTTTATTATATGTCACCATACATGTATGATCCTGCATCTCATCCTAGCATACAAGTAGTCGATAATAACTTTGTGTGGAAACCCCCTCTGAGTGCCACTTGCAAAATTAATGTTGATGCAAGCTTTGATACTGATACTAACCAATTGGGAACTAGTCTTGTTTTACGAGATCACACAGGTACCTGCAATGGCGTCAAAGGGAGTTACACAAATGGAGCATTAAGTGCAGAGGCTGGAGAATGCATGGCAGTGAGGGAGGCGTTATCTTGGGCGAAGGATACGCAGCTAAACAACATCCATGTTAAAGCTGATGCAAAGCTAGTCATTCAATCCATCACTGGAAGTTCTCTGTTAGTTCAATGAGAGAATATGAACATAATAAAAGAGATTAAAAACCTTATTTCTTGTTTCAGTAGTTGTGTTTTTTCTTTTGTTGGAAGAACTGATTATCAGGTAGCTGATTATATAGCTAAAACTGTGGGAGAGACAACTTCAAACATTGAAGCATATGAGTCTTACTCATCTGAAATTTGTAGTCTTCTGGGAAAAGACCTACAGACATATTTAAGCTAAATGCTCAATAAAGCTATCTTTTATAAAAAAAAAAAAAAGGTAAAGAGAAAAAGCTAGAATCTGGATTATTACCTTTAGACATGGGTTATTATTTGAGTAAAGAGTTTGAAAGACAAACCAGAACATGTGAAAGCACTAAAAGAGTCTCCTTTTTTTCTTTTTTCTTTTTTGGAAACATTCTTTAAAGAAGAACCAGAAAATAGAACTGCAAAAGACACAAAAATTGAGAGAGAAGTATACACGAAAATTTCTCAAGCTGAAGAGATGCTTCTCAATTGCCACGATAGGGCAGTAGTGAAGAAGGAGGTGGAAACTGGATTTGTCTTTAAGAAGGTGTTTACGGGTGAAAACTATTTCTGCCGGTTTTGGTAATTTGGGGTGTGTGGATGAGAAATGAGTCTAAACCTTAAACAAATGCACTACACGGGAGTGCTTGTAGATTCGAGAAGTTAATTTGTGCAAATCCGGCCTAAACCAAGAAATGCCGTTCCAGACTTGTTTCGGTCACAAAGTGAAGGAGATGGGGTTGATCTTAGGGAGGAAGCGAAGAAGGTGTTGAGATTGTGAAGGTGTTGGCTATGTATGACTTGTATCGGAAAGTTGAGGCGGCTTGCGGGATGTAAGCTATCAGTTCCGGTGTTTGAATACGATGGTATCAACACTTGCCTCTGTTGTCTGGACTTGCTTTGTTTTGGAAATTGGGAGGAGAACCTATTTATACAAGTCATTTGAGCCTTATTCACGTCTCTCGTGGGAAGTGGAGGAAGTGGAGTGATGGAGAAGTGGAGTTGTGTGTTGGTGTTACACGACCGGTCTTGCCCACTTTCCTGTCATCTCTAACCGTCCATGACTTCCTGACACGTTCTTGTGATGGCGCGTTGCACGCTGCACGCTGTAAACCGCCAGACCAATACCCCAGTATGTATCCCCCAGTTTGTGACATGATTGATATCTCGAGTGTGTGGATCGTGGGACCCACAGAAAGTAGCATGTAATGCTAGACTAAATAACTAAGTTATTTAGGAAGTCGATACTTGTGAAGTATCGTGTGTATTCAATGCAGTCTTGCATCGAGTATATTCGGCATGTATGAAGCATCGTTTGTCTTTAAGGCTTAGGAGTAAGTCACGAATTTAAGCGTCTTAAAATAGCATCATGTCTAGCCATCTTCGAGTGATCGTTTGGAGGCTATACAGGCAAGCCCTGACTTGACCGGTCACGGACCGGTTGTTAGCCGACACAAATATAAATTACACTTTCTTACTACTCAAAATATATAATGAAGCAAGGGCAAGAAAGGATCGTTCCCACAGAGAGGTCTTGGTTGTCAATATGTTTCGGTATCTTATAAGTAACACGGGGGATTTTCTGATTGTGTAAATAAAAATAAACAAAAAGCAAACAAAGTACGCAAATCAAGGATGTGAAATATTGGATAAAGGTTTCATCTTCAATTGTAAACAAGTTTATGAATATATGAATTGAATTCGTATTTAATCTCGCTATCATCAAAATCCATAGAATACCTTATTGCAAGAATACTCCGGAAATTTCCTAATTCATCACACACATTAGAGCTGCGTATGTGAATTCTACCTAAAGAATAACCTACCGCCTTGCGCTAATTAAGTTCAATTCCTAGGAGCATTAAGTTTCAGAAATAGGATAATCAATGCAATTGAAATACATTGCGCAAACAATTCGAACAAAGGTCAATTTCTACATATGACTACAAGGATGTATCACAACAAACCATAATCATATCATGCTACTCGTATTCAAGGTTATCGCTCGATGATGAACCCTAAAATAGCTATAGATATGGATGTGAGTTCAATTAATTCTAGACTTAACTAAACAAACATTCAATCATATTGCAATACATCAATCATGCAATTATTATAACCCGTAGAAATCAAACGATAATATTGAGAGAAAACTAATTCATAAAAATCATAACTTGGTTGCAAAATCCAACTACATCTTCAACCAATAATAAAAACTTAGTTACTTGTGTTTTTGGAAATCATCATAGAAAGCAAAGAAGGAAACTATCATGTGAAACCCTAGAAAACAAGTAGAAGTCTCCCTAATGGAGATATTAGGTTTAGAGAAAGACTTTTCTATTTATATGTTTCTCCCATTCCAAAAGGATACTCTTTCCAAAATTAGGTCAAATCTTCTCAAAACCCATCTCCAAGTGGTCCACCAAGCCCATGAGTGAAAATAAGTTTCTGGAAATTCGAGTCCAAAACTGGTCGCCGTGTTGATGACGTCATCACCAGAATCCGGTCACCGGTCGCCGGAATCCGGCCACCAGAAAATTATCTCCGACCACCTGAATCATCGCAAACTGTCACCGGAAAGTGCATACTCCCAGCAGCTCAAATCTACTCCTCTGAAGTTCAAACATTCACTAGAATCATCCAACTCAAGTCTTTATTTCTTGCGGAAACGTACCCAAAAGCGCGAACCGTAGCTCATATATGCCGCGGTCGAGTCATGCATCCAACACATACCCCCTTCGTGATTCACTAAAATATTATGATCCCCACTTTCGGTTCCAAAATTCGGCACCCGGAACTAGTACCACGGGCTTGCCATTCTTGATCCGTTTTCGCACAATTTCTGCAGCTGATATCAGCTCATTTACATTCATGGCACTGCAGCTTTACCAGCACCACAAGCACTTCTTTCTCATCTTCTATAGGCTCATGACCACCACCAATTGATCAATTTCTCCCAACTGATATCACGCAGCGCTTTCAATGTGTCACCTCTTCAGCTGCAACCTTTCCAGTCCCTGTAATTCACATACACGGCACCAGTTGTATCCACCACTGCCGAACTGAACCATTCATTGCTGACATGATCCCTTCCACCATCTCTGTACAGCTCTACCAGAATCATCTAAAACTATAGCTGCAAGCCACATCAACTTCTTTATCTTCTCTGAACTTGAATGCCACCAGAACTGCAGTCTTCTTTAAACTCCAACTCTAGCTCACTTTCACACTGCAGTTCATCCCAAAGCCTCAATATTGTGGCCTCTCCATTCTTATAGCCACCGTAATTTCCAGTATTTCAGCTCCACACCAACACAACACCAACAACAATCAACTTAATCTAGTTTCAATATCATCAACAGCAAACTAAAACCCAAATCTGAGATCAATCCATCTAGCACAACCACAATTCTCATGGGGGCAAACATCATCTCGTTTCTGCAATTTCTCAAGCCATTGCATCACTACCTGAATTACAGTCCCATTCATAGCACACAAGCATTCACACTTCAATTATAACTCCACCTGCAACTCTGCTCCAGTTGCAGCACCATTCTGTCATCAAAGTCTCCCCTGCAGCTCACTTCCCAGTTCCACCAACGACGCGAGCAATCCCTTCTCCACACAAACCAGCTTCAGTTCAAAGCCATCATCTGACTTGCGCATCGAACCACCAGTGCCATCAAAGCCTGTAATTTTCTGCAATCTTCTCTTGCAATTCCAGCTTAATTCATACTGCAGCTTTAATTCCTGCAGCTGTAGCTTCTCCATTATAACCTAATCCTTGAGCTAAACCTCAATTTCAACCTTTTCGCAGCTTCGTATCCTCCACTGCATACCTTTAGAAGCATCAACACTCTACTCCATTTACTGCATCTCAGTAGCGTCGCTTAGCCATTGCCATACAACTTCATAATCCACCATCTCAGGCCAAGTTCACAGTAGCCAACACAAAACTACAACTGCAGCTGCAACTATCTCAAGCCATCAGTCCATTGCAATATCACTCATAAATTCAATTCATGCATCAGAGTTTCACCCATTCTTGCCTGTAAGACATTCATTTCAAACCCTGTATGGATTTCAACCTTGCTTAACAGAAACCAACACAAACCCATTTCTCTCTTACTTCAAACCAGCATCAAACCAGCCATCACAGTTGCAAGGCCCCCTAAACTGCTCTCAGTTCCTATATCCTTCACTCTTCCAGGTATAGCAACACAACCACCAAAATGGCATCACTGCCATCACCTGCAATCTTCGAAAGCCGCAACAGATCAACAACCCACTGGTGCTCATCTGCTTGCATTACAGCACCAGTTGCAGCTCATTTTCAGTTTCATTATCATTCTCTCTGACTCAACCTTCGACTCATCGTCACCAGCATCAATGACCAACCATCGATCCCTGCAAGCCTTATATCTTCTCTCAATCTCGACTGCCATGCTCTGTCCGTATTCTTCTCAGGCCAAACTCACGACAAAACTGGTGGAGATAAGCTGCTAGTCGTTCAGGCATTTACACAAATGCCTTGTCTGCGTTTTGCTAATGATGGAGATACAACACTGAGGTTGATCTCCAAGCCATTCTATACCTCCTTCCCTACGATTTCACAATTGTGACACAAACCCATTCAACCATTTCTTCCAGGACTTGAGCTTATCTCAGTCATTGCCAGATACTGCCACGAACAACCATGGAAACAACACTTGTACGAATCAGAGAACAACCCTGATATTCTCTCTGACTCTTTTGAATTCAAACAACCCGAACTTCTTCAATGGCACTGACCAAACTGCTTTATCCATCTCGATCTCCCTTGGCAAACGACCACAAGAACCATGGCTTACAGCGGCATAGCTAGCTGAAGGGAAAAGGAAAAGATGTTGTCTGGGAATTGGTCGACCTAGTTATTTTTAACGAGAATGGGAAGGTCAGTCCTTAGTAAATTGATTGGGTGCCTATAACATTTCTTTAGGTTCTCTAGTTTTCGTCAACTTCTGCTTGCTTCAGATGCTTCCAGATTCTTCATACGATGTCGGATTGACTCAACTCTTTCGCCATTAACTTCGTCTTTTCGTTCTCTTCAAGATGATTGAGCGAAGCCCTGGATTTAGACGAGTTCCACTTCCTTTTACTCAAATGACTCCAAAACACCTATAAAACTCAAAAGCAAACATAAGATACATAATTCACACGAAAAATAGCAAAGAAAGCATAAACTCTAGATAGTAAATACGGTGTTTTAAACACCTATCAGTCACTCCATGTGGAAGAGTGGTGTACGGTGGTTGTGGTGATGCCTTATTGATAGCCTAACTCATGTCTTAGGCTGTCCGTCCAAGCTGGCAAAGTTGGACGGACGAGATCACTTGCAACCCTCATCTGCGACCGTCGGATTAGGGTTTAAGAGGTACGCAAGTTCTTTCTTTCAGCTTGGTCGAATCCAAGCATGGGAAGTACTTTATAGAGGACCTATCATGCATGTGTGTAGACAACATGCTGGTGTCCATGTATATACTTCACTATGCCACGAAGGTGCGATCTAGGCCACTCAAGTTTACCGGTAAAGAAGAGCGATTGAGATCGATTTGCAACATAAATTCCATGCTGCAAAGGATTCCTAAATGGGCGTGGCATGCCACCTTCAGGGCTCGCGAACCAAGGCATCGAGCAAGGGTTTGTCTTGGTCGGTCGGACATGGAGATAGATGGGCCCACATTGATCATGTTGATACTCTCCGGACCTGCTTAATCTATTCCTGGACCCTTCATCCAAGCTGGCGAAAACGGACGCTCGTGATCGATTAGCGACACATATAATATGCTGCAAACCCTAATTAGGGTTTTGGATTGGTTGTGCATACATGACTTCAACCTAACGATTTGGTAGGCTAAGCTCCCCCTTTGGGGAGGCCGACCATGTGGGACCCATATTGGGACCGTGGTGATCATGGCGATACCTGACTGACGGTCATGGGCTTGATCTAGGCCATCCAGACATGCCGACGAAGTTGGATGGTCGTGATCAGTTTGGGACCCTTAGCGACCCTTAAAGCATCACGCCGGCCAGATTATGGGTGAATGTTCGCTCCTCCCTGGCTAAGTCATGAGATAGTCGGCTATGCAGGTAGAAAGGGGGCCCGCCGGTGTGCAGGACAATCTTGTCCGACCGGTCATGGGATAATCCACGCCGTCAAATCGCGCCGGCGAAGATGAACGAACGTGATGGATTTGAGACTTCCGTAGGCAGCCTTTGTTCATACGATCTCCTCCAAGCTGCTCCATACCAGCTTGGACATCCAACTCCAGGCCGGTGTTTGGTGGTTATTTGGGAGGCATGATATGTATTCGACCAACCAGGGCATAAACGGGCCCGCTGGTCATTGATGTGGTTTCCTGCTCCTGTTAGGGTTCGTCTAGGCTGGTTAAATCGTGCGGCCAACTTGCGTGGTCATGATTGTTTCTGAGACTGATATGGACAGTCCAGATTCAAAATATGCTCAATCGGGCTAGTATAACACACCGAGAGTTGTAGCCTGTAAGGGTATTTCGTACATGTTTCATTATTAATGCTTGGAGGTTCGTGTTGCTCTGCTGAGAACAACACTCAGTCGTCATGCTGCACCGGTAATGAGTACAAGAAATACAAGGCTGGTTATGCATTAATTAATAATGTTGTAAATTCACAGGGTGTATGGGATTGTTGCTACATGCTCCAACCTGGATGAATTTTGTGTATTTAATTCACAGAATACCGGGATTGTTGTCACATGCTCCATTCTAGGTGAATTAGTAAAGTGAAGAAGTATTCATCACTTATCAATGGCTTTATCTTTTGCAAGATGTTAGCGCATAATTTTGGCTTTTACAATTTTAGCCTTAAGTGAAAATCCACCATCAACATTAAGTCCCCTGCCTAGCGCATAATGGTTACGCTATTGTTGGGTAGGCATAAGATGGTGACAAGTTTGTATACAGAAATGACCAAGCTAAGGTGAATATACATTTACCGCATAGGTCGACATCGTCAGTGTTGTCCCGAGGAAGGCTGGGTCGGTCTGATCGGGATGGTGGAGGGAGCATGACTTGATCTGGCGAGTCGCTTTGGTTTCCTCCGCACTATCTGGACAGAGCTTGGCCTATCCCTTGGACTAGGTGCACTCCCCTTCGTTACACGGCAGCTTTCCTCAGATATATCCGATAAGTATCATTGATCGTTATCTTGAATCGGTAGCCTTTATATGCGGCAAGTAGAGACTCCTTTTCTCCTGGGATTCTGTTGACTTGCTAGATTATAAAGAAAAATTCTAAGGATTCTTCTCATCACTTAGTCGTTCCTTTTGTACCTCAGGTATTGCTCCGTACTCATCTGATCTTCTGATTGACTGATGATGATACATACATTTTTGTGTGCTCATAACTTCTTCTTCTTTGCAGCTTATCATGGGAGTAGCGGGCGATGATCATTCTGTAACTTCTTCAGAAAAAAGTTTCGAAGTTGACAAACCCGAAACTAATGTGCACGAAGAGGTAATGGCTAAAATCGACCTCCCACTTCGTGAAGTCGGTCGTGCCATACAGGGGATGTCCATTCTCGCACTGCGTATTGCCGGGGGGACGTATACGTGCCCTTTCGGTTTGCGATCGACATGGAAGAACGGTGGAGGCATGAGGAAGCGTTGCGAGCACCGGTAAAGCGCAAGAGCGAGAGATATTTGCGGCGCGGTTAAAGAGGCGAAGAGTGGAGCATAAAGGCCTCCGGATGAAGATAGGCGTGATTATCCAATCCAGGACGGTATGATAATCCTTGATTCTGACACAGACGGACCTGAGTGTTCGAAAGCAATCAACGCAAAATCTAATATTGTTGTGGGCTTTGAGGAAGACTTGGAAGCTGCTCCTGTCGATGATGTTAGGACGGAGAGCATTGTTGTGGAAATATCTGAAGCGGAAGATGAGGCTCCGAAGGGAGAAATGGTAACAGGTGATGACGTTGAAGCAGGACCCAACAGTGGTGCAGGCGCGGTCATTCTTCTTGACGGCTAAACCTCTTTGCTTCTTTTTCTCTTTTCAAGTGTATTCCCGTAATTTTTGAACATCTTTCTTGTACTCAGTGGCGGCTGAGTTCAAGATCGTTTATTTTGTTTGCTTACCTTGAACAAAAGTTTATGTATAACCCCTTGTTAAGATTGCATCTGTGTGCTCCTGACGTGAGATCTCCTTGGTCTTGCTGGGGCAGATGGCTCAAATCGTTTTCCTTTTGTGCACACATTCTATTTCCTTCTTCCCATGAGATGTTTGCTTAGGGTTTCCTTCCTTGCTTTAGTGGGTTGATTTAGGCTAACTCTGGACTTTGTGTTTTTAGGGGTAGAGAGGTTCTCAGATGGAAATAATGCTTCAATTAAATTGAAAATTAAAAATTGAAACCCTAACTATGAATGCAAGTATTGCAATTATTTTCTGGAAGAATTACAAATATGACATGATATTGTAAAAGGAAACACATTTGGAGAAAATAGAACAACGTTTTAAAGTATGGAGGAATTTGGAAAGTGGTAGCACATCGTCTTAAGTTCGGTAGGGTTTGAGCCACTGTGAGTGAATTGTTATGCCTTCTAGTTTATCAGCGTTGATGAGCTTTCAGTAGCCGCCTAGGATAACATCTGCTACCACGCACGGTTCATCTTCTCTTTCGGTGGGTGAGTCAGGTGGAGTGGTCATTTTCACCGTCATGCTCCAAACCTTGAATGGAGTCGTCTTCGTCACCAGGTCTCCAATTCCAAATGGGTTTGGGCGTGCAGATACTTGGACCTTGGCCTTATCATCTTTGACCAAGACAGCCTCTACGCTCTTGATAAACGTTTGAAAGGGCCGGCTTCCCATTCACATCTCCTAGCCGGGGTTGGTTTGTTGGTTGGAGCCAGTCCCTAGGACTTATCAGAGTGAGGAGTGATTGGTTGCAAGAAGGGTTGCGTGATGAGACTTACTTGAGCTCGGAACCTCTTAATGTATGCTGATGGGCTCTCTCAAGGAAGTTGCGTCACATTAGCAAGCTGCAGGTGCGACAACGGACAATCTTCATGTCCAGACGGCTTGTTAGAGATCCTTTCAGGTGTCGTAACTGGTAGAGGGCAAACTCCCAGTGTTGTCTTGTTTTCGTGTATCCAAGAGCGTCCTAGGATCATGTCATAATTCGTATGCTCTCTGACTATGTAGAACTTTGCTTGTGTCGAGGCATCACCCAATTTTACTTCAAGATCGATGTATCCATATGCATCTCTGAGTTCTCCTTACGGAGTCTTAATCACACTTGGGTTGCGAGTAGCCTCTGTTTTGAAATCTTTGCCGCTTTTAAGGTCGGAGAGTGATGATGTTGAATTAGGAGGCCGTATCGATCAATGTGTTATCGAACTCGATATCCTTCAAACGCGCAACGGTTAAGAGTCCCCAATTTCCCTTGCTTGCATCTTCCGGCAAGGGCGAGGTTTCGAGACCGCTTCCTCTTCCGGATCTACAAGCGTTTTCTGAGACAACACGGTTGAGGGCTGCAAATATGTCTGGCGTTGTGATTTGGAGAAGTACAAGATCTCGTATAAATATTCCATCATATATTGTACAGTCTTGCGAACGGAATCCCCAGAAATCATGCGGTTCACGACGGGAAGAGGGTCTCTACGAACACCTTCGTTTCCAAGCTGGAGTTCTCCGTCTCTATCTTTTCTCACGAAGATTTGTTTCAGCCTGTTGCAGTCTTTGGTTGGATGGTAAACGAACCTATGGTAGCGACAGTGCTTAGGATCCGCCATATCTTTCTCAGCTGGTGGACGTCTGATAGGAGGCAGCTTGATGGCATCGTCTTAAATCCGTGCCTCCAAGAGTTCCACTACTTCATTCATGGGGAACTGGAAACCTGTATCTTCGGTGTCTTGTACAGGAGTCTTGCCCGCTCCCTTTTGAGAAGAAGTCATGTGTCTTTGGAGCCGCACGCTTGGGTTGTTGTTCATTCTTTGAAGCTTTCCTTTTTCCTCCTTCGCCTACCACGCTCACGAAGGACCGGTGTTGTATTGTTTGTTTTTGAGACGCTTTGCTTCCTCGACTCTCACGTGGATCTTCGTTTCGAACAACTACGGTTCTCTCTAGCAACGCCTGGAGCGGTTGTGGGTGAACGTTTGGAAGCTTCATGGAGTTCGGAGAACGTCGAAAGCCAATTCTCTAGTAAAGCGCGGTATATGGGTATCATCCCGTTGATGCACAGCTCCACCAACTGACATTCAGTGATGTTCGGATCAATTACAATCTAGTGCTTGAATTCTGAACCTCTTAACAAAGTCGTTCGGATGCTCGTTGTTCCGCTGAGATACTCTCCCTAGATCTGAAAAGGTGATCTGCTCAGATACGAAAAAATATTTCTTGTAGAAAGCACCGACCATCTCGCCCCAATTGGATATGCTGTTAGGTGTGATGTTGTTGTACCAGGTGTACGCCCTTCCCGTAAGTGATTTCGAGAACTCTTTCAGGCGGAGAACATGATTATACTCATGCTCGCCCAAGGATTCCAAAAATCGAGAGATGTGTTCACGAGCGTTACCAGTACCATCGTAGAGGGGGAACTGAGGAGAGGTGTATCCTCTTGGAAGAGGGATCTGTTGCATATCTTGAGGGTACGGCGGCTGATGTTGGTGTGCATCCATCAGATTTCCTTTGCCTCGATTTTGGAGAAGTCGTTCCAGGTCCTCACGTGTGATGAAGTTGGATGGCTGGTCCCTTTCTCCCGAGCGTTCAGGAGCAACACGAGCTTCTTTACTCATGCGGGTCCGAGTGGAAATGCATGCTCCGGGTGTATTGAAGGCATCTCTTGTTGGCTCCGAGGGTTGTCGTGAATCTGGTGGCAATCGTTCAGTTAAAGTTTTAATGAAAGTGAGTACCTCTTTTCTGAGTTGCGGCCATATCCGTTTGAGTCTTAGTAAGAATTTCCTGCTTCTCCATCAAGTCTGCAATGGTAATAGACGGTGGTCCTCCTCTTGTGCCTCCGGCTCCTCGTCCTGATGAAGGAGTGAAAGTTGTTGCTCACGGTGACCACTTTGGAGGCGTTACACTTGAGAAGATCTTAGGGATTTGCGGCTGCTATGGCTCTAGTGATGGGAGGCGTTACACCTCTTTGGAATGTCTCTGCTCCTCTAGCGTTGGTGATAGAAGTAACGGCTCCACGAGATGTATTGACCACTGTAGCTCCACTGACGGGTACATCGATACCAGGAGTGTTATCCACACTAGCTCCATCAGAATTGATTGTTGATCCAGACATGAGTTCTACCATCTTGAAATGGATTGATGATTGAATTGTATCTAAGATCTACCCTTTTTGAAATTGATAAAATTAAATCGGATTTTGAAGAAATTGACTTTACAACCGAGAGATTAACCTCCCACTGTGGTCGCCAATTGTTTATGGGTGAAAACTATTTCTGCCGGTTTCGGTAATTTGGGGTGTGTGGATGATAAATGAGTCTAAACCTTAAACAAATGCACTACACGGGAGTGCTTGTAGATTCGAGAAATCAATCTGTGTAAATCCGGCCTAAACCAAGAAATGGTCGTTCCAGACTTGTTTCGGTCACAAAGTGAAGGAGATGGGGTTGATCTTAGGGAGGGAAACTAAGAAGGTGTTGAGATTGTGAAGTTGTTGGCTATGTATGACTTGTATCAGAAAGCTGAACTGGCTTGCAAGATATAAGCTATCAGTTCCGGTGTTTGAATACGATGGTATCAACACTTGCCTCTGTTGTCTGGACTTGCCGTGTTTTGGAAATAGGGAGGAGAACCTATTTATATAAGTCATTTGAGCCTTATTCACGTCTCTCGTGGGAAGTGGAGGGAGTGGAGTGATGGAGTAGTAGAGTTGTATGTTGGTGTTACACGACCGGTCTTGCCCACTTTTCTGTCATCTCTAACCGTCCATGACTTCACGACACGTTCTTGTGATGGCGCGTTGCACGTTGCACGCTGTAAACCGCCAGACCAATACCCCAGTATGTATCCCCCAGTTTGTGACATGATTGATGTCTCGAGTGTGTGGATCGTGGGACCCACAGAAAGTAGCATGTAATGCTAGAATAAATAACTAAGTTATTTAGGAAGTCGATACTTGTGAAGTATCGTGTGTATTCTATATGCAGTCTTGCATCGAGTATATTCGGCATGTATGAAGCATCGTTGTTTTTAAGGCTTACTGGAGTAAGTCACGAATTTAAGCGTCTTAAAATAGCATCATGTCTAGCCATCTTCGAGTGATCGTTTGGAGGCTATACAGGCAATCCCTGACTTGACCGATCACTCCATGTGGAAGAGTGGTGGACGGTGGTTGTGGTGACGCCTTATTGATAGCCTAACTCATATCTTAGGCTGTTCTTCCAAGCTGGCAAAGTTGGACGGACGAGATGACTTGAAGCCCCCATCTGCGACCATCGGATTAGGGTTTAAGAGGTACGCAAGTTCCTTCTTTCAGCTTGGTCGAATCCAAGCATGGGAAGTACTTTATAGAGGACCGATCATGCCATGTCTATACTTCACTATCCCACGAAGGTGCGATCTAGGCCACTCAAGTTTTCTAGGTAAAGAAGAGCGGTTGAGATCGATTTTTACATGAGAAATCCCATCTTTGCAAAGGATTCCTAAATGGGCGTGGCATGCCACCTTAAGGGCGCGCGAACCAAGGCATCGAGCCAGGGTTTGTCTTGGTCGGTCGGACATGGAGATAGATGGGCCCACATTGATCATGTTGATACTCTCCGGACCTATTTAATCTATTCCTGGAGCCTTTATCCAAGCTGGCGAAAACGGACGCTTGTGATCGATTAGCGACACATGTAATATGCTGCAAACCCTAATTAGGGTTTTGGATCGGTTGTGCATACATGACTTCAACCTAACGATTTGGTAGGCTAAGCTCCCCCTTTGGGGAGGACGACCATGTGGGACCCATATTGGGACCGTGGTGATCATGGCGATACCTGACTGACGGTTATGGGCTTCCAGACATGCCGACGAAGTTAGATGGTCGTGATCAGTTTGAGACCCTTAGCGACCCTTAAAGCATCACGCCGGCCAGATTATGGGTGAATGATCGCTGTCGTAAGCGTCAAAAATAAATTACACTTTCTTACTACTCAAAATATATAATGAAGCAAGGGCAAGAAAGGATCGATCCCACGAGAGAGGTCTAGGTTGTCAAATTGTTATGGTTTCCTATATAAAACAGAGGATTTTACGATTTTATGTAATAAAATAAAATAAAAGCAAATAAAGAAAAGTAAACGAATCAAATTACGGATGAGAAAGTATTGGTCATGGATTTCGTCTTCAATCACAAACATGTTTTCAACACAATAACTAGAATTGATATTTTAATCTCAACTTTTATCAAAGACCCTAGAATACCTTGATCGCAAGTATATCCCGCAAATCTCCTCATGTAATCAACAAACACATTAAAAGATGCGAATATGAATTCTATCTAAAGGAACAACCTAACGTGTAAAAGCACTAATCAAGTTTAATTCCCTAGATGCATTAGGTTCTATGAAATCAGGCCAATCAAAGCAATCGAACGTGTAAAAGCACTAATCCGATTTAACAAAGGTTATGGTTCACATATGATCATAGAATATATCACTACAAACTATAATCATATTTATGCTACTTGTAATCATGAATCTATCACTTTTGCGTATAATAAATCCTAATCTAGCAAGAGAGATGAAAACAAACTCAATCGATTCGCGACTCGACTAACAAGCATTCAAATCATGTAACAATATTCATGGTGAATCATAAACGATAATATGAGAGAAAACTAATTTATTGCACAAAAATTCATGTTTGGAAATTCAACTTATTCCATAACCAATAATAAAACTCTAGCTCATATTCATGGAGTTCATAACAAGAAGAAAGAGAAAAGACTTCATGTTTCTAAACCCTAGAACAAAAGTAGAGGCAAAAGAATAATAGAAGATAAAAGATATCATAACCCACATTAGGTAAAGTCCTCTCTTTTATAAGTTTCTCTATTTCCATAAGGATACTCCTTCCAATATTAGGTCTTCTCAAAAGTCCACTAGATAGAAGTCCTCCAAGCCCATGTGTGAGAAAACCCATGTGAAAATTCTGCCCAAAATCGTCATAGGAAAAGCTTGGGATTGTGGTAGGAATTTGGCAGGAAAGTCGGTTGGAAAGTGTCTCAAGTGGCCAGGCAAAGTCCACCGGTCCCGGTCAGTCGGTCGGGACCAGAGTCATCTCGGGTCAACGAGTCAACTCGGCTAGTCATACCGAGTCAACTCGGTCAGGAAGAGTCAGGGTGAGTCAGCTGGTTCTAACTAGCCTAGGCCTAGGCCATGTTGCCTGAGCCGATTCATTGCACTATCATTGAGCTTCACCAGCTCATATCCGGCCAAGATGGCCCTTGTAACCTCGAGACTCCTCAATATCATTTCCTCCACCTCGGTTCCATTCCTTGGCAACTTTGGATGCACATAAGCTTCAACTCTAACCTTGTAACCAATTCAACACCAACACGGACCCTCATTTGTTCCTCAACACCAACTCCGCGGCATTTCTATAATTCAAATCTCACACATACCGTAGCCACTCATCTTTCATAATCCCTTGGCGGCCTGATGTAACTTCACTACCAACTTCAACATCATCCCACCGGTGCCTTTACTGCAATTCCTTTGCTTCATCTATAAGTCCATTGTCTCAGTCATTTCAACCACCTGCCATTCTGTCATCTCAGGCCAACAACACATTCCTCTAAATCTCAAATTCACTGGTTCCATCTTCTTCCCCATATGCAATCTCCATTATCAGAGCCACCAATTACCTCCATCTTAGTACTCACAACACCATCTTAAGCTGCACCTGCTTCATAAAACTGGCACCTCCAGATTCATTGCACCTGACTCTCGACCTGCAATACGTAGCTTCTATCCACCATTAACGAGATCGGCATCAACTCATACTTTGAAGCAGACCCTAATATTCAATTTCTTTTCAGGTCCATCACCACCATCAGTAGCTCCTTGCATTACTAGCTAGCACCTGCAACTTGAACTCAACCAAGACTTATGTGCACATCAGACACAACCATCAGCTCAACCTCATACCTAGCTACGCACCATAAGCGCACAAACTCTCTATCCCATAGTCACCATTGTCGAGCCATTTCTCTGTAACATCTTGAGCACCTCACTTTGGCTCTGCAACATCGGTTCAACAATCCACCTTCATCACCAGTTTAATTCATTCCCAGGCTTCTTGTGAATTCGACCACCACTGCAGTTTGCTTCAGCTTCATTACAATTCTAGGCCAGCACCCATTTCTGTCTCCCCTGAATTTCAAATCAGTACAGAACTATTTCCATCAAACCTAGGGTATTAATTCAAACCCTAACATCTCAGTTTATGACAATAATCCTCAAATTCTGCTCGAACCCTAGCTTGTAGAAATTTGTCACAGACCCATCTTCATACCTGTCTTGAACTCTCAATGATTCACTTTCATCACCAGATTCTTCCATTGTCCTTATACTTCTTTCAAATTCCATGGCATGAACTCAAACATCCCTTTGAAACCCATTTTAATTTCGATCTTGTATTCTCAATTCACGAGATCTCATCTCTTCTTCATGTAAATCACAGCAACAAGAATCCATCAATTAAACCCATCTTCTTATACTTCAAAATGATACAAACTCGAATTGAGTTTTCCCATGAAAATCATCAACCAACAGAGCCCATCTCGAATCACCAGAACCCCATTAATTCTTCTTATTCCCTGAATTTCAATTTCTGAATCAACCCCAGACTGTAATTCTCAATTCGATTATCAATTCCTTCTTTGCTTCAAATTCGGACTCATGCAGAGAAAATCATAAACCAACCCTTGTCTCTCGATTTCTCTCAACCTCTCTGTCTGTTTCTAAATGATTCTGAGAAACTGACTTCTCGATTTAGGGTTGTAGGGAATAGGACGAGTTGACCAACCTAGTCCCGGATAAGGGCCATCCTTGTTGGCGACCCCTTAACCTTAGCTTGACTTTATTTAGTCCTCCTCCAAACGGAGTTACCCCTTAACCTTGACTAGGCTCCGGATAATGTTCGCCCATGAGATGACAATTTTGTCCTTTTTACTCCAATCGGGTGATTTCTCCATCTTTTCGTCCGTGCGACTCCAGAGTACCTAATAACTCAAAACTAGACATAAGAGATGCAATTCTCAAGGAAAATAGCAAAGAAAGCATAAATACTAGATATAAAATTAGGTGTTTTATAACACCTATCAGTGAACGTTCGCTCCTCCCTGGCTAGGTCATGAGATGGTCGGCTATGCAGGTAGAAAGGGGGCCCGCCGGTGTGCAGTACAAGCTTGTCCGACCGGTCATGGGATAATCCACGCCGTCAAATCGCGCCGGCGAAGATGGACGGACGTGATGGATTTGAGACTGCTGTAGGCAGCCTTTGTTCATACGAGCTCCTCCAATCCGCTCCATACCATCTTGGACATCCAACTCCAGGCCGGTGTTTGGTGGTTATTTGGGAGGCATGATATGTATTCGACCAACCAGGGCATAAACGGGCCCGCTGGTGGTCATTGTTGTGGTTTCCTGCTCCTGATAGGGTTCGTCTAGGCTGGTTAAATCGTGCGGCCAACTTGCGTGGTCATGATTGTTCCTGAGACTGATATGGACAGTCCAGATTCAAAATATGCTCAATCGGGCTAGTATAACACACCGAGAGTTGTAGCATGTAAGGGTATTTCGTACATGTTTCATTATTAATGCTTGGAGGTTCATGTTGCTCTGCTGAGAACAACACTCAGATCGTCATCTTTTAGGTAATGAGTACAATAAATACAAGGCTGGTTATGCATTAATTAATAATGTTGTAAATTCACAGGGTATATGGGATTGTTGCTACATGCTCCAACCTGGATGAATTTTGTGTATTTAATTCAAAGAATACCGGGATTGTTGTCACATGCTCCATTCTAGGTGAATTAGTAAAGTGGAGAAGTATTCATCACTTATCAATGAATTTATCTTTTGCAAGATGTTAGCGCATAATTTTGGCTTTTACAATTTTAGCCTTAAGTGAAAATCCACCATCAACAGAAGGAGGTTTTTGTTCCTACAACAGATGACTTTGATGTTCAATCTGGACTAGGTCCCGAGGTTTTTCTGCATTTGTGGTTTCCTCATTACAAATTTTTTGGTGTCTGTGTTATTTCTTTTCTGCATTATATTGTTTATCTTTATAATTGAAATATCACAAGTTGTACGTTAATCATTTAAAGTAGATACATCCATCCTTGTATGTTGGATACGACTTGGTTTATTCTTGGATATTGATCTTTAGAATCGTCCAAGTACTCTTACAAGTAAATCAAGTTCACAGACTTGTCTCTGTAAACTTTCTGATTATGAGAGAAAGAGATATAACTCTAAATATTATTTCTTGATTGAGATTCATTAAGTTGAACTCTTGGAATTGTAATTAAGTTTGTCCATATAGGTTTCCTAAGAAAAAGTTGGTGGTGTATTTTGCTACCCCCGCGTTTTCAATAAGTACAAATAATCTAAAGTAATATTGAATCCATTTCTTTGAGCAGCACGAAATCCCATTTTATGAAACATTTCATCACTGGATTGCCAGTTGATATTTTCAAAATTTTCTTAAAAATCGATCTTACATACTAAACCTAGAATATTGCTTATCGTTCTGACCTCATCAATTAATTAATTATATATACAATATTTATAATTTGTCGTTTTTTTTTTTTGATCGTTTTGATCGGTAAATAAATTGATAGCTTATTGTTTATGGGTGAAAACTGTTTCTACTGGTTTTGGTAAATTTGGGTGTATGTGGATGAGAAACGAATCTAAACCCTAAACAAATGCACTGCACGGGAATGCTTTTGATTCGAGAGATCAATCTATACAATTCTGGCCTAAACCAATAAATGGTCTTTCCAGACTTGCTTCGGTCACAAAGTGAAGGAGATGGGGTTGATCTTAGGGAGGGAAGCAAAGAATGTGTTGAGATTGTGAAGGTGTTGGCTGTTTATGACTTGTATCAGAATGTTCAACTGGCTTGCACAATGTAAGCTATCAATTCTGGGTGTTTTCTGGATACGTGACAACACTTGGTTTTTTCTGTGTTGTTTGGAAATAGGTGAAAGACATATTTATACAAGTCATTGAGCGCAACTCTCATCTCCTAAGAAGTGGAGGATGTGAAGTGACGGAGTAGTGGGGTCGTGTAGGAGTGTTGACTGTTACACGATCACACCTTTGCCCACTTCCCTCATCACTGTTAACCGTCCACCTTTTCCTCACACGTTCTTGTAATGGCGTGTTGCACGCTATAAACCGCCAGACCAATGCCCAAGTAAGTATCCCCCAGTTTGTGACATGCTTGATGTCTCGAATGAGCGGATCATGGGACCCACCGCAGAAAATATCATACGGTGCTAAGTTAAATAACTAAGTTATTTAAGAAATTGATATTCATGAAATATCGTGTATACTCGATGCATGTAATGCATCGAAAACAATCAATACATATGAAGCATCGTTGTTTTAAAGCTTAACCGAATAAGTCGCGGATTAAGCGTCTTAAAATAGCATCACGTCCAACCATCTTCGAGTGATCGTTTGGAGGCCGCATGGGCGAGCCATCCCCTGGTCGATCACTCCCTGCGGAAGAGTGGCAGACGATGATCATCAAGGTGCTTTATTGGTCGCTTAACCTTTAACCTAGTCTGTCTGACCGAGCTGGCAAAGTTGGACGGATGAGATGGTTTACGGCATATATCTACGACCGTTGATGAAATTTGGGGTTTTTAAGAGGTGTGCAACCATCACTCTTTGGCTTGACCGAATTCAAGCATGGGCGTTATGTTTGATGGGACCGACCGGGCATGCGTGTAGACGGCCTGCCGGTGTACATGTCCATACCGTTTTGTCTCATGAAGGCTTGATCTAGGCCACTCAAATTGACTGGCAAAGATGAGTGGTCATGATCGGTTGCGACAGAAATCCATTGCCGCAAAGGATTTAGAGTTCGCGTGACATGCCACCTTCAGGTGTGCGTTTCGAGGCGCTTGGCCATGGTTCGCCTAGGCGGCGTAGATCCAAGCACGAGGTGGGCCCACGGTGATCACGTCGACATCCTTGGGACCTCTTTAGTCTATATCTACACCCTTCGTTTAGGTTGGCGAAGATGGATGGACGCGATCGAACTACGACAGATATGTATCGCCGCAAACCCTAATTAGGGTTTTTAAACAGTCATGCACGCGTGACTTTGGCAAAACAATTTGGCAAGCCACGCTTCCCCTTTGGGAGGTCTGGCCATTTGGGGCCCACGATGGGCTGATGGTGAACATATGTGCACCTTCCTGATGGTCCTAAGTTCGATCTAAGCCATCCAAATAGGCTAGCTAAGTTGGATGGTTGTGATCAATTTAAGACACTAGTGGAATTCCGCGACCCTTAGAAGCATCACGCCCACCATGATTTGAGCAAACGTTTTTACTGCTCCATGACCCCGCCGTGAGAAACCGATCGGGTATGGGAGAGTGGGCCCGCCAACGTGTGTGTTAGCGCTTCCCAAATCATTCATGGAATGATCTAATCCGTCCAACCAGGCTGTCGAAGTTGGACGGTCGTGATCGTTTTAAGACTGCCTTAAGTGGTCTATGTTCGATCGATTCTCCACAAAGAAGCACGACCACCCTACTTAGGGTTGGCATTTGACAATGCTAGGATATGTTCGTGTGATGCCCGACCCGCTAGGGCATAAGTGGGCCCGCCGGTGGTCATCATGACAATCGCCTATTCATGCAGGTTTTAGCTAGGCTTGTTAAATTGTGCGGCCAACTTGTGTGGCCGCGATCGTTTCTGAGACTGATACGGACAGTCCAAATTTCCTTTAAGGAAATTAAGCATGCTCGATCGGCTAACCAAAGCTCGTCGATGCAAGACCCTCTTTAGAGAGTGATGTAGCCTGTACGGGTATTTCATGCATGTCTCAAAATTGGCACTTGGAGATTCATGTTACTCTGCTGAGAGTGAACACTCAGTCGTCGTGTCATGCTAATAATGAGAGTTCAGCTAGGAACATCACAAGAAATACTAGGCAAATCATGCATTAATTAATAATGCTAAAAAATTCACAGAATATTTGGGATTGTTGTTACATGCACCATTCTGAGTGAATTTTGTGTATTTATTGAATTGCTTCGAATAAATAAAGTGGAGAGGTACTCATCACTTATTAAACGGCTTTACCCTTTGCAGGATGTCGGCACATCAATTTTGGTTTTACAACTTTAGCCCTGAACTAAAATCCACCATCAACATTAAGTCCCCTGCCTAGCACGTAATGGTTGCACTATAGCGGGGTAGGCATTAGATGGTGACACAGTTTGAACGCTAGAACGATTAAGCTAAAGTAAACAAATATATATACTGTAGATATGAACACCACCTTACGCCTTAAACGTCCCGGAGCTGGTCAAACCATTCATATCCAACGGCTTTTCCGACCTTAATTAGGGTTTAAAAGAAAGCACGACTTGGTTGGTGTTGAATCCTTACTCATCGGATAGACCTCGCTGCAGCCGATTTGGTCTTCCTTTAAGGTTTCCTCGATATATATATATATACAGGTGGGGATTCAGAACTACCCTTTACTGTTTCGTGATAGGGTTTTCTTGTAAAAACTCCACATTTTCATCATGTCCAACAGCAGTAGATCGTCTTCTTCATACCAACCAGGCTCTCCTGCTAAGCGTACACGACTTGCATTTGAGGTATGATTCCGAGCCTATCTCTTGATTTCAGTGACGCCATTATTTATTTATTTTACTTCTGTTACTTTATTTTAGTGTGAACGAATTCCCGAGCTTCGCGATGGCTCCCCTGCGTCATATCCTACGAGTTAAGAAGACCATACCGGTTCGTTCTTCTTCTCTTTCTCTTTTCCGAACAATTGTTTGTTCTTCATGATCAGGTGAATAAACCTCTTTTTTTCGCAGAGATACCCTACTGGAACATGTGTGACAGTGATCGATGATGACGACTTAACTATTCATCTTCCTTCAAACTCAAACACGCCTACCCCCGCGGATCTTGAAGATGATAATTTGGGTATCTTATCTTATGAATATCCCAACGCAGGCCTTTCGTTCGGTTTCCACTTGAGATGTCTATCTTCCAGTTACCGAACTATCGGCGGATTTTTACTGCGGAAGGAGTTTGTGTCTTTGTACACAAAAGTATGGAGAAAGTATGGCCATATCGCAACTAGGAATGTAGTTCGACACTGTTCATCTGCTTTGGTCACCACGAAGAACTTGCCTTCTTCCCATGATTCTTTGAGATGGAGAATATCTCTATCCGCAACGTTCTTTGAATCAAACCTCGAAAAGTGGGAAAACATGGTGTCTACTGCGAATCCATAGAGTTCAACGTGGGATGGCTGCGCCAGCGTCTTGACATCATCAAGGTTGATCGAGCTGGTATCCTCGTGAATGTAGTTCCTGCTGCGAAAGCTATCTTGGAGGAGGAGAAGGCTCTGTCTACGAAATCAGAGAAGGTGGAACAGGCAGTTCAAAACTTGAAGAATGGGACAGATAGATACCAAACTAGGTTGAAGATGATGCTCTCAAGGAACTATAATCTGCTGGACAGCCTCTTCTAAGTTGTGCTCAGCTTTACTCCCTTGTTGTCAATGGCGTTCACGTCATCATTTTTTTTTCGAACATCCTTGAGAAATGAATTGCATTGGTTTTTTGGTAGATGAATGAAGTTTTTACATTAACGTATTTTTTGAATAAATTGATAATTCAAATGTGTAATGAAAAACGCCTGTATTTCCATGTCATGGGATAGTAGCGGGATAAGGATCAAGCATGGTATGCCTTGAGCCATTTTCCGTTAATGAATGCTTCTAACTTTCCTCCATCCACCTTAATGACCTTGTAGTAGCCGGTATTGTAGGCCTTGGTAATCACGTAGGTACCTTCCCATTTCGGAGAGAACTTTGGTGCAGACATGTCTTGCTGAATGTGCTTGGCCGTCTTCAAGACTAAATCTCCTACTTTAAAAACACGTGGCTTTACAGTCTTGTCATACGCCCTGGAGATCCTATTTCTGTACACTTGAGTACGTTCCTCTGCCTTGCTTCTTCTCGAATCCAGAGTGTCTAACTCAGCGATTCTTGAGTTAGACGCTTCAGCCTCGTTCCAGTGGACCCCACTTGCTACTGCAATCCTGGTTGATGGGATCTTGATTTCTGCTGGGAGGATCGCGTATGCACCGTAAACTAGTGAATATGGAGAAACCCCCAATAAAGCTTCTAAGTGCCGTCTGATACGCCCATAGCGCCATCGGTAACTGTTCATGCCACTCTCTAGGATTGTCATGTATTGTTCGAATGAGAATACGAATTAACGTTTTGTTGGTTCTCTCAGCCTGTCCGTTTCCTTGAGGGTAGTAGATGGTGGAGAAGACCTGTTTAATTCCATATTCTTCAAGCAACTCTCGTACCTGTTTGTTAGCGAAGGGGGTGTCGTTATCAGTGATAATATGCTTAGGCGCACCAAAATGACAAATGATGTACTCTTTTATAAAATCCGAAATCGTTGCTCCTGTAGTCCCTCGTAGAGGAATAGCCTCAACCCATTTGGTGAAATATTCTGTCGCGGTTATGATGTACTCATTGCTGCTTCGATGACGGAGAATTGATCTTCCCAATATTGTCAAGTCCCCAGCAATAAAATGGCCATGGATTGCTTATAGAGTGTAAAGGAGTGGAAGGTGCGTGAACAAGGTTCCCATGAATTTGACATTTGTGGCAGCTTCGAACAAATGCAGATGTGTCATCCTCCATGGTCGGCCAATAGTATTTCTTGTATCTGGAGAAACAATTTCCTCTTACCTTGATGTTCCCCTTCATGCATTTCCTTCAACATAATTAGAATCTCTACCTCAGCCAGGCACCGTAATAGATCGCCTCCAAAGCTTTTGCGATACAGGATCCCTTCGTGAAATACGAATCGCTTCGCCTTTTGTTTCATCTTGACAGCATTCTTTTGATTAGCAGGAGTTACTCCGTCATGGATATAGCTAATATACGGCTCTCTCCAGTCCCTGATGTGAATCAATAATGTTGTAGTAAAAAGGTTCGTTGAGACTTGTGAAAGCAAAAGATTTTAGACTTATAAAACTTAAAAATATGGAAAACTTAACACAAAATTGATTTAAGATATGAGAAAATAACCAAGACACTGATTCCACTATTACACATGAATAAATAACGGTAAATAATTCAAAACTCTAATTATTTTTTTTAAATCCCTTGTTTCTTAATTCACAAATAATCAGGCAAATTCTCAAAAATTAATTGTATCCCCTAAGCATAGATTATCTTAATACAAAGCATAACCTATCTAATTGAATCACAACTAATGAAGAAAATTATGCAAACAATTAAATACTCTTGCAAAAGCGTTGATTGAGTGAATCATTAATTATAAATTAGAGAAAATAAAATAGTTACCAATTATTCATGCGTAAATAGCTTCCTCATTGCCTTGGTTGTGGGAGAATTAGCCTCTCATCATGTTGGAAACACGCTCAAAAATCATTATTAATGCTCAAAAATGGTTTACAAATGATGAACAAGGGAGAAAAGATGAAAAGCCCGATTTGTGTGAGTTTTAATTGTTACAAACGGATTTATTCTGAGAGAACGATACATGTAAAGTGTTGTTGTTTCGTAGTTTTAAGACTGTCTTCCGTATTACGACCCTAAATGCGTGAGTCGTATCTTTGTAGCATAAACGATTGTCACGCGTGCGTTGAATGTTCTTCGTGTTCTTCAATGGCAGCAGCAGCAGCAGAATTCTCTAACTTGATTTTTATTGCTCTGTGATTGCTCTGGACTCTCCCAATCTCCCCGTCTCCCTTCTATGACCCAAAACAACACTTTATATACGCAACAGCTCCCGAATCTCTTGAGTAATTGCAAAATATTCTTGATTATTCTCCATGCAAGATACGTGATATTTTTTTCCTTCTTCACCTCTGATTTTGATTTTCACACGCTATGAAGCTGTCAAATCTCCTTATTTATCTTCTGCACGCTCCAAATGGTGACTCAAATCTTCCAAGCACGTGTAGAACTCCCAGTAATCACGTAATCCCGTGAATAACTCCTCCCATGCACGTATTGCTCTGTTTTCTTCTCAAGGATTTTTCAGCCAAATTTGATCTACCAAAACACTTGTAATAGCTTTGTATATGTCCCAGGAACAATCCCATAAATTTTCAGCCATTTAGTCTCCCTGTAACACCTCCGAATTCTTGATTGAAATTTTACAGTGATAAACTTTTATTTTCCCGCCAATTTTGAAAATTTGAAACGAAGAAGAAGGTCAGCCCTTATCCAACAGCTGGGGGTGCGAATATCAGTTGGGTGCCCCTTAGTAATTGGGTTACCCCTTATCCAAAATGGGAGTCCGAATAGCAAATGTCCTCTGGGGGTGTTCCGAGCAACTTTTCGAGCCGAATTTTCCAACAGTCTTTATTTCCACAAAACACCATAATAAGGACAAAAACGAGTACTAACAATACGAAACATTAAGGACAAATTAGACACATAAATACGTCTATCAGTCCCCAGTATGACTTATGCTGAAAACCTCTAGTTGATGTGGCGGCGCTTGACAATTTGAGCAAGACTTTTGGAGTAGCCGAGATTGAATCTTCATTTCTGGCTAGTAATAGCCCAGGCGTTGAAGAGGACGATAGAGCGTTACCACCAAGGTTTGCCCGCATATTTCATCGTGAACGTAGTTAAGCCGCAACTGAGCTTCTTCATCTCCGAAACATCTTGATAGGGAACCATCCGGGTTTCGATGATATAGCATACCATAAAGCATGAAGAAGTTTTGCAGGGTTTTGAGACTGACCTTTCCTTGATAAAACGAGCTGCTAAGCTCCTGAATGATCGTAGTTCGCTAATCGTAGGTTCTAGTGTCTTTGAATTGTGAAATCCACGTTGATTCTACCGTTCTTCTCTTCACCGTCAGGGTTTCTTCTAAACCTTCGAACTGTAATTTAGATGCCAGCGTTGCTAAACAATCGGCGTGTCTGTTGTTGCTGCGGCCAACATGGGTTATGGTTGCATCAGCAAAGTAGTTTATTAACTTTTGCGCTTCTAATCGGTATGGAGCTAGTGTCACCTCCTTCAATGCATATACTCCATTCATCTGATTAACTAGTAGCTTAGAGTCACCCCTTATTTCCAGACGTGTGACCCCTGCTTGTTTGGCTAATGACAGTCCTATGAGGAAGGATTTATACTCCGCTGAATTGTTAGTGCATTGAAAGTCCAGCTTGAAGGAGTGTGATAAGACTTCTCCGGTTGGAGATACTAGGACTATGCCTGCCCCTCCAATGTCATTGCTAGGAGTGGCAGATCCGTCAAAATATAACATCCACGCTTCTTCTTCGACAACGGAGATGTCTGGAAATTCTCCAGGAAGATCATCGCGTAGCGCAGTAGTGCCTTCCTCAGGGAATGCTTCTAGTAAATCCGCAACTGCTTGTCCCTTGATAGCTCTAGATAATGCACACGTTATGTCTAACTCTGACATTTGGAGAAGCCACTTAGCCGACCTTCCCATCAGGACCGGTTTTGAAAGCAAAAACTTCGCGGGATCAGATTTAGATATGAGTACCACCTTGTTGGATAGTAGGTAATATCTGAACTTCTGAATAGAATGGATTAGGGCTAAGTATGTCTTCTCTGCCTTGGGATATCTGATCTCAGTATCTCTCAATATTCGGGTGAAATAGTATATAGGATGTTCAATTACCTCGTCATCTTCTTGAGTGAGCAAAGCCCCGACGGCGGTATCAGTGAAAGCAGTGTAGATACATAGCGGTCTTCCTTGGACGGGAGACTTCATGATGGTTGAAGATGACAATATTCGCTGAATCTTTCGAAACGCTTCCTGTTGTCTGCGGTTCAAACGAAACTTTCTCCTTTCTTCAGCAAGGGGGTGAATGAAGCAATGAGTTGGGCTAAACCAGGTATAAAACGTCGAATGTAGTTCACCTTTCCCATGAAGCTTTGGAGTTCCTTCACAGTTCGTGGTGGCGGCATCGTGAGGATAGCTTGAGTCTTGGATGGGTCCACTTTGATCCCCTCAACAATTACCTGGAATCCAAAAAATTAGCCTGGAGAGACGCCGAAAGCGCATTTCAAAGGACACCTTTCGAACACTTGCCGTAGGACTCCTGTGTGGTCCGCCCAAGCTTTTTATTTGACTACTATATCATCCACGTAGTCTTCGACTTGCTTATGCATCATGTCATGGAAGATTTCCGTCATAGCGCGTTGATACGTTGCGCCGACATTCTTTAAACCAAAAGGCATAACAGTATAGTAAAAATTTCCAAGAGGAGTTCGAAAAGCTGTCTTACTTGCGTCATGCTCATGCATCCTTATCTGATTGTAGCCACTATATCCATCCATGAAGGAAAACATGTCGTGTCCGCTGGTGGCATCTACTAACATGTCGATGTTAGGTAGAGGAAAATCGTCCTTGGGGCAGCATTTGTTCAAGTCTCTGAAATCCACGCAGTACCATATCTGTCCGTTTTTCTTTTTCACCGGAACCACATTAGCCAACCAGGTCGGATGATGAATGGGTTTAATGAAGCCAGCAGCTAGCAACTTCTGAATCTCAATCTTGATTTGCTCTTCCACCTCGCGCCGGAATTTCCTCATAGGCTGTTTGATCGGCTTGGATATGACATGTACATGATGGGTGACCAATTTTTCATCTAAACCGGGCATCTCTTCATACGTCCAAGCGAATATGTCCTGGTATTCTTTGAGAAGTTGCACGAGCTTCGTGCGTTTATCCGTGGACAAAGTTGAGCTGATGGAGATAGGCCTTCATTCCCGATATTAACGATTTCGAGTTCATCAATCGTGGAGTTGGTGCCGTCTTGCAGCTGTCGTGGAGCGTCCAACACCTCTTCTTATGGCTCGTCGTTTTTGTAGTATTCTACTGGGCATCAGTCTCCCCTGCTAATTGCTAACAGAGGCGTCGGTACACAATTTTCCCTTTCTGATCACGGCTCGCCACAAAAGTTCGCTCCCTCTTAGTGTGAACGTGGGTCGCTGCTTTACCGGATGAAGAAGAACGCCTTGTCAGCAAAGATGCATCGTGGAGCTTAGACCTCAATGATGCAAGTCGGTCCTCCTCCTAGATTGACGCCCACATGGGGAGTGGGATGCAATTAACTTTGTCTGATTCTTCCCGCGGATCTTCTCTTGGTTCAAATAATTTCACTCCACATATCGGTGCGTAAGGAGACAACGATGCAAGGATATGAACGACTTCTTTATTCAGCATAGTATTCAGGCATTGGTGATGCGTCGAAGGACAATCCTATTGTCATGAAGCCATGGTCTCCCTAGTATCATATGGTAGTCCGGCTCCTTTTCTATGACTTCGAATTTCACCTTTGACTGAACGGGCCCTACAGATAAATTCAGATTGACATACCCGTACGTATTGGTTTGGTTTCCTTCAAAGTCTGTCATCTTGGTAGGCTATTGCACGATCTTGCTTGGGCGTACCTTAGCCGTCTTGAGTGTCTTGAGAGTAATCACATTTGAAGATGCTCCTGTGTCGATGAGGGCCCTCTTGAACTCTGAATCCTTGATGCGCGCAATAACGTGTAGGGCCCGGTTGTGACCCTTTTCCGCCATCATGTCTTCCTCTATAAATGTAACATTATTCACAGACATCTCTGATATTTTTTAGACTTCTGGACGTGAAGGAGTTAAATGCAAGTCTAGGGATATCTTGTTAATTGCAGCAAACGTCTCCGCTCGCTGATTCTTCGAGAGGTGTAAAAGTTCGCACAAAATTTCCACTAGAGAAGCTGCTTCCTGATCCACCGGCCTCCGGTTCATAGTGAAACTATTGATTTAAGGAGGATCAGTCCCCAGTGTATAAGTCTCCGTGATAGGATCGGTCATATCTGATGTCATTTTGATGAGGAGATCGAGTATGCCGTTTATCGCTTCTTTGATCAGGTCCATGTTCTTCGTGTGAATCTCCTGCACCCGTGCTAACTCGATCAATGTTGGGATTCTTCCGGTTACACTATCAGATACACCGTTGGGAAGAGAGGTATCTCCATTGGAGGAACTTCGACCAGGATTTGAAGCTGGGGCAGTCCTAAGACCAACCATTTTGAAATCAACCAAATGGGATTGGATATTGAAGAAATTGACTTCACAACCGAAAGATTAATCTCCCACTGTGGTCGCCAATTATTTATGGGTGAAAACTGTTTCTACTGGTTTTGGTAAATTTCGGTGTGTGTGGATGAGAAACGAATCTAAACCCTAAACAAATGCACTGCACAGGAGTGCTTTTGATTCGAGAGATCAATCTACACAATTCTGGCCTAAACCAAGAAATGGCCGTTCCAGACTTTCTTCGGTCACAAAGTGAGGGAGATTGGGTTGATCTTAGGGAGGGAAGCAAAGAAGGTGTTGAGATTGTGAAGGTGTTGGTTGTTTATGACTTGTATCAGAATGTTGAACTGGCTTGCACAATGTAAGCTATCAGTTCTGAGTGTTTTCTGGATACGTGACAACACTTGGTTTTTTCTGTGTTGTTTGGAAATAGGTGAAAGACCTATTTATACAAGTCATTAAGCGCAACTCTCATCTCCTAAGAAGTGGAGGATGTGAAGTGATGGAGTAGTGGGGTCGTGTAGGAGTGTTGACTGTTACACGATCACACCTTTGCCCACTTCCCTCATCACTGTTAACCGTCCACCTTTGCCCACTTCCCTCATCAAGGTGCTTTATTGGCCGCTTAACCCTTAACCTAGTCTGTCCGAACGAGCTGGCAAAGTTGGACGGACGAGATGGTTTACGGCATATATCTACGACCGTTGATGAAATTTGGGGTTTTTAAGAGGTGTGCAAGCATCACTCTTTGTCTTGACCGAATTCAAGCATGGGCGTTATTTTTGGTGGGACCGGCCGGGCATGCGTCTAGACGGCCTGCCGGTGTACATGTCCATAGCGCTTTGTCTCATGAAGTCTTAATCTAGGACACTCAAATTGACTGGCAAAGATGAGTGGTCGTGATCGGTTGCGACAGAAAGCCATTGCCACAAAAGATTTAGAGGCCGCGTGACATGCCACCTTCGGGCGTGCGTTTCGAGGAGCTCGGCCATGGTTCGCCTAGGCCGGCCGGTCACACGCACAGGTGGGCACACGGTGATCACGTCGACATCCTTGGGACCTCTTGAGTCTATATCTACACCCTTCGTTTAGGTTGGCGAAGCTGGATGGACGCGATCGAACTACGACAGATATGCATCGTCGCAAACCCTAATTAGGGTTTTTAATCAGTAATGCACACGTGACTTTGGCCAAACGGTTTGGCAAGCCACGCTTCCCCTTTGGGAGGTCTGACCGTATGGGGGCCACGTTGGGCTGATGGTGAACATACGTGCACCTTCCTGATGATCCTAAGTTCGATCTAAGACATCGAAATAGGCTGGCTAAGTTGGATGGTTGTGATCAATTTAAGACACTAGTGGAATTCCGCGACCCTTAGAAGCATCACACCCGCCATGATTTGAGCAAACGTTTTTACTGCTCCATGGCCCTGCCGTAAGAAACCGATTGGGTATGGGAGAGTGGGCCCGACAACGTGTGTGTTAGCGCTTCCTTAATCATTCATGGAATGATCTAATCCGTCCAACCAGGCTGGCGAAGTTGGACGGTCGTGATCGTTTTAAGACTGCCTTAAGCGGTCTATGTTCGATCGATTCTCCACAAAGCAGCACGGCTACCCTACTTAGGGTTGGCGTTTGACAGTGCTAGGAGATGTTCGTGTGATGCCCGACCGACTAGGGCATAAGTGGGCCCGTCAGTGGTCATCATGACAATCGTCTATTCTTGTTAGGGTTTGGCTAGGCTTGTTAAATTGTGCGGCCAAACTGTGTGGCCGCGATCGTTTCTGAGACTGATACGGACAGTCCATATTTCCTTTAAGGAAATTAAGCATACTAGATCGGCTAACCAAAGCGCGTTGATGCAAGACCCTCTTTAGAGAGTGATGTAGCCTGTACGGGTATTTCGTGCATGTCTCAAAGTTGTCACTTGGAGATTCATATTACTCTGCTGATAGTGAACACTCAGTCGTCATGTCATGCTAATAATGAGAGTTCGGCTAGGAACATCACAGAAATACTAGGCAAATCATGCATTAATTAATAATGCTAAAAAATTCACAGAATATTTGGGATTGTTGCTACATGCACCATTCTGGGTGAATTTTGTGTATTTATTGAATTGCTTCGAATAAATAAAGTGGAGAGGTACTCATCACTTATCAAACGGCTTTACCCTTTGCAGGATGTCAGACATCAAATTTGGTTTTACAACTTTAGCCCTGAACTAAAATCCACCATTAACACTTATTTAAATATGAAAACGTCAACCCCACCTCTTTTTATTCCTGGCTAAATTGGGGCCTATAGCTACATGAAAAAATAGGGTCATTAAGAAATAATTCATAGAAACCCCTTATCCACTATTTATGTTAATGCCGATTATGGCCTTGTTAAATTAGTGTTAATTCGGATAATTAAATAATATTTAATCAAGTTAATCCTGTAATTAACTTTCATTAATGCATAATCAACACTTGTATAAAATTTTTTTTTATTTTTCAAAAGACTCGATCCAGAATCGGTTGATGTTAGTGCTTTTGTAAACCGATTATGGGTTGAGTTCATACCGAATGACGATGTAAACCAAGAATCGGAGTTTAATGAATACCTAAATAAACCGATTTTTGCAATCGGTGTTTATATATGTATATATAATCCGATTATACCTATTTCAGATACAAAATATTCATTTCATAGTTTAGGAAATTAGCGCACTACATACATAGGACTCAGTATGGGAATTCTAGAATTTGACACATCAAATGCTCGTCAATGAACCTCCGAGCACGTCAGTACAACATTGTATATTCTTTGTGGTGAATGAACTTAGTTTCCCCGTTACGAATTCTCCATAGCTCATTGAAACGTTCCAGCTGAAATCAATGAATTCTTAAATGTTAGTATGTGAACTTTTGACATATGTATAAAAATGATCGCATTACTCACTTTTCCGTAAGAGGAGATCGTGGATGATAATGATACACCATATTTCTAACTTTTACGTACTCTCGCATTGCGCATTTTATGTATTGTAATCGAAAAGCCAAGTCTCTCCATTTACGGTTATTAGGATTCACGGTACGCCCGTAAAAGAACTCTTTAACTCTCTTCCAAAACATTGAATAGATTTCATTCGGACATTCACGGAACGTATTAGCAAGCGATTTAACGAGACACAAATCTTCAAACGATTCCCATTCCATTTTCTAGGCTAAGTGTGTGTTGTGGGAGTGACTCAAAGAGGTTGTCCTTATATAGATGAAGTCTCAACGGCTATTTTTTTTTAATTCAATTCACACAATCGAATTGTAGAGATGACCACATAGACCGATTGTGTCCTTACAAAATCATATAATATATGCCTCTCATCAATCGGGCTTTTGTAATGCCCATTTAATCCGATTCTTAGCAAAAAAAGTTATAGAACTTTTCTTCATAACAATCGGATTACATATATGTACATGTAATCCGATTCTTAGCAAAAAAAAGTTACAGAACTTTTCTTTATAGTAATTGGATTACATAAAGGTACATGTAAACCGATTCTTGGCAACAAAAGTTACAGAACTTTTCTTCATAGAAATCGGATTACAAATATGTACATGTAAACTGATTCTTAGCAAAAAAGAGTTACAAAACTTTTCTTCATAACAATCGAATTTCAAAAAGGTACATGTAAACCGATTCTGAAACTGAACCTCTGGGAAACTGTCAGAATCGGGTTACATATAGGTACATGTAAACCGATTCTGACTGAAAAAATGCCAGAATCCTACATATTTTGCACACATTGTAGTTGGTTATTTTATCGCGTCTTGGACAAACACAAACAATTTTCAAAAGAAACCAGATTAAGTCATTCATAAACTAGGAATATAACAAAAAATAATTCGACAATAAGTTTAAGACAAGACATAAGTTTTGACTCCATAATTATCCATAGTTAAAGACATAAACATGAATATAACCATTCATTCATGAACATCCCCACCACAACCACGTCCACCGCCACGACCACGTCCACCGCATCCTCGTTTACCAGGTTGGGTTCTGCTCGATGCACCTTCATACATCCTTTTTGGGGGGCTCTCTTCCTTTTTTTTCTTTGGCTCCTCCTCCTCCTCCACCAGCTCCCCAAATTTTGCACCAGCTTCTATATCTTCGAGACTGTTCAATTCATCAACTAGTTTTTCATTGGCCTTAACATTTTTCCCTTCCCTGATTTGTAGCTTTGCTTAGGTTATCAAGTACCCGACCCGGCTTCTCTGTTTCCATTTTAAAGAAAAAAACATTCAACAAAAAACACTAATAACATTAACAAAACCGTAATTGAGTAACAATACGCACATGAAATTGAGGTACCACGGCATGTAACCCGGAATTGCATCATCGTCTGTTCTAGATGGACCCTGCAGAGGATATGTGAAATTCTTTGTCTTCCAAATAATCACACGATGGTAAATGCTTGTGAACAATGTCAATATCATTATCGTATGACGCCGTTTTTTTCTCGTTGATTTTGAACATCTTGTGCTCCTTTGGGATTTTTTGTACGTAACCGCATTGTATTGAGACTCTCGTCGGGTTGTACATTACATATCCTCTTGGGTGAAACAAAGGCCCAAAATAATCACTTTTCTCTTCGCACCCAACCTTCTTTCCTTTTCCTTCAGCCAAATCCTCCTTGTAAGGATCAAAGACAACATCTTTCGTCGTCAAGTTGTCCAACTGGCGCCTCAACTTCAGATAATCATTTTTTTGGTTCTTCGTCTTACTTCTGTAGGTGTACATGTCTCTATAACACCCGTGGTCCCATTCCTTGTTCTCAAAAGCCCTTTGAGCAAATATTGGGAAGTGCAAATATATCCACGCCTGCAGAAAAGCCATATTCCCTCCAATTTGGTTCCTTTGAGCCCTAGAAGCCTTTCTCAACTCGTTAAATGAGTGTGCAAGGATGGCAGTACCCCAAGAGTATTCATGAATCTTGTCAAATAGTTGCAACAGCTGGATAAAGTTGGCGCTCACACGGGCACCAGAAACGTTGGGGAACATAACAGATCCCAGGACGTAGAGGACATACGCATTGGCCGTGGCGATGATACGTTCCCTGGTCACTACATTAACCTCGGCTTGAAGCTTCTTTGTTCTCATAAAGTTGTCCCTCAGCTTCGAGAGATGGAATATCCTCTGCTTTGACTTGCCTACTAGCATCTCTGACTTGGTCCTCTCCTCATCCCATTGGAACACATCCTTGGTGAATGCGTAAATATTGTCCCACTCAAGATCTTACGCATAATTAGCGTGCTTCACGGCTTTACATTCTATGCTTAGCCCGGTAATGAACTTCGCATCATTTGGAGTTAGCGTCATTTCGCCAAATGGAAGATGTAAAGTATTTGTTTCCCCGTAATATCTCTCGGAAAAGGCGGAACAAAGAGGTTTGTCGTAACCAAGGTCCAAATTCTCAACCGCAGGTACCAACCCCGTAGAATTGACTAGATCGATTACTTCATGAACTTCTCCAACGGTTGATTCCATTCCTTCCAGTGGCCATTGCCTCATCATACTCACTGATGTTCCTGGCTTCATAAGATGAACGGCATCCTTGTGATCCTATAAAACAAAAAAAAACCCGATGGACAACAATTAAAACAATACACGGATAATAATTTTTACGTCACATAGCATAAGGTTTAGGTACTTCCTATGGTATGGCAAACGACGACGGCCCAACTGTCTTTGTACCCCCATAACATCCATGCTTTATCATCTGGTAACCCGTAAACGGGATCATCAGGGTCGCGAGGATATATCTTCATCTTGTCGGGCATGTGGTCCCCTTTCTTCTTCTTTAGACCATCTTTCTTACCTTGTTCTTGAGCGTTTCCTCCTTGGACTTGTTGTTGAACTTCTCCTCCTTGGAATTGTTCTTGAACTTATCCTATCTCTTCATCACTTTCATCCTCACCTTCTTCTTCATCACTTTCATCCTCACCTTCTTTCTCACTTTCTTCTTCATCACTTTCTTTTTCAACACCTTCCTTGCCACCAGTTTCTTCTTCACCACCTTCCTTGCCACCAATTTCTTCTTCATTAACTTCCTCCTCACCACTTTCTTCTTCGGAAACTTCTCTATCACCACCTCCTTCTTCAGTGGGTGTATCAGAATCAGATTCATCATGTGTTGGTTGCTCCGGTTGAGGTGGTGGGTCATTGATGTTGATCCCTTTGGCTTTACTTCCCATGGCCCTTCGGTAGGAAGCATTCAAATTTTGACCGTCTTTTCGACAAGGTCCCAAAGGCTTAGGAGAACCAAGGTCATGTTTCCTCTTATATTTCTTTTAGGGTTGCTTTTGTTGGTTGCCCTTGTTTGGCCTGTAGAATACGGAGTAAAGCGACAAACAATAATAGAATCCAATGCATTTTTTTAAAGTCAAGGCACACAATCGATTTACTCGATACATATATGAAGTCTGATTCCTAACATAATAAAACAACAATCGGATTTTGTTAGTGCTAATGTAAACCGATTCTACTAATCGGTTTTCTCGATATACATATAAAGTCCGATTATTGACTAAGCATATAAGAATTCAAAGGCTACACAATCGGTTTTTATGAACACATATGTAATCCGATTCTAACGAAAAAAAGTTACAGAAACAACGATTATCCCTACCATAACTGAATCGGGCTAGTTATACACTAACATTTTCCGATTCCTATTCACATGCAGAACAATTGGTTTATGTGAGCAAGAACATACACCGTTTCTAAACAGAATCGGTTTACTTGTACACTAACATAATCCTATTCTGTAAAACCCGGAAAATTTTGATTTCTAAGCGATTGCATGTTATAAAACCTAGTTTAGAGGATTGGGTTGATAGAAAAATACCTGATTCGACCATTTCCCCCTGTTGTTGTTCGATTAGAGATGGTTCTTCTCGAGCAACCGTTTTCTTCTTCGGTTTGTTTCCAATTGCTTTAACAATTCCGGGATTATAGTCACTAGGATAAGTGATTCCAGTGGATTGTTTGTATCTTGATGGTTTCGACATTTTATAGAAGAAAGAAAACAATTAATCGTTTTTGGATCGACGATAATCGACGATTTTTGGTTTTAAAAAAAATGAAAAAAGAGGGAGTAGAATAGATGAAGAATCGGTTTATGAGATAGAAATGAAAACTGATTTTAGTTTTAGGTTTATTATTAAGAGTTGATGGGGGTAACTGATGTAGTTTTAATAGTGGTAAGTAGAGTATCGTTCGCTCGGACTATTTTAAAGATTTTGATTTTAGACTTAATAAAAGAAAATATCAAAACTAGCAAAAATATGCAAAAGAAGGTAACAAGAGTAAGAGTTACTGGGACTCAGGATTTCACTGTTTCTCATATTCATGTGGTTCATAAATTAATCCTAGGATATTTATGGCTCAAATAATAAAATTTATTGACTCTTAATATTTGCCAAGATAGATTTTTGAAAGCAATGACTGTAAATCTAAAGCATGGGGCATCAAATCATTTAAGCTAAGCATGACCCATCAATTGAAATAACAATCACTCAATAAAAATCATAAAACAATTATAAACAGTGCAAAAAGTAAATAAGAATTAATTCAAGTTACCACATATATGAAATCCAGCTTCCTCCTTCGTCCCAGTGATGGGGTTTAGCTCCTCATGGTGAAAACACGTTCAAAATTGATATTCATAGCTCAAAAAGTGCTTACAAGAGGTGAAAAATAATAAAGCAGTGAAATCGCAACGGATATAAGTGTTACAAGACACTGTTACAAAGAACGATAAATCTTTTGCGTAGCAGAATAAACGACTGTCTGCATGAGTCTGTTCTTCGTATTCTTGAGAACGACACTTCTGTTCTGTCGTCTGCAACTCTTCTTCTTCGTCTTAACCTGCTGCTGCTGCAACTCCTCCTGCAGCGTAATTTTATGCCTCTGCTCTACCCCAAACTCTCGACAAACTTGCGTCCCCCCCTCTGACTCGAGTAGGTCCTATTTATACACCACAGGTTAATCTCTAGGGTAAATCTTCTCGATTTTCTTTTCCGTTTCTTTCTTTCCAAGCCACGGGATTTCTTTCCCTTTTTTCTCTTCTGCACGTCTTCTATTGGCTAGCAAACCATCCTTATTCGACAGTCCAAATCTTGTAAGGAATATCTTCTTCTAAAACAACTTCTTTCCTTGCCTAACAAATCAAAATAACATAATTATCATTCCCGTAGAAATAGTTGCTCTGTTTCGGGAATTACAAGATTTCTTCCCCTTTTTTGATGATTCCAGCCCATGTACCGTCCCTGTTTCGATAAAACATAGTGATACCAAACCTACACGTGACAACTCGTGTAAATCTCTTCCCAAAACAAAACAGAGAATTTCGTCTTCTCGTTACTCTGGTTTACTCCAAAACTGATGATCCGGCCCAACTTGATCGTTTTAAACACTTGTATTAACCCTATTTGGCCATTATAAGTCCAGCCCATAAGATATTCGCAGTTGAATCTCTTTATATCACGTCCAATTCTCGGTCCAAATTTACGCAGTTGATAATATAGTTTTCCCGCCAAAACTTGGTTCAAATGGGGAAGAACATGGATGCCCCTTATCATTAGCGGGTGCCCATAGCCATGGGGTGTAAATAGCAAACCTTGGGTGAAAATAGTGGTGGAGTGCCCCTTAGTAAATGCGGTACCCCTTATCCAAAATGAGAGCCCGAATAGTAGGTGTCCTCCGGGTGCAACTTTTCGAGCCGATTTCTCCAAAAATGTTTATTGCCCAAAAATACCTACAAACACATAAAACACCATAATAAGAACAAAAACGGGTACTAACAATATAGAAAATCGAGATGAAAATAGACACATAAATGCGTCTATCAGTAATTTAGTAATGTTAATATTTTTTAGAGGGTAATTTTGGTAGTTTTCATAAATTTAGACACCCCTTACCATTGTGTATAAGGTAGATGAAGTAATCTATAGGTCCCAATTAAGTGTCATAGGCCCCAATTTGAGGCCAATTGCACTTTGTAATACTCTATATAAAATCATCTCAAAGATACTCTCATAAAGATTGAAGAAAGTTATGGGAAAGATCATATCTCCTCTCCAAGTTGCTTATGTACCAGGGAGGCAGATTACAGATAATATTCATTTAGCTCAAGAAATTGTGCATACAATGATGGATAAAAAAGAATTGTCTAAAACTCTAGCTCTAAAGCTAGATATGTCTAAAGCCTTTGATAGTCTTGAATGGACTTTTCTTGAAGATGTTATGTTGAATATGGGTTTTTGTCAAGAGTGGTGCAACCTCATTATGCAGTGTGTGAGCATAACAGAAATCTCAATACTTCTTAATGGTATTCCTTGTGCACCCTACAAACCATCAAGAGGGGTGAGACAATGTGACCCATTGTCACCTTATGTTTTTATTATAGTTATGGAAGCTTTTTCTCGATTACTTATAAGGGCTGAAAAGAATAACCAGATTACATGTATAAAGATTGCTCAAGGCGCTCCATCAATCTCTCATTTATTTTTTGTGGATGATTGCTTGCTATTTATCAATGTTTACTTATATAATGTTAACAACATCTTAAAAATCATTGAAGATTTTGGTGCGGCTTCAGGACAGATGGTTAAATTTAATAAATCAAGTGTTCATTATAGCTCACATGTGCCACAAAGATTTCGAAGAATTCTTTCTAGAATACTTAAAGTTCCTATAATGAACTCTAGTGAAAAAAACTTGGATATTCCATTGCTTATTGGGAAAAACAAGATTCAATATTTTACTGGCCTGGTTGATAGAATGAAGAATCGATTATCAACTTGGAATGGAGAAACAATGTCTCAGACTAGCAAGTATGTGATGGTTAAAACTGTCACTAATACTATCCCATCCTACACCATGAGTTGTCTTCAAATTCCAGTGGATACCATCAAGCAAATGGAGTCTCTTCAACGAAATTTCTGGTGGGGCTTTAATGGACATAGAGGTACCTGCATTATTTCATGGAAAACTCTCAGCTTACATAAACATCTAGGGGGTCAAGGGTTTCGAGATCTTAGATCAAGCTCTCCTTATCAGAGCTGCATGGAGGATATGTACTAATCCAGATGAATACTGGGTTAAGGCTATAGGTGCAAAGTATTTTCCTGGCACTAATTTACTTCATACAAACACAAAGGCCAACTATTCTTGGGCCTGGAAATGAATTCAGTAGCAGCTTAACTTCATTAGGCAAAGCAATCGATGGAGATTAGGCAGAAGAAATAAAATCAAAATTTGGGTAGACGTGTGGATCATTGGCATGGATTCACCACCAATACCTAAAGAAGGTGTTGTTGATAGTGAGCAGTATATATGGGTATCTGATCTTTTTATTCAAAAAGTAGGCAGTGGAATCCTGGTTTGCTGTTTCACCTCTTTGATAACACTACAACAGAGATGATTCTAGATATGCGAATCCCTATAGTGGCTGAGGATAAACTCATCTGGAAGTTAACACACAATGGGGTTTTTACCTTGAAATCTGCTTATAACAAGTTGCATGCGATAAGCCTAGGGAATCTGCAAATCTCACAACATATTCAGCACTTTAATATTACTTGGAAGAAGTTTTGGGAGATACAGACTTAGCCTAGGGTGAACCATTTCTGGTGGAAATGTCTTTCTGACACTCTACCAACTAAAGTCAGGTTTTCTATGAATTGCAGCTACATCAATCGCATGTGTCCCTTTTGCAATCAATTTGAGGAATCCACTATGCATGTTCTATTCTATTGTCCTTTCTCTAGGGCAGTATGGATGCATATTCCTAGAGGAGCTAATATCTTAGCAGGAAATTATGTTAATATCTTTTCTCTCTTTGAAAGTTGGATGCTACGGGGTCAACAACAGCAACTTTCAACAGAGGTGTTCATCCTACTCAAATTTTGTTTGCTGATGATGTTTTTCTTTTCTTCAATGGTCATAAAAGTAATACACACAAGGTAATGAAGCTAATTAGTGACTATCAAGTTTCTTCTGGCAAGTGATTAATCCAATAAAGAGCAAGCTTTTTGTGTGTGTGTGTGGGGGGGGGGTAATGAAACTAGGAAGCAACAAATAGCAAATGAGATGAAGATGAACTTATCCCATTTCCCTGATAAGTATTTAGGAGTGATGTTAAAACCTGGTGCAGTGAAATCTAGTACTGTATGGGTGGTGGTGGAACAAATTCAAAGCAGGTTGGCAGGGTGGATTGGGAGAATGTTGTCCTTTAAAGACAGATTAACCCTTGTTAAATCAATCTTGAGCAGTATCCCTATTTATAATTGTTCAGTATACAAATGGCCAGTGAGTGTAGTGTAGATCTGTGAAAGACTTATAAGAAATTTTCTATGGACAGGGGATCCATATGAGAGAAAGAGTATAACTTTTAAATGGTAAGAAACTTGTACACCAATGGATGAAGGTGGAATAGGGATCAGGAGAATTGAAACAATAAACAAGGCATTACTAATAAAGTTGTTATGGAAAATACAAAACTCTGAAGCAGAGTGGGCAAGGTTTATGAGAGCAAAATTTATAAATAAAAATGGTGAATGGATTACAGGGTACAAGAAATCATCTGTCTGGCCTGGTTTGAGATGGGTGATTGATGCAGTGGAAAAACATACTAGATGGATAGTTGGCTCAGGTGAAAGTATCTCAGATTGGAGTGATTCTTGGGTAAAAGAAAAGCCTTTGAAAGAGCTTTTTGTAGAAGATGAGTATATGTTACAGAATAAAAATATGACTGTTGCTGATTTGATATCTAATGGAGAATGGTTGATTCCAGCTAGAATGCTGCAAAATTAAGGTGGAAGATTTGCCTGTGATTTCTAAACAACAGGATATGAGGGTGTGGACTGGAACAATGTCAGGAGATTTTACAGTATCATCTGCAGTGGAACTGATTAGGGAACATTATCCAAACAAGGTATGGACAAAATCTGTATGGCACCCTATTTTACATCCAACTACAACAAACAATGTGTGGAAGTTGGTGAGGGGGATTTGTGCAACTGATGACAAAAGACAAAGAAAAGGTACTCATTTAGCCTCTAAGTGTTACTTTTTTGGTGAAAGTACAGAAACTCTGGAACATATTTTATGGTACTGTAATTTCAGCCAGTTAATTTGGAAATGGCTTGGTGGAGTTTTTTTATTCTGCAACCCTAACTCTTATGAGGAGGTGAGGAATTTGGCTAAGACAAAAAGTGGTGCTGTGAAAGAATTATGGATCCTTGTTGCATCAATTACAATGATGGAACTGTGGTTTCTCAGGAATAAAATCTACTTTGATGAAGAAAAAGTTGATCTGTACAAATTTAAAGGTAGAGTGATTCAATACACTAGAGATTGTGCAGTTAGACTCAGAAGTTATATGTGGGATTGCAGCTATGACTACATGATTTTCAAGTTTTTTGATTTGAATAGACAACCAATAAAAGTGCAGAAAATTATTGAAGTAAGATTCTTTCTCCCAACAATAAATGAAACACTTATATGTTGTGATGGAGCTGCAAGGCGTAACCCAGGTGTTGCAGGTTATGGTTTTGTGAGCAGAGATGAGCAGGGGGGGAATTTATTTTTGCTGAAGCAAAGGGTATTGGAGTAGCAACTAATTTCATTGTTGAACTGATGGCCATTGTGGAAGCTACTGAATGGGCTATCCAAAACAGTAAGTTAAACTTACTCATCAGTTCTGATTCACAAGCTGCAGTGAGTGCATATAGCACTGGCAAGCTTCCTTGGTTCCTGAAAGTTAGATGGAGTAGAATAAAGGAACAAATAATAAGTTTGAGGTTTGTACATAGCCTGAGGGAAGTGAATTTTTCTGCTGATGATATGGCTAAGAAGGGAGCTGGGCTAGGGAGATGGGTGAAGATAAGCTACACCACTAAACCTAGTTTCATTCCAGCTTTAGAATCACCTGAAAAAATCTACTACAGATTTTGTTAACTGGTTTTTTGTTTTGTTGGGCTTCTGGGCCAAAATGTCTGTGACTTAGTTTGGTTTGTATTTTGCTTTTTTGGTAAAATCTCCTATGTAACTACTTGGACGTAATGATCTTATTTTACTAATAAATAAAAATGATTAAGCAAAAAAAAAAACCAGCAACTTTCAACTCATTGGCTGAACACTGCAATGATAGTCTCTTGGACTATCTGCAATGACAGATGTGAAGTTCAGTTCCAAAATAAGAAAGCAGGTCCTTTAGTAATTGCAAGAAAAGCCCTCATTTTTGCTAGTTACATTGTGAAGCTTTATAATACACCTCAGGATACTCATAGTATAACTCCATCAATTAGTTTAAATTCACCAACATGGAAACCCCTTGCATATCCATTCTTATCTTTTACTTGTGATGCTTCTTATGATATTGACACAGGTCTGACATGTATTGCAATTGTTGTGCGTGATTCTGCAGGTAGATGGAGGAACTGCAAATCCAAATGCTATGCACGAGTAAAGATCTCTGAACAAGCAGAATGCCTTGCATTCTCTGAGGAAATAATATGGGGTATTGAACTGGGACATACACACATTGTCTTTGAAACTGATTTACAAGGAATAGGCAATTACATCAACAACTCAGCTCCAGTCATCGCTTGGGAGAATGAAAATATTCTGTTAGATGCCATAGATAAGCTAAAAATTCTCCCATGTTAGGAATGTAATTTTATTCCTAGGATTTGTAATAAACCTGCAGACAATCTAGCTAAGTATTACAGGAAAAATGGTATTACCAGTACCTGGCTAGATAAACCACATGGTATGCTTGAACAATTTCTTTTGTTAGACACTGAAGTCTCTTAAGTTAATAAAATTTTCTTTGGCATCAAAAAAAAAATATAACGGTGCATAGAAAAATTGAATTTAAATAATAAGTTTTTGAAATATTCCGGAAGGACTTTCTAAATGATCCTAGAAATGAGAATTATTTTTTCAGTTTCCTCCGTACTTTTGCCCCGGAAAGCGTGGACGGTGAAAGTGCACTTACCCGAAACACTAGGGTGAAGTGTCCAAACTCCAAATTGTGAAATAATCGAACAAACCAGGAAGTACAGATAAAAAATGATGGACAAACGCGGGACTGAAGTTTCTGATGCGGTGCTCATGAAACGCCACAAAAAGGGTACCTCATGTTAATTAATGGTAGGAAAGTATGCCATCATTTTCCGCATTTGTCTCAGCTTTTTGTCCCACCTCTAGTCGGATATATAAAAAAATCGGTCGTATGGGGGAGTAAGTGCAATGAGTGGTTATGAATTTTATTCCCAACCAGGAAAGTATGTTAAGGGGTATCTAAACGATGTACAGTTACCTTATCACCCCTCTATCTTAAAATTATGACACGTGGCATGTTATTTATTTATTTATTTAATTTAAATTGTTTCAAAAATAAATTATTTTTTGTTTCTTCTTTTATAAAAAATAAAAATAAAAATTATTGGAAAGTCATTATGGTATGTCAGTTAACCATGACGATTTTTGTAACAGTCATCATGTTCGTTATCCAACAATATGACGATACACAAACATTTACGATGGTTGTTATCCAATAATCGTGATGACTCTTTAAATATTTCAACCAAGCTGTATCAATTTTTCGTCTTAACAATCATCGTGGTTTAAATTTCAATCACGTGATTTTTACAATTTTTTTTAGAAATATTTGATGCTTGAAAAGTTATCTTGGTGTATTTGTTAGCTATGAAGATTGCATGTAACAATACCACGAAGACATAAGAACAATCATCATGAAGACATAAGAACAATCATCATGAAGACATAAGAACAATCATCATGATCCTAAATTTTAACCATGACGATTTTTATAATTTTTTCCAGAATTATTTGATCCTTCAAAACTCTTCATAGTTTTTTATTTCAACTCTGATGACTTTTACAACTTTTTCATAATCGTCATGGTCGAAAATTATTGACAGTGACAATTCTGGGTAAAAAGAAAAAATAAAAATAAAATAAAGGAATATTTTGACTTTGGGTCCCAAAAAAGTGACCAGTGTTACATTTGGGTCCTAGAAAGTTTCAAATTAGAGTTTGGGTCCAACGACCAAAGTTGATCGTCTTGACTATTAATTTTTTTTTTATATATTATGTTCGCCTTGGTGTTTTATCACTTGTTATATATTATTAATCAATATTTGGTTAACTCAGTTAGTTTTTGTTAGGGTGCTAGTTACATGTTTTGAATTAAAATCAATTAGAACACATTTTTTTTTTTTGCTCGGCAAAGATAGAGATTATATTAATCACAAAGGACAACTCTGCAAAAACACAGAGGCCAAGAAAATTTACATCAAGAGGGAGAGCCCGGAAGTCCGAAAGAGACAGACAAAAGCAGAAAGAGGGAACTATGGAGGATCAAAAATTTCGATCTCCAATTTACAATGACATCATCTTGTTAAATCAGAAAAGCAGCCAAGTGATTTCCCCCATGAGAAGATCCTAATTTTTGCATCAATAATAATGTTTTCAGGAGAGTGTTTTTTGTGCTTAAAAGTTCTTTCATTTCTTTCGAGCCATATGGACCATAAAATACCAAAGATAAAGACGTATCCAAATTTCTTTAGCGACAGACCAAATTGATTTGAGTTCCACGAAGAGATCGGTGCGGCCACGAGAGGAGGGTGGGTTATAGGTCAGACCGGCAGCAGAGAAGAAATAACACCAAATTTTTTGGGTAAAGCTGCAACTAAGGAATAAGTGACTGCTGGATTCTTCGAGCAAACCGCAGAGTGCGCAAGAGTTGATTAGAGGAGTACCAGTTGAAGTAGAGATGGCACAGTTCCTTCTATGAAGGTTATCAAGAGTAGGAAGCTTATCGAGATATAATTGCCAAATGAAGAAGCCTATATTATGTGGCCAAGCTTTGTTCCATATCTTTTTGTAGGGGAAGAAGTTAACTGGTTGTACGGTAGCCATGTTAAAGTAACATGTTTTAACTGAGAAGTTACCTGATTTGTCCCCAAGCCATTGAATCAATCCTACGTTTATTGAAGGAACAAAACTCTTCATAGTTTTCACACATCTACTCTTCCATAACCGCCTCACAGTAATCACAGCTAAATTTATCAAGCTTTTCCTAGCACTGCAAACCAAATGACCCATGTCAGTCCATGATAATATCCAATCTTGTGGACTTTAATAATCATAAACATTTTGAATAATATCTTGAGAAACACCAAACCAGACCGCTTGAGCAAACATAAAGTGAAACAACAAATGATCCTTAGTCTCTAGATGATTATCACACATAATAATTATTGTTATTAAACCTAGCTATTATATGAATGCTAGCTGCAACTGGCAGATATCTCTTGTAATTTTCCACATAAACAACTGACACTTAAAAGGAAATTCCAGATGTCATATGAGAAGCCACATTCTTTCTTGTTACCTGGTAACCACCTACTGAGTGTGCTGCTTTAAGATTACATTTAAAAGTTGATTGAACTGAAAAAACACCATTTTTAGTAAAAGTCCATATCGTAGTATCCACTGCTGGTTGATGAGGTATTTTAATTATACTTATTTGAGAAATCTGATCATTATTAAAAAAAGTGAAGTAGAATATCTTGCCTCCAATTTTTGTGTTGATGATCAATAACATCAGAAACCTTAAGAGCAGCATGATTTATAGTAATAGAATGAATATGAGCTTGATGAGACACTGTACCAAACCAATGAGCATTACCAATGAGCTTGATTTATAGCTTAATCCCGGCAGCTGTGATTTGGGTCCTTTGGAAGGAAATGAATTGCCGAACATCTGAAGACAGCTACATCTTTAAGACGGATAACGAGTTAGCTAATGAAGCTAAGACTCTGATTCTGACTTGGGCTTATGTCTATGGAAAGAGGGTGCACTTAAACTTCACCTATTCTGTGCACAATTGGGATAATGTATTTTGTTAAATTCTGTTTTTAATTTTCTTTCTTGTCTACTGTTTGTACCGTGTATAAAATACATGGGAGGCCCACAAATCAATACAAGGAGGTTTCATGCAGATTAATGACAGCATGCAAAGGAGGTTTCATGCAGATTAATGACAACATGCAAAGGAGGTTTCATGCAGCTTAATGACAGCATGCAAAGGAGGTTTCATGCAGTTTAATGCCATGAGGCAAGCAAGGAAAATAAACATCATTTATGTTCAGGATTGTATAAATAGTGGAAATGTAATTCTGAAAAGGGAGGTAGCCAAGAGGAGAGGAAAACATACTTTGTAATACAAAAGTAAATAAAACATTTCTCCCCAAGGGGATTCGCCCGTGGACGTAGGCAACCTATGCCGAACCACGTTAAACCTCTGTCTTTCATTTTGTTCTTCATTTCGTCTCCTAACCCAAAATACACACCAAACTATCCATTCATCGTGTTTCGTGCCCAAAAGTAATTTTGGGTACAAACATTGGCGCCGACTAAGGGGATTCGTGTAAAACAATCGTGTTTTATCATTGAGATAGGTGCGTCAAAAGCTCAGAAATCGTGCCACGAATTTTTCATGCAAAAATCAGCAAAAAAAAAAGAAAAGATCCGGTGACGAATCTCAAAATCAGCCCGAGAAAGACTTCTTTGGTCGTTTTAATCAAAAAATGGTGATGGTCCACTAGAATCTATTTCTATTTCGTATTGTTAGTGGTGGAATCACTTTCTAGTTCGTGTTGCTGTAAACATCAATGGATCCGATTACAAAAATAAAATAAAGCCCCTGCAACCTCCGTTCAAAATGGGAGGTTTAATAGATGAAGCTCGCGAAAGGTGTTTCCAACAAACTTCTAGGAAGTTCGCTCCTAATCCAATAACACCGGTAATGACCAGCGCCAGAAGTATTCAGCCTGAACTGGTCAAAGCGATCAGCACGGACAACACATGCAAAGGAGATAAGCATACATTTTTATCCTTAAATCTCATTAAATGATTTTTGATTTAATTCCATGAATTAAAGCATACGTTTCAATACTAAAATCTCTTTTATTTTTAATTTAATTTCATGAATTAAATTTTGCAATGAATAGGCTCAAGCTTAGTGAAATCCATAAAGCATCACGATGAAACGTTCAAACCGTTTTTTAATTCCCTACAGCATGGAATCAAAAATTTCTGTGTTCGAGAAACTTTTATATGCACTTGGGGCAGCAACGTGATTGAGTTCGAGGTTCGTGGATAACGACATGACCGAGTTCGAGGTTCGTACATAACGACATGATCGAGTTCGAGGTTCGTGGATAACGACATGACCGAGTTCGAGGTTCGTACATAACGACATGATCGAGTTCGTGGATAGAGACATGATCGAGTTCTAGATGAGGATTGCATAGACCCTTCAATATTTAGCCTTGCATCACTTCGCAAGCACCTAAAGCCTCACCTTGAACGTGAGCACATAAGTCTTACTTTTATCGCAAGCATAAAATCTCGTCTTGCACGCGAGTATGAAAGACTTGCACCTTGGCAAGCATAAAGTCTCGTCTCAACCACGAGCCCAATGCCCGATATTGGTCCAAAGACTCGTACTCAACACAAGCAGCCCCATTTGCCCGAGCAAAGCAAGCACTAGCCTTGTTACGTTGCGAGCAAAAAGCCTTGCCCCAGCCGCAAGCACACACTACATTCTACTCAAGACTCGACTAGCTATCGAGCATCACAAGTCCACCACGTGGCAAAAAGTCTCTCCTAACACGTGAGCAAATTTTATTGCAGGTTATCACAGTTGGGGGCGTCTTTGTAATGTCTCTACTCACGCTTGGGGGCGACTGGCGAGTTACGTCATCGACGATCGACGCGAAGGAAAAACAAAATTCTTAACCCCCAACAAGTTGGAGGTTAAGAGGGGGCGATGTTTGTACCGTGTATAAAATACATGGGAGGTCCACAAATCAATACAAGGAGGTTTCATGCAGATTAATGACAGCATGCAAAGGAGGTTTCATGCAGATTAATGACAGCATGCAAAGGAGGTTTTATGCAGCTTAATGACAGCATGCAAAGGAGGTTTCATGCAGTTTAATGCCATGAGGCAAGCAAGGAAAATAAACATCATTTATGTTCAGGATTGTATAAATAGTGGAAATGTAATTCTGAAAAGGGAGGTAGCCAAGAGGAGAGGAAAACATACTTTGTAATACAAAAGTAAATAAAACATTTCTCCCCAAGGGGATTCGCCCGTGGACGTAGGCAACCTATGCCGAACCACGTTAAACCTCTGTCTTTCATTTTGTTCTTCATTTCGTCTCCTAACCCAAAATACACACCAAACTATCCATTCATCGTGTTTCGTGCCCAAAAGTAATTTTGGGTACAAACATTGGCGCCGACTAAGGGGAGAACCATTTAAAAGGATTGAAATAGAGGAAGTGCTTATGCACTAGTTAATAAGCTGACACCACTTCTCACTAAAACCCAACCTCTTCATAATATTAATAATGAAATTTCATTTCATTATATTAAACGTCTTCGCCATATCCAGTTTGCTTGCTACTGCCCCAAGAAAAATTTGAGTTCTTTTCATATAATCAATAACTTCATGAGCAGTAATAGTATCTAAGATATTTATACCTGGGACAAAATCTGCTTGCCATAGAGAGATTATAGTGTGGAGATGCTTCTTTAGTCTATTAGCTAAGGTCTTAGATATTACTTTATAAGCAATATTACATAAACTAATAGGGCGAAATCTGAAGGTGTTTCAACACATAGTTTGTTTGGAATGAGAACCTGATAAGTATAATTCAATTGTTTAAGAAGATAACCTGTTCTGAAAAAGTGTAGAACCATAGCCACCAGATCATCAGAAACTTCATCCCAGCAAATTTGATAAAATCGTGCCTGAAAGCCATCAGGTCCCGGAGTAGCCCATGGTTTCATCTGAAATACCACCTTCCTTATTTCCTCCTTACGAGGGATTTTTGTAAGAGCTACATTATCATCTTGATAAATACAAGGATTGATCAATCCAAGAATCTCTGCATTCTCTGGATGACTAGTTTTGTAATAGAACTGAAGTGTGAAAGAATCAAGCTTTGTATTTCATCTCGAGTATTGAACCAATTGCCATTATCATCCTTGATATAATCAATTTGATTTCGTCGTCTTCTGAAATTTTCCTTAGCATGAAAGAACTTTGAATTTCTATCTTTATGTCTGCATTAACTTGATACCATTTCTAAAGTTCACCTTGTAGTTGTGTAAGAATTTGTTGATCCAACCCTGATTCATGTTGAGCCTCATGAATCTTAGCTTGAATTTCCTTAGTATGAATATCCACATGACCAAAGTGCATCTTTTTCCATTTTCGAATACCACTACGAGCAAAATTTTGTTTCCTTGTAAATGGAGTTGCAGGAGAACCAGCCCGGGAGATATCTCAATGATCTTTAATCATAGACTTAAAAGAAGGATGTTTTTCCATGTTTCATATAACCTAAAAAGTTTGTATATCTTTGATAATTGAGGAAAGGTATCCAATAAAATTGGAGCATGATTTGAACCCATAGGAATTAGATTATGAAGAATAGCATTTGGAAAAAGAGAGAACCATTCATTGGATGATATATCCCTATCCAATTTGTAGTAACAAAATGAGGCTGCTTACGACGATTAGACCAAATAAATGGGTTGCCTGTAAAAGGGATTTCTAAAAGACCACATGAAGAAATTATTTATAGAATAATGGGAGAAGTGGGTGGCTTATGAGTAGAAAAAGATTGCATATCATAGCATAAATGAGAAACATTCGAATCTCCTCTAATGAACCAAGGCACATCCATATGTAAACCTATATCTCCAATAAGGTTCCGTTGTTGATTTCTCTCCTCCACTTGAGATGTCTTCGTATATAATTGTCTTCGGTAAAGACTCCCATTTGCCTGTAGAATTAGAACACCGAGCTTATTGGGCCATTAAACGGCTAAACTTTGACTTCCCTACTGTTGGTGATAACCGTAGACTGCAACTCAATGAGTTAGAAGAAATTCGTAATGATTCTTACCAGAGTGCGAAAAATTTACATGGAGAAAACAAAAATATTTCATGATCAATCGATTATTCGAAAGACATTTGAACCAGGTCAAAAAGCTCTCCTTTACAATTCTCGTCTACATCTTTTCCCTGGTAAATTGAGGTATCCGTGGTCCGGACCATATTTTGTCAAAATTGTTTTTCCTCATGGTGCAGTTGAAGTTGAAAATACTAAGAACGGAGAAACTTTCAAGGTTAACGGTCAATGGTTGAAACCATTCTTGGAGTTACCCATTCATGCAATATAAGAATCAGAGCTCAGAGATCCTGTCTACCAGGATTAAGTTTAACGGGTAACAAAGTCTGGCTGAAGAAAATAGACTTAGCACTAAATGGGAGTCAACCCATACATGGTGATTTTAAGGTCCCTCTGGAGGACCCTCCTCTTGTTGTACATTTGTTTTCTTTTTCTTGCTCCCCATGGAAGGATTGCTACGCTTAATCAATGTATTATCTTTCTGACTTCTCTCTTTACTAATTCCTCGTGTTACTTATATTTTTGGTACTGTACTTTAATTTGAAACATTGAGGACAATGTTAGATTTAAGTTTGGGGATAAGGGAGAAACTTCTAGTGTCACATAGTATCCAGTTAGCTAAGTTACATATTGTTTCTCACCGAAAAGATGGAAATTAGAATTGTTAGGGATAAAATTCTAGTGACACATTAGAGAAAAAGACATTGAGATCATTGACAATCAGGAGAGAACATGTACCTTTTAGAGGGTAATCGTCATGGACCTAACCATCCATGATGGAAAAACAATTGGGTCAAAAGGAAATGCCAGAAAGACAAAGAAACATCACAATGTAGTCTTAGTTACTGGATTACGACTTTCTCTCAGTAGAAACTTATCATCATTAACAAGCGGAGCGACATCAAAATCTATGAAGAAAGTTGAAGACATTTAAGGTTTATAAGCAACAATAGACAGAAAAGCAAAATTCAAAATCAAAGTTGAAGACTTAGTTATTACAGCAAAGAAAATCAAACGATGTAAGTTGTTGAAGTTCATGATACCAAGATATTACAAGTTGCGAAGATCTAAGTGTTAAAGTCCTTGTCTCATGGTCGTGTAAATATTAGTCTTGTTATTACTGTGTTTCAAAAAAAAAAACACAATACAAAATATATATATGTACATTTTGTTGTTGGTTTTGTTCAATAAGGCCATAGGGAATTTGAAATCTATAAGGAAGTTTCAAGCAAGAAATCGAAGAGAAGAGTTAACTGTCAAGGTTCTACGAATTTCGAGAGTTTATCATCAACAGTTGAAGCCCAAGAAGACGTTGCTTCTACTGAACACTATGAGACAGTCAAAGAGAGATGCATACTGGTTGCTTTGTTAGTCCGCTTTCCATCTGGCACAAGATCTTTCTAACATTGGTTCAACTCATCACATGTAATTTGTCCAGCTGTGTAGCAGATGTCCCTCTCATCTTTATCTCTCTCCTAATCTTATCCAGTTCTAAAGAGGATGCATCTCATAATGTTTATCTAGTCGTGTAACAGATATCTCTTTATCTAGCAGTATAGCGGATGTATCTCCCCTTTTCTTTATTCAACTTTTGAGCGAATACCTTTAATTTCTTTGGCATTCTAGTTACTTGGCGATAAGTTGAGAATATGTTTGTCCTCATAGCTCTTTGGATATTTGTGACCAATTAGGAGTTAAGGTTTTGTGGGTACACCTCTTGTAAACCCTCCCGAGACTATAACTCGACCACTAGGGCCACCTAGGGGTTTAAAGTCTTGTTGCACACGCTAAGTGCAACCACGATGCCTGCGACAGTGAGTTAGGATTTGATTTTGCTCGGGACTAGCAAATAATAAGTTTGGGGGTATTCGATAGATGCATTTATGTGTCTATTTTGATATCAATTTTCTATGTTGTTAGTGCCCATATTTGTACTTATTTTGGTATTTTATGTCTTTATAGGTGTTTTTGAAGAAAGGGTATATTAATTATATGCCTTACTTTTAACTCCCTATAAATATATCCTTATGCAACAATAAATATATCCCTTCTTTTTTAATAACCTTATCCATTTAATATTAGATTACCTTAATACCCTCACTCATATAATATTTTTTCTTCATTTCAAAATGGAACAAATTTCTTCCACTACCACTTCACCACCACCACTAGCATCACCACCACCACCACCACCACCACCACCACCACCATTCAACAACCATTCCACCACCACCGTTCAACAACCACCACCTACCATCCGCCACCACCACTAATATTCCACCACCATTACACCACCACCAGTCCTCCACCACCACTAGTATGTTGTCGCCACCACCACTAGTTCTTCGCCGCCTCCGCCGCCACCACTGGTTCAAATATTTTTGTATCAACAATAATAGTTGATCCAAATAAAAATGTAGAAGTTTATCTAGTTTTAGTGGATCCAAGAAAAAAGGATAAACAGTAGAAGTTGATCCAATTTTAGTGGATCAACAATGAAAGTTGATCCATGTAAAATTGGATCAACAATGAAAGTTGATCCATGTAAAATGGAGTGAACTTGGCGTGAGTCGAACACGCATCATCTGACATGGAGTCAGTCATGCTACCATTGCACCACAAGTTCAACATTGGAAGAAATTTACATGATTTAAACTACAAAGCATTATTTAAACTATAAGCATAATATACTTATCCAATGAAATATCGTCAACAATAGGAGTTCAAAGGATCAACAATAGTAGTTGATCCCATATAGATGGATCAACAACCATAGTTGATCCAATAAAAAATTGGGTCAACAACAGGAGTTTATCCCACAAAATGGATCAACAACAAAAATTGATCCCATAAAAACATATAAACAACAATAAATTGATCATTACTTGTAGCTTCATAAACACCAACAGCTCCAAGACCATCTTCAAAACCAATCTCGACAACTACAACAACCAGAACCACCATTCTACTACTATTTCCATAACTAATTTCTCATTCGTACCTCTCCACCAGTACCGCCACCAACAAATCACACATCTCCAGCACCACCACCACCACCAAAATAACCACAACCAAAATCCAACACCAATTTCATCATTCCAAGCAAAAACCACCATAGTTGATCCAATAAAAAATTGGGTCAACAACAGGAGTTGATCCAATATCACTGCCTGCTTCAACCTAGATAACCACCATATTTCATTCAGCAACATGCTTCAATCTCTGTAACAACAACTCATACCAATAAAAATTGATCCCATAATACAGCCACCAACCCCACCTTTGCTGCAATATCCACCTTAAAAATGAAAACATCGTTGTTACAACATCCACCAACAATAACACTTGCGGTCGCCACCACCACCAGAAAATCAAAAATTTATACATCAAAATCAACACTCTTCAACTACAGATCCAGATTTCTAAATATCAATATAAGCATATACAGAATAAATCATCTTCCAATCCAAATATATCAAAACTAATTGTTGTAGTTTAGAACATTTGATTGAGATTGTTGTTGTCTATTGAGAAGAAGAAGAACTTCTAATTAAGAAACTAAACCCATTGAATCAATATCTTTCATACCTTGTAATAAAATTATAGATTTAATATCCTCCACCACCGTAGCCACCACCACTACCATCATCACCGACAAGGAAGAATTGATATCCTACTCCACCACAACCACCACCACGACCACCATCATCAATTAATGGAACAAAAAGATTATGAATCTAGTAGGAAAAATCATTTAGATGAATTGGATAAACATGGATCTGATATTCTCCTCCACCACCCCCATCGTCATCAACTATGGCAGCAAAAATGGTTGAGAAACAAACATATAAAGCGCAATAGATCTATTGATATAGCGGCGGAGGTAACAGAGGTTGTAGTGCCGGTTGTGGTGGAGGCGATCAAGAGTGGTGGTGGTGGTGGGAGCGATGGAGATGGTGGGAGCGATTTCTATTTTTGATAGAAACAAAGAAGAAGAGTATATAAGAGATTTATTATGTGTGGAGGGTGGATATGGAAATAAAAAACATGTTATTGGACCCCTGATGGGCGTATAAATAAAGAGGGACATAATTATTATGGGATAAGGATATTTGTATATACCATCAAAAGTAGGGACAATAATTCAATTACCACTTGAAGAAATATGCTTTTGTGGAGAAAGTTGCTCAAAAAGTGGTATTTGGTCCCAGAAAAGTATTAAAGGCACCCCAACTTTGGATAAGGGCACCCCTAAAAATGTGTTAAAGGCAACCGGAGGAGTTGATAAAGGCACCCAGGAGTTTTCATTATTTACATCCCAAAATTACTCTTTGTACCCCACAAATTGCTATTCGCACCCCAAGAATTGCTATTTATACCCTAAATTGCTAAAGGGACACCGGAACTGGATAAGGGAAGGTCATCTTCAACTTTTTAAAATTGAGAATTGGTGGGAAAATCAAGGTTTGAATTGCAGAATTAGGGCTTGAAAATTAGAGGGGTTTGAGCGAGACTAAAGTGCTAAAATTTATTTGGGTTCTAATTTTAACTAAACATGGATGTTACAAGTGTTTGATTCGTCTAGAATTCGCTGGATAATCTAGAAAAATTGTTGCAGTCACTGGCCGAAATTAGGGTTGAAGAAACGGAGGTGTTCCACTGAGATTCAATTGCTGAAATTAAATGGGTTTGTTCATAAGACCTAAACAGGGATTGTATGGGTCTTTGTTTCGATTAAAATTGGCTAGAATACATAATTTGAAGAATATAGGAATCTCGAGTTTATTCTTCTCCGGGAAATTTTGTTTGGACCTGTGAAGAGATTGAGTAAGCTTCAAGGGATTGGGATAAGCCTGTTAGGATCAACAAGACTGGTAAGTCCTTTAGAATCGAGAAAACATGAAAGAATACGTGACTTGGAAAATACAGGGTACACGAGTAATACTCGGGTTTTCTTTACTTCTGCTCGTGGTTTTCTTTGTGCGGCACAAGTCTACAGCATGTTTAACCGCTTCAGGAGCTTGAAAGAGTTAAATAAGGAGAGAATCAACAGCTGCAGAAGCGTGAAGAAGGAAAATATAGAAATTATTCCCGAGAATAATATCTTTTTGCTGTGAAGATTTTGCGAAGTTATTACAAGAAGATTTGGGTCATGTCGATTATATATAGGTTGTTGGGAGATGGGAGAAGGGACGGAGAGTCTGGGGGAGAGAATAGAGACTAAGAATCGAGATTGTGAGAGTTATTGAAACCTTTTCTGCTGCTGTAAAACCAAGAACACGAAGAACAAACACCTGCTTGAGAAAGTCGCAGAAGCTGTCGCAGTACAACCACAAAACTCATATATCGTTTATTATTCACTTGCGAGAAACCTCCAGCCACTGTTCCTTGAAGCAGCTTAACTGTTGAGATTCAGTCGCTAAAGACCTTAGTGACTGCAGAACTGTAAGCAATTTTTGATTATTTGAATACAATGTTTAATCCAATTTTCTCCATTTTTCGATTCATGAGTAGCTAAGTTTCTTTTCCAGGGTTAGAAGGAAGTTATTTCTTGATGAATTTATTTAAATATTTATATTCTTTATCATATTTACTCCTCTTTTGTGCTAATAATTCCTTAAAAATTCTCTCTTCTTTGCATGCCTCATTTAAATTGTTTTGAATAGTTTAAACTATTTGATTTTTTATAGGAGAATTAGGTCTAAGATTAATGACAGAGTCATAAAAATAGAGCTAACGTTTTATCCTCCAAGGCATGAGATTGAGTTCGAAATTGCCTTGAGTAATTTGGAGTATTGTGTAGAAGTTATAATTACTGAATTTGCAACATCAAAATAGTGGAATCCTAACCCTAGTTCTCCATCTCTTTTATCAACAAAAAGTTAATTAGTTTATTTTTATTTAGCATATTTTCTTTTATTTGTCTTGAACCAAACCTTTGAAAATGGTCCGAGAATCGAACCTTCTACTTACCACTTGTAAAAACTGCATCAGCGCTTCTTTATTATTTTATTAATATTATTTTTCTTCCCTATTTTGCATAGGTTTCCTCGTTTGTCCAATTTTCTGAATGCTCGTTCGTGCGTTTGGGTGCTAGTTCGTGCATTATTGCTAAGTACACTTACACTACTTTCTCGGGGCTTACTCGGTGGTGGCCTGGTAGGCCCGAAAAGATGTATAAATTTATGTATTTTACGGCCTACGGTTATACCGCAAGTGCACGGTGTCGTGATGTAGCACTGGGCACGTACGGGTCGAACCACAGAGACTTGTGGTGCCCTTATGTGATCTAAGGCTTCTTCTTCAACTGAGTTCTAAATAACAATGTGACAGCATATATTTTTGTTGCCGAAACGGCTGATTTTTAGTTGTGATCCTAAACTAAGGTATAAAACAGAGATAGAATGGGTGCTTAGGTTATCAATTCCACCACTGAATTCTTATTGTGTGCTCAACTGAGTTGAGGCTTTCTTATCCTTGGATCGATAAGGGCGGGTGTCAAACCCACCACCTATCTAAGGGGTTTCTCCAAGTTATGCTTCTAATAACAGCTAAAGTGCTAAACCAGAGCACTAGTTGTCTAATTAAGTACAACTAGTCAATGGAGTTAGCTTTTGTGCCTAAGGTATGAGCTGTGGCATTCTCACAACAGATGTAACCTAACTACAATGGATGCAAGACATCCATTGTGAGAGAAAAGTAGTGGAAGCCCTAATTGAAGACATAATTATCATTTTAAACATTTAAGAAAGCTCAGCAGAGCATAAACACACAATATGGCAACAGGGTTTCATCTCAAACCCTAGCTCTTGAAATTAAAACATAATGAAACAACAAAGAGCAAAATAAACCCTAATTGACTGCCCTGGCTAATCCAGGCGTAACCAATTTCATCTTCCTCACTCTCTATTTATACATGGAACCCCAAAAATACCAAACCCTAATACTTTAATTCAAAAATCGAAACAAATCAAAAAGAAAGCAAACCCATACTCTCGATTCTTTGTTCCTCTTCTTGTCACATCGTCCACGGTAGTTTGCTTGTGATGTTGGTGGAAACTCTAGCTTCTAGTTATCTATAAATTAGCTTCTAGAGTTGGTAGAAGCTAAGAAATAGATAACTCAAGGTAGAAAGTGGGTAAGCAGGAAGGTGCGGTTTTGTGGTGTCGGACGAGATGGTGGAGGAGATGGTTGTGGCGGGGGAAGGAGATGGCGGAAGAGTGGGTTTTGCGAGCTCTGCAGAGAGGAGAAGAGAAGAAAGAGAAAGTGAGGAGAAGAGAATGGGTCGCTCGATGGGGTGTATAGGGTTAGGTATTTTTGGTATGAGGCGGTACGGCGAAAGTTGATGAGAATGCCTCGGCGAGCGTAGGATGGAGCGAGATGGAGATCCGAACGGCCGAGGATGGTAAGCGGTTTTTGAGCGATCTGGTGTTGCACGGAGCATCAAGAGATGATGTATAGTGATGGAGCGACCGTTGGATGTAGCCGAGGGAGATCTCAATGGCTCGAGTGAGCGAGGGCTCGGATCGGGTCATGGGTAGCTCTAGCCCAAGTCTTCCTTGTTGGGTTGCAACCGATTTGCGCGCGGGCTTTGGCTATCTGCTCCATAGATGTTTGACTTCAATTCTTCGCTCTTTAGCTCCTCGGATTCTCCAAGCTTTATTTATTACCTAAAAACACAAAATTAATTAATACAAATATTTATTCTTGAAAACAAAGAAAACACGAGAAACTGGGATAATATCTCGATTTATAAGCGCAAAAGATGAGTAAAATGCCAATAAAAAGGTGTGTAAATATGCACTATTTGGCACTCATCAAATACCCCCAAACCTGAATTTTACTTGTCCTCAAGTGAAACAGAAATGAAGAAATCCTAACTATACCACTGTCGCTGATCTCTCGAATGCATTTAGCATATGCACTAAGCCTTTAAACCCCTAGGTGTCCCTAGTGGACGAGTTATAGTCTCGTGAGGGTTTACAAGAGGTGTACCCACAAAACCTTCTCCAACTTCGAGTGTAAAAGAGTCTCAAGCCTCCAAGAAGCTATGAGGACATAGAGTTTCTGCATGCTAGTAACGAAGTTAGAACTATCGAAGAATGCATTCTCATCCTTAAGAGTTGAGCGAGAAGTAACCATACCATATGAAAGAATTCGGATTCGATTGTGATCATAAGCCTCGACTTCTGCCTCACCATTAGGGTTTTATGATAATAGCACTCAAAAAGATCGCTTTTTTAGTCTCTCATGTGTGCAGGCAGGAATAAAGAGAGAAATCCTGCACACGTTGTAGGTAAGAAGGATAACCTTAGAAATAAAATGGAGACTCCACAAAAGTGTGGACAAAAAGAATCTTTTTCTAATGATCTCTAAGAAAGGAAAATCAACCATTAGCAAGGGGTGGGAGTACTCACTCACTTCTCACCCGATCGGCAATTAATATCACTCTCTCATAAGAAACCATAGAAACGTCTTCAATCTTCGGTCTTGGTCTTCACTTGTTGATGACGAACTTCTAAACTTCACAAAACTTGACAATTTTTAACTTTTCTACTCAAATTCCTTGTTGTTTGGATTTTTCTTCTTGAACTCTCTTTACCATGGTGGTAGCAAAAATAAACTATAATATATTATTATTATTTTTTTTTTTTTTTTTGATTTTAGATTTTTTTTTTTTTTTGTGATTCTTTTTTTTTTTTTTTTTTTTTTAATAATAAGTGAAAATAAAAATACAAGTAATGACACAACTGACTCCATGGACAAAGGACTTTATCACTCAATTTTTCCACAACTTGTATTGCCTTGATTTTATAAATTTTATTAATTCTCATCCTATTTTCTTTTCTTTGTTGCACATAAACCTTGGACTATATCAATTTTTCTTTCAACATTCGATTACGCTCCGGTTCTTGTGATGATGTGTTTCTATGGGTCTTGCTTGATTGAGAGAGAGAATGATGCTAACTACAAATCGGTATTTAGAAGGAGTTTTCATCTTTAGACGTCACCCTCATGATTGACAAAAACTAGCACTCAAGAGATCAAAAGTAGTCTTTGAAAATGGTGCGAAGTTGGGTAGCTCACCATTCCTACCCGGAATTTACGTACGGTGACACACACTCTAATGACTTTTCTAGAAAGTTGCAAAAAATTGAAGGTTGGTGCCTCACTTGATGTAGATTGGGTAGTCTCCACTATGGGTGATCACAATTCTACTACTTAGAATATCTAAACAAAGCACCTAATTCGCCCTCGGTATGGTTAAATCCAACTTTAACGCTCTAATCAACTAAGGAACCCGATTGCGTTTTCCAGTACTTCCAAGTTCTGTTATTTCGGTCAGAATCTCTATGTAAACATAGCTAAAAGCATGCTAGTGACTCTAAAATCTCTAAAGTTGGAGGTTTTACAAAAAGGGTTTTTGAATTTTTTTTTTTTTTTTTTTTTTTTTTTTTTTTTTTTTGAAAATAAAAGGCTAAAAACTCTAAATGCAAAATAAAAACTAAAAACTCTAAATGCAAATGCACCCCCAAACCTAAATCAAACATTGTCCTCAATGTGTCTACATATAGAAAAAATTTAAACAGTCACATACCATGAGAACTATGTTGATAAGAGAAAAGGGAAGAGATTACCGGAATGTCGGCAGGAGCAAGGTTGAGCTTCGTTAGTCAAGGCAAAATCCAACATTCTCAGTGGAGATCATATCAGATTAGCACAATATATGCACAAGAAGACTCAACCGATTCAAGAAAAGAAAAATTTAACAAGTCCTACAAAAATTTACTAACAATCTAAAGAGTTGCGGGTCAACCCAATAGAAAATATGTACATAGAACATGAAAATGGGCTTTGGTTTATGTGGGAAGTTGGTTTATTGGGCTTTGGATTGTTTGGGATTTGGTTTGTGTGGGAATTTGGTTTGTTTGGGAAAGTTTGGTTTATTTGGGAGGCCCAGGTTGCTGTGGGCTCAATTTGGTTTGTTTGGGATTTGTTGTTTGAAGCCCAGGATTTGTGAACTGCACAGCCCAGATGTCTAGCTTATGTGGGCTGAAGGTTGTGTGGTTGCAGCCCAAGTGGTTGTGCAAAGCCTAGGTTGAGTTGAGTTAAGTGGGCTAGCTGTGTGTAGAGCCCAGGTTGTGTCAGCCCAGCAGACTCTGGGCTCAGTTTGTATGTGTTTCAGCCCAAGTCGGGTTTAGTTAGCCCAGCTGATGTGGTCAGTCAGCCCAGATTGATAGTGGGCTCTGGTTATGCAGAGTTAGTTGCACAGCCCAGCTGCGGGCAACTCAGGTTGGCATAGCCCAGTTTGGGTGTGGGCTCTAGGTATAAGTTCAAGTGTACAGCCCAATATCAGGGCTTCAACCTATGTAGCCCAGGTTCAGCAGAAAGACAATGCTGGTACTCTATAGCATGCTCAGGGGGGGTCTCACAGATGTGATTAACAAAGAAAAACATGCATAGGCTCAGGGCTATGTTGTGTGTACAGCCCAGGTTATGTGGCAATGAGTTCAGTTTAGGGTTGACAACTCAAGACAAGTCAACAGGGCTGATGGTACCAATATACACAGCTGATGACAACAAAGCTTGCGACCAACTTGGCTGTCTAAGTTCTGACTTAGCCTCTCGGCTACGGGGGTGGAGGGTTAGAGCACGAGTTATGCTCGGAGTCAACAGGTGAGTTGATGGCAACTGAGCTCACTACTGCAGGCACTTTGGCTAATGGACAGGCGAACTCACTATGCACAGAGCAATGCACTAGGCACAAGGCTGATGACTCACTAGGATGCAAGCATAGATTCCAAGGCATACAGGGTAAGTTTAGGTAAAATTTAGCACAAGGTCACAAGCAAGCATACATATCATTCATTCATTTGGCAAGGTCTAGCATGCTTGGTAGCGGCTCAACAGAGGCTAGTATGCAAGGGGTCGGGGCATCCATTCTATCATGCTCGGGTTGCTCTCGAGGCTAAGGTAGCAGAGTAGCTCGAGCTAGTGTGCATGGAGTCACTTACCCGAGGTAGTATGCGAGTAGCTCGAAAGCTACTCGGGCTAGTATGCATGGAGTCACTTACCCGAGTTGTGCTCGAACTTTGTAACTCAGGTTCCTTGGCCTTACTCCGCATTTCAGCGGGTATCTCGGGTTCCGCGCCTTTTCGTTGGTTTCAATGGGCTGTTTTGGCTTCCCTTTCTTTGGTTGCTCAAGCAAAGAAGAAAGAAACAAGCATCGGCAGACAGACCAAGCATCGTGAGCAGCCAAGCATCGGCAAAGACGGGTAGAATGCACTGCAGCTCAACAAAGAGGTCTCGGTCCTCAATACTTGTAGTGCTCAAGACACACAAAGGTGCACGAGAGGCACGGCTATACTAACGTAGAACCACGATGATGATGTGTCTTTGCAGGCTAAGATGAAAGGAGTTTTACAAATGCACTGAGATGCAATGATAAATCAGGTGAGAATGCAAGACAACAGATGCAATAGAAGATGCTGAAATGCAATGATTGATGGGATATACAGGGGAACAAAAGTTACAGCTAAAAATAACAATGCAGGTTACAAAACTAAGTTATATTAAAACACAGGGGAAAATTAATACAGTATGAATATGTACAAGGTTGGAAATCAGTGAGGCAAAGCCGAAAATCACAGGCACACGCCAAGTCCCCGGCAGCGGCGCCAAAAACTTGGTAGGCCCGAAAAGATGTATAAATTTATGTATTTTACGGCCTACGGTTATACCGCAAGTGCACGGTGTCGTGATGTAGCACTGGGCACGTACGGGTCGAACCACAGAGACTTGTGGTGCCCTTATGTGATCTAAGGCTTCTTCTTCAACTGAGTTCTAAATAACAATGTGACAAAGATATATTTTTGTTGCCGAAACGGCTGATTTTTAGTTGTGATCCTAAACTAAGGTATAAAACAGAGATAGAATGGGTGCTTAGGTTATCAATTCCACCCTTTGAATTCTTATTGTGTGCTCAATCGAGTTGAGGCTTTCTTATCCTTGATCGATAAGGGCGGGTGTCAAACCCACCACCTATCTAAGGGGTTTCTCCAAGTTATGCTTCTAATAACAGCTAAAGTGCTAAACCAGAGCACTAGTTGTCTAATTAAGTACAACTAGTCAATGGAGTTAGCTTTTGTGCCTAAGGTATGAGCTGTGGCATTCTCACAACAGATGTAACCTAACTACAATGGATGCAAGACATCCATTGTGAGAGAAAAGTAGTGGAAGCCCTAATTGAAGACATAATTATCATTTTAAACATTTAAGAAAGCTCAGCAGAGCATAAACACACAATATGGCAACAGGGTTTCATCTCAAACCCTAGCTCTTGAAATTAAAACATAATGAAACAACAAAGAGCAAAATAAACCCTAATAGATCGCCTCGGCTAATCCGGGCGTAACCAATTTCATCTTCCTCACTCTCTATTTATACATGGAACCCCAAAAATACCAAACCCTAATACTTTAATTCAAAAATCGAAACAAATCAAAAAGAAAGCAAACCCATACTCTACGATTTGTTGTTCCTCTTCTTGTCACATCGTCCCCGGTAGTTTGCTTGTGATGTTGGTGGAAACTCTAGCTTCTAGTTATCTATAAATTAGCTTCTAGAGTTGGTAGAAGCTAAGAAATAGATAACTCAAGGTAGAGCGGGGTAGCAGGAAGGTGCGGCTGTGGTGTCGACGAGATGGTGGAGGAGATGGTTGTGGCGGGGGAAGGAGATGGCGGAAGAGTGGGTTTTGCGAGCTCGCAGAGGAGAAGAGAAGAAAGAGAAAGTAAGGAGAAGAGAATGGGTCGCTCGATGGGGTGTATAGGGTTAGGTATTTTTGGTATGAGGCGGGTACGGCGAAAGTTGATGAGAATGCCTCGGCGAGCGTAGGATGGAGCGAGATGGAGATCCGAACGGCCGAGGATGGTAAGCGGTTTTGAGCGATGCGGTGTTGCACGGAGCATCAAGAGATGATGTATAGTGATGGAGCGACCGTTGGATGTAGGCGAGGGAGATCTCAATGGCTCGAGTGAGCGGGCTCGGATCCGGGTCATGGGTAGCTCTAGCCCAAGTCTTCCTTGTTGGGTTGCAACCGATTTGCGCACGGGCTTTGGCTATCTTGCTCCATAGATGTTTGACTTCAATTCTTCGCTCTTTAGCTCCTCAGATTCTCCAAGCTTTATTTATTACCTACAAACACAAAATTAATTAATACAAATATTTATTCTTGAAAACAAAGAAAACACAGAATCTGGGATAATATCTGATTTATAAGCGCAAAAGATGAGTAAAATGCCAATAAAAAGGTGTGTAAATATGCACTATTTGGCACTCATCATGGCCCAGATGCCCGATCAGTGGATATTTATTACTAATCCATGAAATTCAGCTGAGAATAATTCATGAAACGGAGTAATAAAATGAGTTGAGTATCTATTACTAATTCATGGAATTAAGCTGAGAATAATCCACGAAACGGAATAACGAGATAAATTGATTATCTATTACTAATCCATGGAATCCAGTTGAGGATAAGCCATGGAACAAAGTAATGAGATAAAATAGATTATTTTCTAGGAATTTGATCGATGAATGTCGCGCTACAATTAATCTATGAATTGATGTATACTAGCATGCAATATGTCTAGGAGCGAGTTTATTCGAGAATCAAGGTATGAGATGATGGAAGCATCATACTCGTTCTGAACAGTATGGCATCCTGAAGACGTTAGCGTTGTATACTAGCTAGCGTGCAATATGTCTAGGAGCCGTCCAATCATCGAGATTCTATACATCGATCTACATAGTCAGGGAACAGTATGGCATTCTAAAGACGTTAGCGCTCTATACTAGCATGCAATATGTCTAGGAGTCGTCCAATCATCGGGATTCTATACAACGCGCTACATAGTCAGGGAACAGTATGGCATCCTGAAGACGTTAGCGCTCTATACTAGCATATAATATGTCTAGGAGCCGTCCAATCGTTTCGATTTTACGTAGAGGTGTTGATGAATTATGCAAAGTGTTGAAAAGCTTACCTGAGAGGCTTTACGAATAACATATTCATACAGAGCTCTGAGAGGATGTTCGCTTAGTCAAAGATTGTGAAATGAGCTTTCACGAATCATAAAATATGAGTTACACATACATTTCTGAAGCCGTGTCGGAAACATGCAGGATCATGATTTAACGATTTTAGCCTTTGTCGAAAATACACCATCAACAAGTACCACCGAAAATTTGGTTTCATCATAAACTTACTGTTTCGTCATTAAAATCTTTGGTTTCATAATAAAAAAATAGGCAAAATAAGTTGAAACCAAATTTGGTTTCATCGTAGAATTTGATGAAAACAACTTTGAACTTTGTTTAGGGTTCTTGTATCAATTTTCAAAAATTTGGGATTCTTGTATTAATTTTTAAAATTTTAGGATTCTTGTATCAATTTTGTTTGTTATGGAGTTTTATTGGATTCCAACATTTGAACGGAGATTTTGTACTCCAAATTTGGTCACTTTGGTGTTTTGCTACTAGTTCCGTAATATTAATGCTGAAACAATCAAACCAGTGCCAATTAAATAAGGACAAATTAGTGATTAGTAAATTTGCAAATACAATGGCCATGAGGATTTTAAAATCTACTTCCAAATGGCTAAGTAACGGTGTTGAACGATGTGAAGGACGGGCTGTTGACCACCACCATCATCAATCTGTCACATCATCCGCCCCAACACAAGACGCAGCTGTTGTGGCGGTTCTCTTCCCTACTGTAGCTCAGCTGTATTAAACCGTATTAAACACCCCAGAAACCCAGAGTGCAGACGACAGAGTACTGTCATAACTATATTCCTGACTTTTTTTTCCACAGATGGCGAACTACTATTGACCACCAAATTTTGAATTTGGTTTTGAGAATCGAGGAACCAATCACAAAGGAAAAGATTATGACAAGCTGAGACTTGACTGAAGCATCATCATTCAAGTCGTGTAGGAATGCTGCGTTCCAATAGGGCCCACGTCTTTTTCTTACCTTTGAAAGGAAGGCGTATGTGGTCATCGCATTTACACTCCCCTTTACACTTTATTCAGTTTATGTTGGATTTTTACATTTGTCCCTGAAAGTTTGCATCTCTCTGACAGAGGCAAGCACCTTTGGAGAAGGCTTCCCGCGGCTATTTTATGGAGTATTGGCAAGGCAAGAAATGATTTGGTTTTTTCCAATAAACTCTTTAGGGAGCAAGATGTGATCAGAGACATTAAGATTGATTTTTTTCATTGGGCCAAAGGAAAGTTCTGTTTCGTTGGGGTCGACACTTCTACTATATTCTCAAACTGGCTACATTTTTTCTGTTGTAACTCAGTAATGTAATTTTCCTTTCTTTCTTTGGGTTTGCAGGCCCTTCTTCTTTTTGGGTTTTCTTGGTCTCTGACCTTGGGGTTTTTTGTTTCTTGTATTTTTTTTCCTCCTCTCAATAAATTTCTTTCTTTACCGAGCAAAAAACAAAAAAAAAAAAAATTGTCCCTGAAAGGGCCAGTAAAAAGGATTGTAAGTGTCTTACAGATCTGTTAATACCGGGTTATCTATCAAAAGTTACGTATAGTCATTTGACAAGCAAAAATGGAACGAGGGAAGGAGCCAAAAAAATTTGGTCTGGCAGGAACGGATACAGTGAAAACACTGTAAAGTTGCACCGTATAAATGGGGTTCGAAAAATGACCAAAAACATTTTATTTCAACAAAAAGTGCCACCATGAGACCATGCAAATTGTAAAATATTTTACCCTCTTTTAATTAAGATTGAATTTCGTAATTTTTGAGATTTTATATTTTGTCTCCCTGACATTTGGTACTTATATCAAAGCTTAAATTATTCAAATTCAGTACTAATATTTATGAAAGCAAATTACAGAATTTATGTAGGAAGTGAGTACATATATCTGTTCTAGTTTTTTTTTTTTTTTTTTTTTTTTTTTTGGTAAGGCGTTCTAGTGATTTCTGAAAATGTTATTATATGAGCCTATGAGGATACTTGTGGCCTGTGGGAAAGCTAAATTCCAAAATTAAATAATAATGGAAAACCTAAATTTCAAAACCTAGTAAAGGAAATTTGAGCTATCGTCAAAGAAATCCAAAAGTTTATACTTTGGCTGGCTGAAAGACAAGGTTCGTTTTTTGCTACGTAGACGGACAGAGTCAAATCGATAGATTTAGTTGGAACGGAATCCGTAAGAAATGACGTTATAATCCCTATAAGTTGGTAACTTAACCACACCGGTTATATGTGAAGTTAGCCATACCCGTAAACTAAACTTGTACCCAACTACCCGACCCCCATTTTATAACTTTCTTCTTGTTCGCTCTCCCTTATTTTTCTTCTCCTCCTCCATTGGGTTCAATCTTATCCTTGAATCAAAACGCATGTCCGATTATTTCAGTTTTGAAGGTATGGTCCTCCCTGAATATTTGAATCTTCTCTACGAAATCAGATTTTTTTTTATTTTTTATTTTCTCTATGAAATCAGAACTTTTGTTCTTTCTTTTTTACTTTGTTAACGGTAGATAACTGTTCGATAAATTTTATCCTCTGAATTTCTTCATTTTGAAGGTATTACAAGCAAGCATAGCCAGTTCCCAATGGAATTCTTTGTAAAAAAAACTACTTAAATAATGATTTGATTGATTTTATTTTTGATTAGTAGATGTATCTTTCAATGTCAAAGCTTAGGCAATCATAATCAAATTTCACGATTCTATATGTCTTAATTAATTCATGATTTTTAGCTAAAACCCATGTCTTTAAATGTAAAGAATTTCAACCTTTCAAACAACTTCAATGAGGTTTTGATTAGTACTTATAAAATTAAATGTTGGAGGGTGGATTATAGAAAAATTGAATTTTTTAATAGTCTGGTGAAATTTCCCCTGCATCCTATGCTGGCTCCATTGGTGAGTGCCAGTAGGTTGTGAATCGAATGTATTTAATTGCACCTACGGCTTATGCATTATTGATTTTTGTGTCTCAAGATGAAATGTAATTGCTAATTTTGCTTATTGTGTGAATATGAAGGTTGGAACGGTTGTTGTTACACGAGCTGATGGAAGTTTAGTATTAGGTAGACTTGGAGCACTTTGTGGGCAGGTATGATTGAGCATCATTCTTATGCTTTTCCTTGTAGAATGGCTTGGGCAGTATTCTTGTTCGTTCGTTGTATCATTGAAGCCAATTTGAAGTTTACGGTATTATGTTTTTGGTTGTAATGCTTGCATCTTAAGGACTTGAGTACTCGAGGATTTTAGGTAATTAATTTAGTAACTTCAGATGTTTGTGGTGTTGGCGGCAAAAGGTTAAGACACAGGAAATTACTAAACGACGGGTTAGTACTTTCTCACTAGCTTTCTTTGTGTGGATTGTTTTGGTCTTTTGCTTAAATATAAAGTTACCGGTGTGTAGGAAAGAAGTGGAACTCATACATTCCGCTATTTTGCAGCTTTGCTGATCTCCAGAAACCACAAGCAAAACTTGATAAAAAGGAGTGTGCAGCCATTGGATCGAGTTGACTGATATCTCTCTAAGATGTGCTCTTTATTCAATTAGTTCATCAATTTGTTATGACTACTACAACACTAGTTTTGCAGATAGTTAAATTTGTTTTGTCAATGCTGAGTATGCATGCCAATTTAGTTGATGAATTGAGCCGATTGTACAGGTATACTTTTTTCGATATACATCTGGAAACTCGCATATATGTACATCATCTGAATTTGTATTCATGATTTTTGAACCTACCTACATGATGATATTTGATACTTTTCCTTTTCTCATCTTCATTTTTTCAATTCCCATTGTTTCAGAAATCTTCTGGTATATTTTGGGATAATAAACGTTTAGAAACTCTGTTGGCTTTAGAACTACAAGCCCACCTTCTTATTTTGTTGAGTGATGTTAGACAGATTATATGATGGCTATCTATTTTAATCATGAGAATACATGCTCAACATGTTGTTGATATTGATATGTTATGTATGTAGAACAACAATCCTTAAGGTCAATACCTGATTGTTTGCATGCAAGTCTAGTCGGTACAATTTTTGTTTTATTTTACATTTACATGTTGAAATCCAGCTACTTTCTTTATGAGTAGGGATACTTGGTATCTATGAAACTGGCGTTAACTTATAAGTTTGTGGTATCATTCATGTGAAAAAGCTCTTATTGTTTGCTTGGTCCCCCCAGCTGGATGGGGATTAGTTATCTATGGGGGTTTCAAGCTCTTTAGTGGAGGTAAAAAAGAAAGCAAAGGAACTGCATGAATTTGGCTATGGTCAAGGGCTCAATGGAGAAGCTGTAGCAGCTGGAACGTTACACTTGCAAGAAAAGAAGAGGGATAGACATTTCGCCATGAGTGACCTTCAAACTTCAACCAAAAGGAGGCGTACAAGAGAAGGAGGCAACTGAAAAATGTGGAGTTGGCAGACAACAAGTTAAATGAAGAGGTTGATTAGAAAAACATTGGCATATTAGAAAAGAAATCTCATAACAAGAATGATCTCAAGTATTAGAAGACCTGACTAAATACCCATTTTAATATATATGACCATATAATCACTTACCCGTTTTAATTTATACGCCCACAAATCAGAATACCAAATTTATTTTATACAAACCATCTAATGCCGTACCCAATTATTTTATAGGGCCGTTTTGTGGCCGGTATTTGTTATGATATCACTAGTCGTGTTAAGATGCTGAGGATCTGTTAATTAATACTAGTACATAATTAATCATTTGTAATTGTAGGGTACATTAACAGGGTGTCTTTTACTCGCTTCAATTTTTTTTTTTTTGATAAAAACTCGCTTCAATTTCACTTCATCCTTGTCCGACCAATCCTTTCAATTACAAGCAATAGTTATTTTAGAGTCTAATTCAGGTCACGGAAAAATATCTCTACAGTATATACTATCCATATTCCAATCAGTTTCCCAAACCCACCCATTTTCTTAAGCCTAACTATAGTAGGTTACTAACTTTGGTGGAGGGCTAAACTTGGAAAAAAAAATCAAAACTTAACAAACATATACGGACAGACTCACCTGTCCTTCTCTGTAGGATGAATCAAACGTTGAATGGATCGGAGGGAAAAGTGAAACTTTGGGATTTCGGTGATGATTGCCCAGGAAATTTGGGGAGGACTTCATGTGCCTCCATCACCGGGAAAATGCATTAACAAAGAAAAAAAAAAAAAAAGTGATACAAAGAGTAGTAAAAATTAAGAGAAGATACTTATACGTCAAATCTTTAATCTTATTTCATTATTGAGAGATAAATATTTATTTTCTGGAAAAGTGACAAATACCTTTGATATTGTTTTTACATCAAACAATAAATTTTAATACACAAACCCAGTAAAAACCTACTTGACTTTAAAAGCCGTCAACTAAATCTGATAGTTTTATGTGCCTAAAGCGTATTTAATTTTACATAATGAAATCTAAATGCAGTCATCCGTAAAAGTGCGAGAATTGACAACTCCTTAGGCGCTTTCACACGACAAACCCTGTTCTTCCAAAAAAATTTCTCTTGAATCTCTTCTCCTTGAGCGGCTAATCGGCCGTTCATGGGCTCTGATGGCAATATCTACATGAATCGTTAGGGGTCTGCTAAGATCTGAGACTTAGAATCGATGATTACAAAGTTTTAATTTTCTATTGGAGATTTGCTTTAGGATTCGCAAAAAAGGGGATTTGGGTTTTCAGAGAATTTCGGCGGATTCAGATAAAGTGGTTTTGGTTGTTTTGTGCCTCTGCGTTTTCTTCTCGATCTCTTGATTGTTCTGATTTCATGTTTCAAAAGTCAGGTATATATTGTTCTGCATCGATCTTTAAGATTGATAATTTAATTAGGGTATATTGAAGATTAGATTATTTTTCTTGATATTCGAGCCTTAAACTACTCTATAATGACATTTGGAAGAATTCCTAGTTAAATTTTTACATCTGGTGGTTTGCTTTCCCTACTTCCAAGTATAATTCTGCAAAACCCTCTGTTCTTTGTGAGTTGTTCTTGATTTCTGACTAGATAATTTTTTAAATTAATCCTTTGGCCTTCCCAATTCAAGCTCTTGAAATCCTATAAATACTCTTGGTGATGGAGTTTTTAGTTATCCCCGAGTTGTGCATCATTCTTCAGAAAAACCTGCAACAAAAGTTTTCAATACCTATTTGTCTTTATTTTTCTTGTAGCTACCCAGCTGTTTTTCTGTATCACCATGTATGCAGTTTGGCATGGTGATGTGTAAATCAATTACAACAATCCCTGAATCTGAGTAATGGGAGACAGTTTAACCTCAATGAAGTTATACCTTCTAGATACCAAAATACTCATTTGTTGTGGACCAGCTGTCTGATAGGAGTCTTCACTGAACCAGTAGATAGAAACTGCTGGGATGTAAAAAAAATGCCTTGTTGTTCCAATGGGAGATTCAAGGGGGGATTTCTGTGAGGAAAGCTAGTGAGTGGGTGTTTCTTATTAGATTCCAACATGATTATGAGATGCATAGAGTCATTAATCTAGCTACAAGAAGAGTTTTTGGGGACCTGTTTAGCATAAAAAAATGGGAGGCTTCTGATGATCTAAGGAATTGGTTTCCTACAGAGTATCACTGTCAAGAATCTTACTCAAGCACAAGTAACCAGTGGCAATCTTAGAAGGTACTTGGCTTGCATGGGAGAGAATATCTCTTTCTATTATCCAGTGAGACAGTTCAATGGAAGGATTTCTATAACAGTGAGAGCAAGTATTATGTTCAGGCAGAGGATTAAGTTTAGTGTGCAGGCTGAAAATGAACTGGGTCAAGTCAATACTGTGTACTTTCAGTTTCATAATTTTCCATTTAACTTCTATGACTTTTGTGAGCTGATTGGTCATAAAACTCAAGATTGCATGCAATTTCACATGGCTCAACATCAATCTGAAGTTCAACAAGCCCAAGCCAATGCATCCCTAATTGCAATGCAGCAAAAAGTCGTAATCCAGCAAGAGCAGATGCAGCCTGTGATGGTTCAAGATGGCATGGAGTTCTCAGAAGACAGTCTTGGAAGCTCTTCTCATGGTCAAGCTGCTTTTGAGGTAACCTTTACTGATTATCTGAATCAGATTAGTAGTGATAATGATAACAACACTGTTAATACTGCTCAAACACATAATGAATTTGTTGAATCTCCGATGTCCCCATGGATTAATAACCCTGCAAGAAATACTATGGAAGGTATCAATATCAAGGATTCCTATATGTGGAAGGTTTTGACAAAGAGAGATAGGCCTGGTAATCCTTTTTCTTTTGGTCCTGGCATATGGGGAGAAGCTTCATCTTCACAGCAGAATACAACCCCGAACAGTACCGCTTATGCAAGAAACTGGGAACTGATGCAAAATTACCTTTACTGGGATTTCACATTGCCTACCACTAAGAAACCAAGAATAGAAGATATTGATCTGAACCTTTCTTTGAGCACTGGAAGTCACTCTAACTCAAGGGAAGTGGTAGTCATTGAGCCTGAAGGATCTTTCACAGAACTTCCACACTGTTGGTTTAGAGGTGAATCCTCAGCAAATCTATCCGATGGGAAAAGCAATAATACTCAGGGAGAAAATAATGAAGAAAAATCCAGTCATCTCTAAGTTTCATGATAAGAAGCTACCCTGAATTGAAGTGCAATACATGTAAAAAGCCATCAGAGCCTGTGAGCTATTGTTTCTGTTTCTTGTTTTTTTGTGATTGGCTTTGTTTGTTCTGCTTTCTTTAGTTGTAGTTAGTCTTTTCCAGTTCTTGTTTTCTCTAGTAGCTGTAATATTACCTTTATAGTTGTTTCCCTTCTTCTTTGCCTGGACTGATTCTAGTTTTTTAGTTTAGAATTTCCCTCCTCTTTGTGTTCCTATTCATTTACTTGCATTCTCACTTCTGTAATTTCTGGCATTCTCAACTTGGTGATACCCTCTGCTCAGTTCTATATTTCTGACACTCTCATTTCTGTAATATAATTGCTTTCCCTTTCTGCTCCTAACGGGCTCTATCTCCCACTGTGGCTAGTTTATTTTTAGTTTTTGAATCTGTAATCTCGCAGACCTTATTGTTTTTTCTTTTTTCGTACTGTTCTATTCCCTGAAGTTGTTGTTAGGTGTTGAATCTAGTTTGGAAGTTGCCTGGTAAGATTAGTATTATCTGTATTTGTCTTTCCCATGCTAGAATTTTTCTTTTTCTCTTAGTCCCTTGTTTGATCCCTTCTTCCCAATCTTTTCTTAGTTTCCGAGTTCCTAGTTGTTTGGGTTTTCCTTGTTACTTAGTAAAAATCTTGATTTCTTTTTTGGTCTTTTAAATTTCTCTCTTCCTCTCATTACTCTTTAGGTTGATTTTAGGGTATCTCTCGTAATCTCTCTATGAAGCTACTCTCTTGGAACGTCCAAGGAATTGAAACTCTTATCACTAAGGATCAATCAACTTTGTCAATCCTATAATCTGGATATTATCTTCTTATCCGAGACTAAAGGCACATTCGACAAAATGGATCTTCTCCTTAAAAAATCTAACTTTCATGAGTGGTTCATAGTTCCGTCGGTGGGCATAGCTAAGGGGTTAGCGGTGGCGTGGCATAATAACATTGAGTTAAAATTCATATCATCACATTTAAACGTCTGCCATTTTGAAACAAAAATTGATGAAAAGGATATAGAAATCACATGTGTTTATGGTGCAGTTGAAGCAGATGAAAAAATAACCCAATGGTTGCATATTTTGGAATTGTCAAAGCAGGTTAAAAATCCATGGGTACTAATTGGAGATCTGAACATAATCCTTGACCCGGGAGAAAAACAAGGTGGCAATAATACAAGCTCGAGCAGCAAAACTTTTGTAACGCAAATAATAGATTCTTTGGGATTACAAGATGCGGGCTACGAAGGCGCACCATTCACATGGTCCAACAACAGAAGTGGAGAGGCTAATATATGCGAGAGAATAGACAGAGCTTTAATATCATTTCAATGGATTCAAATATTCCATAAAACTAAGGTAAGCCATTTAACAAGAGTTGGCTCTGACCATACTCCGATACTTTTAGATACCAACCCGGAAACAAAAATATTAATCAAACCTTTTATATGCCTTAGGTCTTGGCTCACACACCCCTCGTTATCAACAATTGTGGAGGCGTCCTGGAACCTTCACTCCTCAAATTCCTCTTCTAGAAACCTATGTTCAAATCTGAAATCTCTTTCCTCTGATCTTGCCCAATGGAATTCAGATGTTTTCGGCAACATCCATAAAAATATCAAAATAGATAGCATTCATAATTCCGGAAACATTTCTTCCAAAATAGATATGCTAAAAAACCTGCAAGCTGAACTGGGTAAATGGTATCAAATCAAAAATGATTACTACCACCAACTCTCCAGGGATAAATTCTTTAAAGAGTATGATCAAAATACGTAATACTTCCATGCTTCTGCTTCAAATAGAAAAAGAATCAATGTTATCCACTCTCTTAGAGAACCATCTGGTCTATGGATCTCGGAGCGAGATCAAATCAATTCTATTTTAATCAACCACTTCAACCAAATAGGAACCTCCCAAATGATTAACTACAATGTTGACCTTTCAGAAATTATCCAACCTTGCATCTCAGATTCAGAAAATTTAACATTAATCCAAATCCCTTCAAAAGAAGAAATATGGTCAACCATTTCTAACATGAATCCTTGGGGGGCTCCAGGCCCGGACGGTTTCCAGCCGGTTTCTTCAAAGCTAATTGGGATATATTAAGGCCGGATATAATAAAGACTACACGGGATTTCTTTAGAACTGGGATCATGGAAAAGGATTTAAACCACTCGTTCATCACTCTCATCCCAAAAATTTCCACCCCACAAACTCCGGCAGATTTTAGACCTATCAGCCTCAACAATACAATTTATAAACTCATTTCAAAAATTCTTGCTAACAGATTAAAACCCATCTTAAGTAGATTGATATCCCCAAATCAATCTGTCTTCCTATCAGGGAGGCAAATTACTGACAATATTATCATTGCTCATGAACTAATTTATTCAATGAAGACCTCCAAAAAGAAAAAGGGTTTCCTAGCCCTCAAAATCGATTTATCAAAAGCCTTCGATAGAGTGGAGTGGCCATTTATTAAAAAAGCCCTGGCCTCCTTCGGATTCAGCGAGCACTGGGTTAACCTCATTTATCAATGCATTTCCACCACTTCCTTTTCAATCCTTCTTAATGGATCTACAGGCCCAAAGTTCTCTAACTCAAGGGGTTTAAGACAGGGTGACCCTCTTTCTCCTTACTTATTTCTTATTTGCATGGAGATTCTTTCAAGATTACTTGAAAAGGCTACAAAAGACATCAAGATATCAGGGATTAAAATAAATAAACATGCCCCTACTATATCCCACCTTTTCTTCCCCGATGACTGTTTTCTGTTTACCAAAGCGGACCTAGGAGAAGCAAAAAAATTATTGGATATATTATCTAAGTTCGGGGAAATAACGGGGCAAATGGTGAACCTGCATAAATCAAGTGTCTATTTCAGTCCTAAAATCCATCCCAAACACGGAAAAATTATCGCAAAAATCCTCAAAGTTCCGATGATGACCAAAAAAGACAAATACCCCGGAATGCCCCTTTTCTTTGATAGAAACAGAAAAGAAAATTTCGAACCACTGCTCCAAAGATATTATAATACCTTACAAAGTTGGAAAGCGAAACTTTTATCTCAAGCGGGCAGAACAATCCTAATTCAATCTATACTCCAAGCTTACCTGACTTATCATATGCAAATGTTAGCCCTCCTTAAAGAGACTTTAGATAAATTAGACAAAATTCAAAGGGATTTCTGGTGGGAAAAAGATAAGTCTAAAGGGAAAGGAGGTTACATAAAGGCGTGGTCAGGCATGTGTAAACCGAAATCTAAAGGAGGCTTGGGAATTAAAAATCCTCATAATTTTAATGTTGCCCTTATAACGAAGATTGCAAGCCGAGTAATAACAGAAAAAGATCAGTTGTGGGTGAAGCTGTTGGAAGCAAAATATTACCAAGATTCTAACCCTTTCGAACCAACAAGAAACTATGAGCTCTCTTGGATCTGGACAAGCATCCAAAAAGATCTAAATATTATAAGAGGAAATTTTGTTTGGCAAGAGAAAAATGGAGCTAATACGGAGATTTGGGAAGACATCTAGATTCCTAATACGCACAGAATAGACAACCCAAGCAACGGTTTAGACTCTTTACCATAAAAAATTCAGGAGCTTCTAAATCCGGAAGGATATTGGGACACTGGGAGGATATATGATTTATTCTCGGCTGAAATAAAGGAAAAAATCATCCCGATTACTCCAAATAAGGAGAAGACAGACAGAATCAGATGGAAACATCATAGCTCTGGGAAGTTCACAGCTAAAAATATCTATAATTACATCATCAGTCAAGACACAGATAACGAAGAAATTATTGAGTTTCCTTGGAATAAATTATGGAAGATACAAGCAATCCTACGGATTAGACTATTTATTTGGAAACTAGTTCAAAGAGCGCTACCAACAACTAGCAGACTAGCAGCTCACAACTCTGAAATCTCATATGAGTGCCAATTATGTAATACTCAAGCGACCAAAACTGAAGATCACCTTTTCAGGAAGTGTCACTTTGCTAGATCGATTTGGTTTGGTTTCTCTATGGATGTCGTTAATTCTCAAATTGACGGAAGATCCATTAGCAAGTGGAAAGTTGGCTAACAGATCCAGGATTTTCTCAACATTGTGTGCATTGCGACAATCCTTTGGTTTATTTGGAAATATAGATGTGAAGTGGTGGTGTTTAGGAAAACCATTCCAGAACCAATTTCTTTGATTCAACAAATCAAGAAGTTCATCCATTCATCTCCAGACAATACTCAAGGAAAAAACAAAATTTATCAACAAAAGAGTTTGCCTAAACATTATTGGAATAATCTAAACGCATATTGGATAATTTTCACAGATGCTTCTTTCAATAAAGAGGATTTATCCATGGGATATGCTTTCATCCTGTATTCGGTCGACCAAGAAGCCTTTATGCATCTATCCGCAGGCTCTGATTGGGCTTCTTCGGCTTTGCATGTTGAAGCAAAAGCCCTCCTAAAAGCGCTTTCTTGGCTAAAAGACAATCTTCTTTCTAGCGTCTTCATAGTTACATATTGTAAAGTGCTAGCGGATTCGATCAACAAAAAAAGAATCAGATATATCTTGGACAGCAGAGAATACCATAGAAGAAACTATACAATATTTAGGAAAATTACCCCAGGCTAAGGTAAGATTCATCAACAGTATCCACAATGCAGCTGCAGACTCAATAGCCAAAGAAGCAAGGATCAGAAGACTACAACATATGTCAAAGCATTTACAACAACAAGTGCATAAAGGAAACATTATTTCTAATGTTTTTGATAAAAATGATATTGTAGATCTGATGTATTATATTGTTTAGTTAATATATTGCTTTTTTCTATAAAAAAAAAAAAAAAATCTATACACAGCCAGAGATAAATACTTTTTTTTTCTAGTAACGTGGCAAATGAAGATTTTTAATTCTTTTGGAATACAGGATTTTTACTTTTTCAAAATTTTCCGTGGAATTTTTTTTCTAATTTCCTCTACATCAGATCCTACCCAAATACATTTCATAACAAGAACAAAAAAAAACAACAACAGGTCCTTCCTCTTGGGTAAATTGGGTCGTACAAAGACGAGCCACAGCTTTAGCACAAAGACGCTAAAATTTGAGCACAAATTTGACCCAAAGACGTGACTTAACCCAAGACGGCAAGACAACACGTTAGTTAAATGGGACGTCTTGGGTTTGACTAATTGGCACAAAGAGCACAAAGACAAAGACGCTGCGGCACGGATAAGCACGTGGGCCCAAATTTGACCCATCACGTTAAGAGAGCACGTCATAACATGTACAAATACACCATATAACATGGCATAATACATCACATTTTTTGTATATTTACAAAAGAGTCACTATTCTAGCTAGTTTTTAACATTTTATGTTGGCTTATTTATAACAACACATATAATACCTTAATATTTGGAAAATATATTTCAATATCGTTGTTATAATGTCGTCACCAATATTTAACTAGAACATTAATTTACATGACAATAATCCAATTTTATATTTGATGGGTTTGTTAATTTTACTTGAAATAATTTCAAATGATATGTTGTCTAATTAAATTCTCGTGATAATGTCCGACTTAATGTATACATTAAGTGATTTCAAATTGTTTATAAAGTGTATCGATCAAAGGCACATCACTAAGACGTTTATTCGTGTGTTGTGCCGTCACATGTCGTCTGTGCCTTGCTTTTGACTAGTAAAGCACAACACTAAGACAAAGACGTTTAAATTGTTGGCACAAAGACAAAGACGCGGCACATGGCACGTGAAGCACGCGACTTAGGTGCTCGATTTGTCTTGGCCGGCACGTTTTACACCTCTACAGTTCCTAGTATCGCTAGGGTCGTGCTTTCTAATCCAGCTCATCGTGTCATCCTCAGAAGATCTTGGCACTTGGCTATACTGATTATGGTGAGTGTAACAGTAAATAACTCTAACCCTTCGCTTGCTATCATGAGCATCCAAATCTCGTCTCAAGGCCTGAAGCCACGATCACTTTAACAACACGGAAAAGTAACGGGGTTGAACAATGTCAGTCGAGGGGTCATGGTAAAAACAAATCTCAAAGCGGACATATCCATCCCATCTTGCTTGTTGCTGAAGTACGATGGAATTAACTGCAGCATTCTGTCACATCATCAGCCGCACAGAATACGACGTAGCTCAGTAGCTGTTGTGGCGGTTTTCTTCACTACTACAGCTGTATAAAACTCAACCTAGTGTATAGAGTCTACAGACTCCAATTTTTCAACAAATGGCGAACCACTATTGACTACCAAATACCAATTATTAAAAATGGTTCTTGAGAGTTGGAGAACCAATCACAAAGCAAAAGGTTATGACACTTGAGACTTGATTTCGTCATCATTCAAAGTCGCATAGGACTGGTCCGTTCCAATAGGGCCCACCTCTTTTTCTTACCTAGGAAAGGAAGGAGTGTGTGCCTGTGTGGTCGTTGCCAACCAGATTTTACATTTGTCAAGGGCCAGTAAAAAAGTTTGTAAGTTTCTTACGGATCTGTTAATACTCCGTAATCTATCAAAATTACGTAATCATTGACAAGCAAATAACGGAACTAGGGAGCTAAGATTTTTGGTCCGGGGCAAACGCATACAGTGTAAAGTTGCACCACTGTATAAAACGGCCGTTTAACCTAAAATTTTTTTCTAGTGATTTCCCAAAATGTAAAATTATAGGAGCACAATCTATATCTTTTCTACTCATTTCTCAAAATTATAGAAGTGCAATCTATATCATATCTAGTGATATCTCGAAATGCAAATTTATACACGGGAAGTACAATAACGTCCACGAGGCATTGATAGCGCATTTGGATACAAATCTGTTTCTGACTTCTGCTTCTTCAGAAGTCGAAGTCAGAAGCGGAATTCAGAAGCAAAACTATTGTGCTTCACAAAAAGTTAATTTTTCGACTTTCAGAAATCGTTTTGAAATCTGACAACCAAACTAACTTCTGGCTTTTCGACTAGAAGTCGAATAAAGCTACTTCCGGTGTGCAATCCAAACAGCCTATAAACTCAATTTTTATGCGCCTAAAGCGTATTTGTATGTTCGAATTTTAATTTATCGAGAAATAAATATATTTTTTTTCTAGACAAATAATCACAAATGGATTCCAAATGTTCTACTTTTACCTTTAATATTGTTTTTACACAAAATTGGTTAAAAAGAAAAAAGTCAACAATTCCTGGGTGAAAAAAATATTTAGATTTTGATACTGTTTAAATGGACAAAAATGTAAAAATAGTCAAGATGTAAACAGTTTCATCTTACCCATTTTCAAATACTTTTTCTTATTTTTAATTTACATCAGGATGCATCCAGTTTCATCCTTACTATTTTTTAAGTTTAAATCAGGATGAATCCAATTTCATCCTTGCTATTTTTTTAGTGTCCATTTCACCCATACTAATTTTTACTCGTCCATTTGAACCACGTTTTAAAAATATTTGGACAAATGACCCATTTTCCGTTGTTTTTACGTCAAACCAAGAAATTTTGATACAAAACCTAGTAAAAACCCAATTGATTTTGAAAGCCTTCAACTCAATTTGATAGCTTTATATGGCTAAAGCGTATTCTATTCAGTTTTTACATGATCGAATCTTAATGCAGCGAGAGATATATATCTCTTTCTCTAGAAAAGTGGCAAATGAAGGTATCCAATTCTTACACCTTTTTCAATATTTCAGCGTAGTTCTTATCCTTTCTTCCTATGTTTATTTGTGTACTTTGTTATATAATACATGTAAATTTTCTGTGCATGAATAAAATCTTCGGCTTTCAATCAAAAAAATAAAAATAAATGAATAAGCTCTTCTCTTGTAATTTTTAAGGAAAGTAAATAAATGAGTCCGTGACTACGTGTCCGTGTTAGTTTGACACTCTACTCCAAATTGCACATCCTTCCTAATTAATTTCCTCTACATCAGATCCTTTCTAATTGCATATCGTTAGAAGATCCTGGCACTTGGCTATACTAATGGCAACAGTAAATAACTCTAACCCTTTGCTTGCTATTATGAGCATCATAGTCTCGTTTTAAGGCCTGAAGCCACGATAAAAAAATTTTTTACTGGTATCTGAGTGCAAGTAAGGCTTATGTGACTGTTGTGCTGGTTCAGCAGAGAAATTTTAACTGGAAAGGTAAATAAGTTGTTTTTATTTACCCTATTTACTAACGGTGATATGTAGTGGAAGTAGTAAGTTAACGGAATTACCTAAAACACGTTACCGTACAACAGTTATAAATGAACTATAAATAAACTTCCATAACAAGTAATTGTGCTCAGTAAAGTTGAGTACAGTGAATTTCAGACACGGCAATGCTGCAAATTATCAGAAAGATTGAGTGTTAGGGTTTTAGCTACACAGATCTACAACATTCTCTTTCAACTTCCCCTGTCTTGACATCTTACTCCATCAAACCAAAGTAAGATTTTGAAACCCTAACTTTTGATTATGTTTTGGGGGTTTTATACTTTTCTTGTGTTCTTTGATAGTGTTGAAACATTGTATGGAAATCTCAAACCTCAAAAGCATATGTTTGCTGGTAAATTATTGGTTATGGCAGTAGATTATACGGAGTTCATCTAGAGATGTAAAACTACTAGTTCTAGTAGTACTAGTTTGGGTGTGGGGTTTTCAGTTCTTGAATAAAATCATCACAAATCTTAAAGGAGAGGCAGAGCATATATTTACTTCTTTTTTTTTCTCTTTTGTTCTTGATACCCCTGATTGTATTTGCAGATACGACTTCATTTACACGAATCTACAATGTTATCACTTTCACTTTATATACTCAGATATTTTGTTCCGTACATACAAGTTTTAGTACTATTTTCTGTTTGGTTCTTGGAAAACTTATAGGTTTTCGTTTGAAAAATAAGTCAATCTTATCAATTGCTATTCACAATCGGAGGTTCTTAGAGGTTTCGATTACCAGGATTTTAGATTTGGGGGGTCGATTGTACGAAGTTATAATGTTAATCAGAGTTTAATCTGTTTGTAGAGTCTCTTCTAATACCTATTATAGAATTTGATCACTCAAAATATGACATTATACCGTTATAAAATGTTCTTCTTTTTTCCTTGCAGGAATGAAGAAATACAGCCCAAGAAATAATGTTGAAGAGGAGGTTAAACAAAAATATAAAGCTGAAGGACATGAAGAAGTAGTAAAACCTGTCATTGCAGACTACAATTATGGTAACAAGAAAGAAAAAAATCTATTGCCCTTTTTTGATTCACGCCAATTTAGGCATTGTTTTTATCAGCAATTTTTCTTCAAGTGTTCACAAATCAAGACTAGATAGTAAAGTAAAAATAGATTTCGCTCTTTCAAAATGCTCAAGTAGTATAATTTACATATATAGGTTGTTCTTTCGTTTTATTGATTTGATTCTATTTTTTTTTCTTTTTAATTTCTGTTTTTCTGAATGAAAGACAAATAGAAGTGGGTGCTATTATAAATTAGGCCAGGCAAATAAAAGTGGGTGCTGTTATAAATTAGGTCACACGAGTTTTCTCATATAATCATAGTGGGCCGCTCCATAAGAAAAGCTCCAATTATATAGGGCCCAAGATGTTAAGCAAGAGGATACGTACGACAGCCCCAGTTTCATTTCGTGTGGCTAATCTGCTAGTCTACTTTCGATTTTTATTTGTCAATGGAGGAACAATCATGACACCCAGTTTTGATTATTTTAAAGTTTGTATAGGTTTCAATTGTCTTCTTTTGTTTTGTGAGAATGATTGATCGATAATCATTAAACTTAAATGGCGGATAATTTCAGGAGGAAGACAACCTGTGCAAGTGGACTGCCACGACGAAGTAGATCGCACCCTTGAGCAACTATCAGTGCAGTTCGAAGCAGTTCATTTGGAGGATGTATTATTGCAAAAAATGCTGGATGAAATTGGCACATTTATAACAGGATTGCAATTGGCTTCTAGGGCAATGGTGTTCGGGGGTGACACGCGTAGCACCCACAACAAAGGTGACTTAAAGGGTAAAACTATAATGCAAGAGAAAGATGGTGTTGTAACAGAATTTGTGAGGCATAAGATTCATGTTGCTGGGGATATTGTTGTGATGGCCACATCTGGGACTCGAAGCTACAATATGGATGTGTACAAGCAAGTTTCCCTAGAGGTAAAAATTATTATTCTACGGTTGAAAATAGGGATTTAAGTATAACTTTCTGCTCACACATTTAGCTTTTTATTTTGTAGTTGGGGGCAATTTCACAAGAACAAAAAAGAGTCTTGAAAATCGGTGATGTTGATGGCGTCTTCAAAAAGGTAATGACAAATTTAGCAGCTAAGTGGCCTAAAAATGAAAATCTAAACTGTGGAATCATTTATGGATATTATATTCAATCTAAAATTGATGGCTCTTGGGAGCCACATCTCAGGTTAGTTGTGGTAGACAAAAACAAAAAAGTCCAATTTATGAAAAATGATGGAAAAAAAGATTTAGCCAATTCAAAAAACCCTCACAAAAAAATGAAATTATCTAAACCTCTAGAAAATTGTAATTTTCGTTGTGGATGGCTTAATCAAGAAGTTGTTAACTATTTAAGCGAAAACTATGACTTTCATGCCTCTATCGAAGAAGCTGTTCGTTTAGTTTTGAAATGCATTTGCCTTGCAACCAAAGGTGCCGAAAAAAAGTTTGAAAGCCATGAGAATGAAGATGCACCTGTTGGGGGAAGGGCTGAAGGTAATGTTAGTCTTTTTTTTTTTTTTTTCTTTCATTCAATTTTCTTTTTTAATTGAAACTTGTTGTTATTAATCTAAACAAAAAATTCCTTCTTGACAGTTTACATATTTTACCCCCCTGATGCTGATATCAAGCCGTTAACCAATCTAGGCGCGATCGAGGTCAAGAGAGTCATGGATGGGAGAGTAGTTAAATTAGATTTTGGGGAGATAAAGTCTTTGGCAGAATATCATTGAAAATGTACAAGGCATAGTAACAAAATCAGAACTCAACTTTTTATCATATCCAAAGGCAGAGATTTATTTGGAAAACAATGTTCTTATATTATGATATGCAATTTGTGCTTTCCTAGTTTAAATGGTAAATAATAGAGTTGTTTGCATATGAAGCAACTTTCAAGTTATTAATTTTGGTTTATGTTTCTTGAAGATCTGATACTCTAGAATTTAGATATGTGAAATTTACTGGTTGAACATGATTTGTATCACAAATACCAAGAATTTGCGGCAAAGTCTTTCTAAGAGGAGATTTCTTTTTACGGTCGCGCTAGGCGGATCGCTCATTACTCGCTTTTTACCCGCACGCTGAGATGGAGGAGTGAGGTGGCCAGGTGATTTGGTTTTATCATTCCACGTTTCTGAAGAGAGAGAAACGAAAAGAGAAGTGCGGCAATTTTTTCATATCTTAACTCAAATCGATTAATTCTTTAACCATGGTGATTGATATTTTGTGTGTGTTTGATTTTGGAATCTCCTGAATATAGCTCTGGTTGACATTTAGAAATTTAGGATTTGAAAATGCAATAGTTCAAGAACTGATGGTTCATATGGAATTTGAACGATATCTGATTTGTAATTGGTCATCAAAACCTTCATCTTCTCCTTAACTTGAAGGGAGTTATGTTAAAAGATTGTGTATATAATCAGGTAACAAAAAGTGAATATTTCGGTATTGGGTGTGAATTGAAGAGAACTTATCCATAGGTAATCAGAGATTAAGAGGAAGCCATCGTCACACTTCTGTAAACTAAATTCTCACCGCCAAAGAGTAATAGAGCTCAAATAACTCTCAGTCCATAATCGGATATGCTTTGTGTTCTGCTTCTTCGTCTGGTTTTTAAAGAAACCCAATACCTGAAACTTAAGTCTTCTCAAATCCTTAAAAGAGAAAATTAATAATTAGTTATAAGATCCATCAACTGTTAGCAGTTCAATTTTCTTCGTCCGATGCTGATCTGAATCATTCATTTATCTGATTGATTTTTACAACCACAATTGATTTCATCGGAGACGGTAAAGAAGAAGGATAACGGAGAGAGAGAGAGTGATAACAAAAAAAAAAAAAGGGAAAAAAAAGTCAAGAATTTCAATTTAACGATAAGTTTTCTTTTGTTTCTCTCTCCCATATCAGTGACGTGTGATGCCATTAATCCACATTTGCATGCCACGTCTATTTGCCATGTAAGAATGTGTGCAATTAGCGAGAAAGTAGCTAGTTTTCTAGCATTTTCGTTCTTTTTAAAGTTTCTCGAGTTTGTTCTGAAAAGCCTCATTTTTAAAAAAAAAAAAATTGAATAATTGACCAATATGCTGAAAGACTGAGAACTGCTACTTGGTTCTGTAAAAGTTTTGTGAGTGTCACTCATTGTGGGTATGTTACAAACAAGGTTTAAGTAACGTTTTGAAGGGTTAGTCGGCTTCTGTTGTCTGTTGTTAAGAAGAAGTTGTATAATGTATAAGTGTCACTAGTACAAATCGTCACATAGGACACGTTTCTAGATCAAAAGCCTAGCCACACCAAAATATTTTTCCGTGGCCACATGCACACATACACATTGTTGTTGTGGCCACATTAATCACTTTCATGTAGCCATAGGATACTATTTGGCCATGGGTTTAAGTCTAAACCCATGACTTGTAGCCAAAGACAAGTGTGGGTTTTTGGGTTTTTGAGTTTTCCCCCCTAAACGAATTAGTGATGTAATTTTGCCCCTTAAATTGCTAATACTAGCAACTTACACCCTAAATTAAAAGTTTTGCCCAAAATGTCCTTAGTGTATATGTGTGAATCACTTATGTGCGCATTTAATGCCTAAATATCCATTTTACCCTCTATATATATCACCTGCGCCAGCTATAAAATCAAAAGTTCGGGATGTCTTCGGATTGAAGTGACAGTTCTTCGTATTATGTTTCATTCAAAAGATTCATTCAATCACAAAAGCGGAGAACTCAAAAGGTTGGGATTTTTTCTAAAAATATTTGATACAGTACAATAAATGGTTCGTAAGACAAGCAATAGCAACTTCATTAATTATATATATGCAGAGAACTTCACTTATTCTTCTCTATATTCTCAGTATTATCATCACTGCCTATGCATCATTGTTCAACACTATCGATACCAAAACTAAATCTCTTGATAAGAAAATGGATGATTGACATCTCATAATTCTTGATTCCTTTGAACTAATCAAAGTTGCAATTAATGGACATGTCCTTATCAAGTTACATCCAAATTCAGCTACCACAAAAACAAAAAAAATCACAGAAGCAAAATATCAAACTTATTAAAAGCACCTAAGTTTGATCTAAGTTTACAAAGCCCATCTGTTAAAATCTCAAAACCATATTAATAATCAAACTAATTGATTCTAATTAAATTAAGATTATTACTTAGTTACGATGAGACATAAAAATACGCAGCAAACCTTCGTACACCAAAGTCTTTATAATTGATCCAAAAAAAAAAAACCAAAGTCTTTATAATCGATCAAAGTCTTCTCTCATTAATGTTTGAAGCATTCAATGGTTGGGCCAAAATCATCTTCCCTGTTCTTGGTAGTTGGTAGGTTCTAAACAAATAAACAATGTAGATGAACAGTACTGATCGACTACATTTTGGAACAAATTCAACGTCATTGTATGGGTCTGTCCAACTTAGACGAACGGCTAGATGATACTACAAGTGAGCGGTATTTATGTAATTTTAGATCATAATGATACGGGTAACATGGGTACTTTACGACCAAATATACACATATGTGGATCACACATATGCTCGAAGGACTTTTTGGGCAGAAGAAAGGATTTAGGGGGGCAAGTTGCTAGTATTAACAATCTAGGGGAAAGCTACATTACTAATTCGTTTAGTGGGGAAAACTCAAAAACCCCCTTCTTTTTTTTTTATATAATTGTAGAATTTCTTAGGCACTTTGTGGGAAACAAATATATATAAAGCGGCTGGGGATATTAAGTAGACAGTTGCTGGACATGGACATGGAGGGATATGTGGCTACAGAAACTTAAAACTGTGGACAATATGAAATGAAATCTATGGATAGAAGTTATGTGACTCAGTCTAATAGCTTACTTCAATTTTTCAGGAATATTATAGTTATGAACAAATATTATAAGTGAGAATTACTTTCTTTTGTTAAAATCATACAGGTGATTGCATAGAGCTCGAGGACAATGTCGAGCCTAAAAGAACGTTAAAAGAATAACAGTGAACATATGTATAACGAGTCATGTTTCATTTACCAGTAATTGTTCACATCAAAAAGAAAAATGAAACAAGAAATGAAAATCCCTAACAAAAAACAAAAAAAAAAAATCAAATATGTCCACCAATTTAGAGATTCAACTCAAATTTAGTATTCAAGAATTTACTTCAAAGCTTCTTCCTTCCTATATGCATCACCTCCTGACACCCTTTAACAATAAACGTCACTACAAGGGATTTCTTCTCAGCAAGTCTTTCGGGAACAGAAGCCACAAACACCTCCATGGTTTCTAAGGCGACTGCTGCTAATGTTCAGAAAATGCATGGACTTCACAAACTTGGGTCTCGGGTCTCGCATTGAAGACGCACCTGGTACAATATATTTGGCTAAACAAAGTGTTGTTTCATGAGCTTGATGTTTTCAAATTTCTGTTTCTGACATGTAGGGTGTAAGAACAGAAAAATAGAAACAAAGTGAGTAACATGGTTACTTTCTACTATATAAGGGGGAACGATGACCTGGTTATTAAGACATCTTAATATTCCAAGGCAAGCTTTCCTCCAACGATTACAATAACACATGTCAACAATTATTGTTGTCCTCTTATTGATGATTAGGTTGAACAGCACAACGACTAGCACAACTGATCAAAGCCATTAAATTCCTATCTACAAATAGAACGTACCCCTACAAACTAACACAGAGATGTACAGAGATCTGTGAGACTGAATGATTCTAAGTGAGAAGCACTCATGGAAAAGATCTCGTTCTGCAACAAATCTTATAGTGCATCTCCTACATATGCATCATCTAAGTTGGTTACTAAATTTTAATCCACATATTCATCTAGCATTTGGCAAATAAATTAAAGTGCTGACTTTACGCGACATATGAGTGTCAGAGTGTGTAGGGCCAGTAACGCTTCTACATATTTCGGTAACTATACAAAACAAAAGTAAAGCAAGTAAGAACAAAATAACAGAAAGGTGTGCGACAGTTTTAATACCCGAGTCTAGATGAGCAAGATGAACCTTTTTTCCCAGTCTATCTTTGGTCAAACTGACAGTAATCCAAGCTGACCACCATTTAGAGTGCACTTAAAATAAATCAGTAAGAAATCAGCCAGGTTCTGTTGAAGCCTCACACCGTCTCCGAAAAATCTTTCAGCCTTGATCTCCTCCGAAGTACTATGAGTAAAGCAGATACTCTTTCTACTGCTCTTAATCATAACTTAACTTAGGGTCGGGCAGTAAGCACACTTCTTGCAGGGTGAACTTTATTCAGATGGCGTTGGCCATGCATAATGGTGTGCAAAGTTGCTTATGTTCATGGATTCTCGTCTACCTTCATAAGCCATTGCAGCCACAAGTTTCGGGATGTACCCGAGAAATTTGATGTTAATGTCTGATAAACAATGATAAAGGTAAAAAATTAGTCTTGGTGGTGAATGTAATGAGGTTTCGTTACTGGATTTTGTTGCAGGATTTAAGCCTGGAAAGAAAGAATAAGAATAGACGAAAAGGAAAGATATATAAGACACAAAGATTCATCGACACAACATACCGGAATGGCATATTAAATGATGACGCTATAATTGCACCACTCCATACCCCGATTCCAGGAAATGGTATAGCCACAAACACATCAACCTAACCACTGAAGCTTATTCAAATAGGACCAGCCTTTGCTCTTGCAGTTTTGGGAAACAACTTTAGGTATTGAGAGGTAACAAGGCTTCTCTTATCAAGATTCTTCGTTCAACCACAACAAAAACCTGCAACAGATTACCGATATCATTAGGTGTAATAAACTGGCATTATATATTCTGACCATAGCTACCAAAACCTGCAACATGAGAACAGGGTTCTCCATACTCCATACGACCATATATGACGAGTGCCTCAGATTTTTCTGTAAGATTTTGACTAGCGGCGATACTTTCCCTTTTATAATCTGCTGGAATAATTCCACCATCAGATATGAAAAGTAGCCAAGCCCTATGGATATCCAAAGACACTTGAACAAACAATTAAGCCTCGGATAAGATTAAGATATATAACAGTAGAGCAACATACGCTGTTGCATGGACATACCTTCTTCCTTTTTACTTAAAACTTAATCAATTTCTCTATTTCAAAAGACAGTCATTCGGAAACAGATTATAGAAACACTTCAGTCATTAAGTTTATGTGGCTTAAAAATCCAATTATCTGAGTAAAACATAGCACACATTAACTTGCAAATTACTATCTCACCTAAACTATTACACTATTATAATCCCCATGTCGGATAATAAGGAAAGCTGAGTCTACGGCATATCACAAGAAAAAATTAAAATTACCAAAACCAAGATCATGTGTTCAACAAATAGTTGAACGTAGGCTGTGAAAGTTATACATTTATATTCACCCCACAAAGTCAGTTTTATTATTGTGTTGAAAGTTAAACAAGCAGTGCCGTTTTCAGTCCCAAAACTTACATAAATCATCAAACTTAGGAAAGCATTGAGACTTCTTACTCAATAAAAGATAAACAAAACATTAAATGATCACATATTTTAAACTTGATCCAAAAATTCAGTTAAAAAAGGGTTACCTCCGGAGGAAGAATTAGAAGCCTTTGGGTTTTCAATTCTTTAAACAAAAATTCAATTATCCACATTTCACTTCCCTCTGGCTGCCTTATTCTTACTCTCTTGCTTGTATTTTCCTGATTGTTGCTTTACCTTCCTTAATAGCCCATTGTCTTTCCTCCTCGATTACAATCTGATAATGTAACTGATCTCTCAAAGAATACAGCTCACAGTTTCAACTGGTCTACTAATGCCTTTGCAGTATGCAGCTAACTTGGTTTGGACGTTGCTTCATTCTCTGAGTTTATGCAACTCTTTTTTCACTTCCCATGTAAGTTATCCCCTGACATCTTTCTGCTTGCCATTTTTAACAAACTAAACTTACAGTAACATGTATCTATTGAACATAATCTGAAATTTTGGCATACAAGTAATCCCCATACCAATCCAACAAATGTTTTTACACTCTCAGCAGAAGGAAGATCCAAGTAATCAAGACCTCTTATACTAAAATTAAGCAATAGAATACTTAACACGTAAGGAACCAAGGCTGAATACTGTCTCCCCTGGTACTTGTTCAGCAGATGCGTATGCCTATTTGTAAAAACAAAGCAAAATTTAGTTAATCATTTCTACAAACACATAAAGGACATCAAGTTATCAGCATACCGAGTTAGTTGATTCGAAATTTAACCATAAGCATGTTCATTATGGTCGAGCCATTTCTTTTTCTTCTTCCCAGAAAAGAAATCGCGAAACAGCACCAGTGAAGGAAGTTTACAGATTAAAAGCAAACTAAGGGACATGAACAAATAACAAAACCACCAAGTACAAAAACCTATATAAATCGGTTCTTAATTCGAGATTTAGAGAATCCCCAGATAACAAGAAAAGTTTTCAAACTAAAACAGATCTTCTTACCCAAAATCGATGTACCATAACAGGGAACGAGATGAATCGACATATCTTCCTTTTCTCCATCTTCAAAATCTCTGAAATATGAAGAACTTCATGAGAAAACATCTGAAAGAAAACAGATGGGTTTTAGTTTAGGGTTGATTAAACACTCAAAGAAGTGTCGTTTTCGTTTTCTGATTTGGTTGGAGAAAATAATCTACTTGGCTATTGATATTATGGTGGTGAACAATGGAAGTGGTAAAGTTCTGTTCATGGTTTTGTTGAAGGGTTTCAAGCTTGGAAAGAAAAGAAAAATAGTGGGCAAAGAATCGCAAGATTCAGTTAGGTTTCTTCGTAGGGTAAAGAAATTTTAGTGAAATTTCGGGGGAAACAATGCGCCAAAATTTTGTTGTTCCCGCCCATCGAGCAATTTTCCCTCCTTTGTAATTTTCCCTCTTTTGTAAGTAGTAAGAGCATCCACAGCGGTGCGACTAAAACCAAAGATCAAAGACCAAAAAAAAAGACCAAATTTTAGTCTGGTCCGTTGTGTGACGCGGTGGGTGGAGAGTATATTTGGTCGGCGGGGATTATAAGTTCGCTTTGGTGTGGGCGTAAACTTTATACCCGCTCGAAAAAAAAAAAAAAAAAAAAAAAATTTGGGGCGTTGATATAGTCCCACGGAGTGGGGGGCGAACATATAATGTTCGCCCCACTCCAGGCGGGGACTATATCAACGCCCAAAAACAAAAAAAAAAAAAAAAAAAATACGGGCGAACATTATACCACCGCTTGGTGTGGGGCGAACATTTTAAACCCGTCTGGTGTGGGGCGAACATTTTATCACCGCTTCGTTTTGGGGCGAACATTATATCTCCGCCCGACTATATTTGGGTTTAGTCTTTGGTCCCCGACCAAATATAATCGCCCACTGTTCATTTAGTCTGGGATTTGGTCTTTGGTCCGTCCCACTACGCCTGGTTCAGAGACCAAAAAAATGGGTATAGTCGCCCACTGCAGTTGCTCTAAGGCCTCTTCATATGGGTATGGCAAAAAAAATGTTGTTTGGCATGCCATGTGGCATGGCAAATGAGTTTCCCCACTATGATAGATATGCCAAATTTGATTAAAAACATATATTTAATTGTGTTGAATATATTAGAATAATAAAAAAGTAGGAGAGAAGGATAATTTATATATATATAAAATTACTCGGAGATAAAGTGAATATCGCTGGAGATAAAGAGAATATCGCCAGCGATAGAGTCTCACGTAAGCTCGACAAAGTGATAGAATCTCTATCGCTCGATGGAAACTCGTCTCCTATGCCTATATGCCGGGAATAACATATTGGCATATGAGTTTGCGATTTGGCATACCCATAGTGGGTGCATATATGCCAAATATCAGTGTTTGGCATACCCATAGGAAGAGGCCTAATCCATGTCACTTTGTGTTTGAATTTATATTCGTTAATGAGAGATTCTGATTTTCTATTGGTCGGATAAACACCATGTGATCACACTTGCTTTTTTTCGAAAATGCTTTATCAACATAAGGGAAATCCCGAAAAATCTTCGGCCTGAGAGAAAATAGGCGGCCTCACTTCCACTGCTACAATCCCAATGCTACAGAGTTTTACTCTCGTCCGTTAGATCCTCTCTCGGGAGAAAACGCGGTGTAAAGCCGCGGTGTGTGTAGAATTACTCTCTCTTTTTTTGTGAAGCATGGATCACACTTGTTCTTCCTTATTAACTATATTTTCCTCTTTAACCTGAAATTTCAATTTGCTAAATGACTTGAATCTATATTTTTACATACCGATGCATAAGTAACTTCGTAAATTTTGTCGTTATTATAGTGGATCGATTTGTTCTCCATATGAATGAATTTAGAATTTAGTAGCTTCATTAATTTTGTGGCCTTTCATGCAATGATGCAGAACGAGTAACATTGTTCTGTGTAGGATTAGACTTGAATCTATATTTTTACATACCGATGCATACGTAACTCCGTAAATTTTGTCGTTATTATAGTAGATCGATTTGTTCTCCATATGAATGAATTTAGAATTTAGTGGCTTCATTAATTTTGTGGCCTTTTATACAATGATGCAGAACGAGTAACATCCCAATGCTACAGAGTTTTACTCTCGTCTGTTAGATCCTCTCTCGGGAGAAAACGCAATGTAAAGCGGCGGTGTGTGTAGAATTACTCTCTCTTTTTTTGTGAAGCATGGATCACACTTGTTCTTTCGTGTTAACTATATTTTTCTCTTTAACCTGAAATTTCAATTTGCTAAATGACTTGAATCTATATTTTTACATACCGATGCATAAGTAACTCCGTAAATTTGTCGCTATTATATTAGATCGATTTGTTCTCCATATGAATTGGTATGGCACAGCGGAAGCAATTGAAAATAATCGACCACGCGGAAAATCCACTCCGGTATAAGAAACGATAAACACTCCAATCCAGGAACAAACACGAAGATAATGACTCTAATCCAAGAGTTAATCAACAATCAATGGAATTAACCACATAACTTAACAGTTTCATAAATCAGATAAAGATGAGCTAAACCAAGCTAGATTACAATGACCGAAACAAAGACTACTTATACTTGAACTACACACGTAACTCAACTCCTAAATATCCTCACGAATAAGTCTGTTGACTTATCTCTAGAGTTTTGATAACTTATTAGACTCTTTTAACTAATCTAATCAACTAACAAAACGAAGTAAATCCTAACAACCCAGGGAATATGGACCAGCAACAAGAATCGCATAAGATCCCCTAAATACGTCCCGTATCAGGCTCCCCTACTACGATGAAACTCGTCTCGAGTTTATCACGGATAAGACAAGTCAGATACAAAGCACTTGATGGTCCTTGTGTTGGGGATTCAGTGGCATAGCTTGCTCTGGAATTATGCATGCGCACAACAAAACGACGGAAATCCATAACACGATGCCATCCTCTCCTTCCATGTGTATAGGAACTGAATTGACTCTGTTTAGCAGACACGCAAGAAGGGGATCTAGATTCCATCCCTAGCAGATGAACGCAATCGCGAGAGCATACATAAGATGAGGGTTGTACTTCATAATATATAGCAAATGTATCTTCGTAGCTACAGGGGGAAGGGATAGTAACCTCTTGTGAGTTTGGAGCAAATTTGAAGTCTCCATAAGCATCTTTGTATACCAACGTATCAACAGTTGCATCCTTGACTCCATTTAATTATTTTTCCCAACTTACTTCCTCTAAGGATTGACATATATTTTCATCTTTCGTTGGTTTAGCTTCTACCGGCTTCGGACTTGGTATTAGAATTACTTTAGTCTTTGCCCATACAAACTCATAGTATTGTTTTCACGGCTGCTACGAACGGTGCTCACATCAAATAACCATGGTCTGCCCAACACAATATCACATAACAACTTCACAAACAATTGAGTCGGAATATTTCTTACCGAATGACAGTGGAAATCTGCAAACACCTAGGCAAGTAATTGATCCCCCATTATTAAACCATTCAATCTGATCCTGTCGAGGGTACTAATCCACTTCGAGACCCATAATCTCTAATGTTCTTATCGAAACCAAGTCCTCTTCACAACTCTCATCGTTGCAAAATGGCATTTTCTCCCTTTAACTATTCCTGAAAATTTGGACAACTTAGAGCATCTCCAATGGTAACTTGGTGTGCATTTTTTGTGGAAGTTGTCTTTTCTGATTTAAAAACCAAATTTTCCTTAATTGGAGGAGATAAAAGAAAAACATCTCCAACCATAATTGTATTGCTTTAGTTCTGAACTTTTTCAACCTTTGATCTAAATTATATATTCAATCATACCCATAGATAATGATGACTAGGATATTCACATCCTCTAAGAGAACCTCTAAAACCAGAGGATGGCTTTGAGGATGTCTACATAACTACCAGACACATCATCTTAACTTTCTCCCTTCACATTCCCATTGGAGAGGATTTTTTTAGTTAAATCATTGAAAATCCTAGGTGGCCCGATATTTAGGACATTTACAATGTCTCATTGGAGATGCTCTTAGATTTCTGCTCGCATGTATCATAACCATTTTCCATGTCACCACTCAGTTGGTTTAGGGACAAAAGAAGTTCTATAGGAAGAACTTAGTTAATGCTTGAAGAAAATACAAGAAACCAACATGACAGGGATTCTCAAGTGGACTTGCACTTTAGTGGCTTGGCTTTAGTTAAACACAAAAGAAAACTCACAGCATAGAAAGAAAGTCTCACCACCCAACCAGCAATCATCAAGATTTTGTGATCAATTTGCAAACCCTAGAATTCCAAAAACCGAAGTAACAGTAGCAAGAGATAATAAACTAGATACTTACTGAACAACAAGGTGTGTGAATGATGAACAAGATCCCAAACCAACAAGCAAGGCCAGTTAGAGATCTTACTGGACCGAAGTATGGACCATGATAAACTATTACCCCAATATTCAAAGAACTGCTTCTATCTTCAACTTTTTAAACGGAGATCAAACTTTTTTTTTTTGATTTTTTTGTAGAATAGAATACCTAGATTGCACAGGACTCTTCAACTGATTCTTCTAGATAAAAAAAAAAAACCACATATGTATAGCGCAGGAAAAGCCTGCTCTGAATACCACCTGGTATGGCACAGCGGAAGCAATTGAAAACAATCGACCACGCGGAGAATCCACTCCGGTATAAGAAACGATAAACACTCCAATCCAGGAGCAAACACAAAGATAGTGACTCTAATCCAAGAGTTAATCAACAATCAATGGAATTAACCACATAACTTAACAGTTTCATAAATCAGATAAGGATGAGCTAAACCAAGCTAGATTACAATGACCGAAACAAAGACTACTTATACTTGAACTACACATACGTGTGTAGTTTACCCTAACAAATCAACTCCTAAATATCCTCACGAATAAGTCTGTTGACTTACCTCTAGAGTTTTGATAACTTATTAGACTCTTTTAACTAATCTAATCAACTAACAAAACGAAGTAAATCCTAACAAACCAAGGAATATGGACCAGCAACAAGAATCGCATAAGATCCCCTAAATACGTCCCGTATCATGAATAAATTTAGAATTTAGTGGCTTCATTAATATTGTGTCCTTTCATGCAATGATGCGAGCGAGTAACATCGTTCTGTGTAGAATTAGACTTAAATCTATATTTTTACATATCGATGCATAAGTAACTCCGTAAATTTTGTCGTTATTATAGTAGATCGATTTGTTCTCCATATGAATGAATTTAGAATTTAGTGGCTTCATTAATTTTGTGGCCTTTCATACAATGATGCAGAACGAGTAACATTGTTATGTGTAGAATTAGACTTGAATTTATATTTTTACATACCGATGCATAAGTAACTCCGTAAATTTTGTCGTTATTATAGTAGATCGATTTGTTCTCCATATGAATGAATTTAGAATTTAGTGGCTTCTTTAGTTTTGTGGCCTTTTATGCAATGATGTAGAACGAGTACCATCGAATGAGATCCCTTGAGTCGGATGACTTCATGTGCATCTTGAGCACTTTAGGGGATCAAGTGAAACCAGACGAAATTTGATGTCATAAAAAGTTATAGAAGCTTTAAGCATTCGATAAAATTGAGTAAGATAAAACGAAATAGAAATCAAAAATCAGATGATAAGTTTGTAAAAAACTTCTAGCATTAGAGAAGACCCAGTGGGATTGAAAGAAATTTGAAATCTCTAATTATAAAGTAACTTACTTCGTTTAAACATTTAAGCGTCAAATGAATTCTGATTAGATAGAAAAATCTGAAATCATAAATTAAAAGAATACATATAGAACTTTAAGCACCAGATGAGATCGGGTGTTACATTAAAATTATTTGTATGTGTATCTATGTTGTATGTGTAAACTTTTTCGCAGCCTTTGGGGTTAAATGTATGACATGATCATGAGAGACCGAAGTCACGGTAATCGAGTTAGATCCATAATTTAATGTTGTGCCTTTGCTTTTTAGCCCGGGTTTTATTGAATTGAAGAAAAATGCCATTATGTAGATGTACAGTTAACTATGGAGGAAGTTGAATGCGTTGGTCTGATGCAAACTATAATCTGGGAAGAGGAGCTGGGGTTTCTATTTGCATTCTTTGAGTTGGACGCAAAATTAGTAGTAGAGGCTGTGAAAGGAAACTACCAGAAAGTAGTTTGGGAGAATCAATCATTAAATATCAACACTAGACTAAGTAATATGACCTCTTGGACTTGCAAGTTCTTGAAGAGGTAATGTAATAATCCCGAAGTCAAGCTTCCTAGACATGCTAGAGTTTTTAAGCTTTCCAAGATTTGGATAACATATCTTCTAAGTTTTATATCACGTGCGGAACTGGGGGAACATTGTTACTTCTGATTCTTAACTAATAACATTCCTTTTCGTACAAACATGTTTTAAAATTATTTTTGGGTGATTTTTAGAAAATTAGAGATAGTATTCAACTGGCAATTCACGATGGCGGAAGACAATGAGGAAATGAGATCCTTGTATTTTGCACCAACCTGATCTGTCGCAAGTGTATTGACAATTTTTATAGCTGGTTCATTGCATTTGGAACGGGCTGAAAACGCGGGGGTATAATAACCACACCCAATATTTCGTTTGACAATCTGTATGGACTAAACTCCTATATAATTCCGAGAGCACCAACTTAAAAGTGATACTCAATCAAGAAAGATATCAAAGAGCTTTATCTCTTTTTCAATACAATCAGTAAATCAACTAGATAGAAATCCGTGAGACTGATTGATATGAGAATAACTCGACCAGTACCAAAGACCAGTGCCTGAGAGTCAATCAAGTTTATCCAACAAGCAAGGTTGAATTTATCAATTGTGATTGAACTATGCACAACTTGTGATATTTCAATTATATAAACAAATATAATGCAAAAAAAAAAAACAGACACCAGAAATTTTGTTAACGAGGAAACCGCAAATACAAAGAAACCTCGAGACCTAGTCCAGATTTGAACACCACACTCTATTAAGCCGCTACAGATTCTAGTCTACTACAAGTTAACTTCGGAATGGAATGTAGTTGAGCCCTAACCAAGTGTCCCAATGATTAAGGTACAGTCGCGTTCCTTACGCCTCTTGAATCCCAGCAGGACTTTACGCACGTGATTCCCTTAGCTGATCTCACCCACAACTAAGAGTTGCTACGACCCAAAGTCGAAGACTTATAACAAATATATCTCCCCTAGATAAGTCTATTCTTGGTTTTGTTTCTGTCTTAAGATAAATCAAGGTGAACAGGAAACTCAACTAATACCCCGGACTTATACTCCCGAAGAGCAGCCTAGAAATATTAGTCACCTCACAATAACCCAACTGATTAACAGAAAAAGTTATTGGGGAATCACAAGAGTCTGAGATGATAACTGTTGTGATTATTTTTTATATCTTACCTATCGGAGATAAATCTCAAGTAAATCTTAGAGAAGATAAAACTCAATATCAATACGATAGAAAAAGTAAGATCAGAATACACAACTATAGAGAAAATAGTTGGATCTCGCTTCACGAATCCAAAATGAAATCTTCAAGTCGTTAACCTAATAATGGTTTTGGAAAACCCAAGGTTAATGAAGAATCGACTCTAGTTTACAACTATGACACACAGAAATGTCGGGATTAGGTATCCCAGATGCTAGAGTTCTCCATTATATAGTCTTTCAAATCAGGGTTGCTTACAATCAAAGATAAGATAGCTTAGTAACAAAGCAATTCATATTCACCGTTAGATGAACTCCTGGTTTAAGATTCAAGCTAAGTCTGCTTAGAAATTAAGCAATCAATCTCCACCATTAGATGGTATTAGCTTGATACACACAAATGAAATATATGTATATTCATATATGGATGAGCTGTACCCAAATGTATATACCTTGTTGGATCAATAATAGTTAACCGAAGTTATCCACATAAACACATATAGTTTAGCCACATTCATCTAACACTTCTAGATCAAATATGATGATCAATCAATCATGATAGATAATCAAATGAATCTAAATGTGTTTCAAGAGAGTTGTTCAAATGTCATCATCTCATAAAAATATATATATGAACCATTTGAAACAAAATCGGTTTTGTTTGTAATTGTACAAAGTACTTATACAAAAACCAATTCATGAACATAATGCCACGGTTTGCAAAACAAGTTCGCATTCCTTATTTCATTAAACTTTCATGGACTTTAGTTCGCAAACAAACATGAGTTCATGAGTATGAAAATCCATACTTACCGATTTTAGAACCTAAACACTGTGTTCGCAAACTGAGTACGCGAACAACAATTCCGGACTTTGGCTTTGTCCAGCTGTTCACAAACGTATGCGAACAACAGTTCCGGACTTTGGCTTTGTCCAGCCGTTCGCAAACAGGGTACGCGAACAGCAGCACCAGACTTGTCCTTGTCTAGTTGTTTGCAAATAGGGTATGTTAACAACAGCTCCGGACCTTTTCATAGGTAAACCAGTTCGCAAACAGTAGTTCTGGACCTGAACTAGACTTGCATAGTTAGCATACAAAGTATACAACTTGTATTGTATCCAGACATGGTAGTGGTTATAAAACTCTCATTTAATCATTGAAATATCCTTGGAAAACAACAATGGTAATCTTACACATACCACTAGCTTCAAGTAATTTTCAAGTGATTAATCGATCAATACGAAACTTCCCAAGTTGACATCAAATGATTGTCTCACACAAACTGAGTAATATGTTCAAGGTAATTTTCACATGATCATCTTTGACTTAATATTTAGTTTCCAACAAATAAATTGTCTCCAACTAAACTCGTCAAGTATACGATGAACTTAGCTAAAGTTAAAAGCTTCCAACACGTATTTCGAGATATATATATATGAGTTAAACTCAGCTCGAAATATCAAATGTGTATAATGTAAAAGTCTATATATCTATAAGACTTAGTCTCTTTAGAAGATAGAATAGAATAGACTTATGAGTCATAGATAAGTTTTAGTCTCCACATAGCTTTTGTTGGTGAAGTTCTTCCAAGCTCTTCAGTAGATCTTCTTCTTCAATTGGTGAACGCCTTGAAGTCTACAGCTCAACTGCACACTTCTATCCTAATCCGATACATAGCTATAAGTAGACTAGAAATCAAGTATATAGTTTTGATCAACTAAACTTGACAAACAGGCTTGAGATAGCAACGCTTGCGAGTTCGACCGAGAAGTGCTCTAACACGGGCGACTCATCAATTAAATTTTGTAAGTAGAATTTACGTTAGCATTATTGTATGCAGTATCTTTATATTAAGAGCATGAAATAGCAGGAACAAACCTTTATTACTTAGGCTGCACTCGTAGATTTTCAGAGTTCAATATTATTGATCCTTATTGCCTTCATCTTTGAAACTCCGGGATACTTTAGTATTTGTCATTGTTAACAAATGAGACACTGCTTAAAGGTGGATTTTATTTCATTTTTATGTGATTTTCCTGTGTTCATGATTTTAGTGGCTGCAGGAAAAACAACCGCAAACCTTTGTTCGAGGCTTTGGATAAAATGAAAGAAGATACATTATCGAAGTTAGGATTAAATCCTTAGAACAAGATACGTTAATATATGAGTCAACGTATAACTAAATAAAACATAAAACAATATGCACACTAAAAGAAACAAAAAAGATAAACACAAGATTTAACGTGGTTTGGCAATGTGCATACGTCCACAAACAGCTACGATTAACTCTTATTGCAGAACTTCTTACAGAGAACTAAATATATAATGATTGATGAATCAATCAACAAACTATGGCCAACATGATGTTGTTCACAAACACTAAAATAACTCTCTATGAACAAATAATTTTCAATACTCTAGATTCTCTCTTGAGAATGATTGTAAAACTATGTCTTGTGTTGTGTGTTTCCCTAAGGATTTTACACATATTTATATAGGTCACAAACTTGGCTTCTAAGTATACGAGTTATACTAGAAAACCACGAACATGTCCAAATAAGGAAAACCCTAACTTAGCATTAATTAGGAAACTTCCTAACTTATCCATACAAGGAAACTCCTACAAGATTATGGATGATGCTTGATGATAGGTGTAGAATACACCTAATTTACTATCTAGTAGTTTATGCTTTCTTTGCTATTTTTCGTGTAAATTATGTATTTTACGTTTGTTTTAAGTTTTATAGCTACTTTGGAGTCACACGGAAGAAAAGAAGAAGAAACCACCCAATTTGAGCCAAAAGGGCAAAAAGGTCATTTCACCAAGGAAGGAACACTATCTGGAGCCAAGTTAAAGTCAAGGGGCACTCATGTTTGGAGAAGTATTAAATAATAGCCAACACGGAGTTAAGGGACTGCCAACTTGGTTAGCCCCTATCGAAGTGACCACTTGTTAAAAGCACCCGATCTGGGGTGGACTTATCCAGGGTGTACCTATCCAATTGTTCCAGCCCTAAAAGAACTCACCTTACATTCATTCATCTCATTTTGTTCACCCGAGAAAACGAGAAGCAAGCGACAGTACGCCGAGTAAATCGAGAGGAAGCTCGTGAGGAATTTGAGTCAAATCGAGAGATCGAGAGAGGTAGGGGTTCGATTCATCGAGAAGGAGGAGGAAGATGCAACGATTGCTACGGATTTGTGTTCTTTGTTTTACACATGAGAAGAATAAGCAGAGGGTTTGTTTGTGACGATGGGTTGGTGGTGGAATCGATCGATTCAATTCTACGAGAGGAAGAAGATGGTGCTACTTTGATTAAAAACAAGAGAGATCGGATGAAATGGGTCTGCGATGGTGGTAGTCTCGATGAGAAGTCTCGGGAGAAGCGAATGATGGGTTCGGTTAGGTTGAAGCTCGGGGAAGAAATGGGATTCATTGCCGTTTGAATTGGGGATGAACGTTAATCGGGAAGTTCGATGTAGCAATTTTTTAAACTCGGATGTGAGATCGGGCGCCGTTGATAGGCAATAGAATCGAGAGATTGAGTTCACCAAGAACAGAAGATGGGTCAGTTAATTGAAATAGGCTTTGTTCAATTGAGATAGGAGAGATCGAATTGATGGGATTTCACGATGCTAAAGATAGGTTTACAGAGATAAAGAATTAATGGGAGACAAAGAAGGTGATTAAATGGTCAAGATGGTAATGCTAGTGAAGATTCGGGTTTCTCGTGTATGGGGACCGTGGGTTAATGGCGGATGAAAGAAATTGAGAATGGGGTATAGATGAATGTGTAGGTTTGTCACAGGAGAAGATTGGAAAGTGAGGCTGGTCGGCAGGAAAACGATAAACAACGAAACTCGGCCAAATCGTCCTTCTCAGCGAGTTGACTCTGACCGATCCAGGACGATCCCGATGACCGATCCCAACCGAGTTCGATGGCGATTCGATGAGCTGAATTGATCAAGTCGGCCGGAGTAAGTCTTGACTCAAAGATCTTGACTGTTGAGTGAGCCCGATTGCTGAGTCGAGAAGCTAACTCGAGTGCGACTCATTCCTTCCCTTGACTTCCCTTGACGAGTTGACTAACGGTTGACCACTTTGACCGTTAGTCATAACAGAGGACCTGACGGAATATTAAGTCGAATATTCTCTCGACGGAGAAATTTCAGTGGCGGCGGACGTTTCCGACCAAATTAGCCCACAATCCCAGTTTTCCGTGAGCAAAATTCCAAATTTTCTATGGACTTTCTCATGAATGAAGACTTGGGCTAGGAATTGGATGGAGAATTGGACTCAAATTTGGAAAGAGAAGGTGGAAGAGTTGAGAAAAGCTTGGAATTGGAAATTGAATTGCAAAAGGAAAAGGATTCTAATCCTTGGGAGATTTGGAGAATATTGAAGCCTATAAATAGAGAAGTTTTCTACAACTTCTACACACATCTCTACACACACAATTCTTTTCTTTTCTTATTCTTTGTGTGAACTCTTTTAACATGAGTAGTTAATTTTATTGATTGAGGATGAATTCCTAGTTCTTAACATATGATTTGAGTTTTGTTTTCAAATTCTATCTTGAAGTTTTTCACATAATTATCGTTTGTTTTTACTAATAGGAGTGATCTTAAAGACATTCATGATTGATTGATAGATTGTTTAGAGTGCACGCTAAATTGATTTGTTAATTTGATCTAAAGCTAGTGAAAGTTAGGAGATAAGTAATCGTTTCTTGACTCTTTACATAAGTAGCAAACACGAGACCTTGCGGAGGATTCCGTGGAGCAATTGTGTGTAGAAACAACGTTAGCAAGTGGACCTTGAGCTAAGAGTCTAACTACTAATATCAACCTAAGAAATTCACAAAACTTAATGCATGAGCCAAGTTACATCTAGGTTGAGCTAATTCTAGGTGGCTTGGTGATTAGAATCCAGGTAGTCGAGAACTTAGTGTCCGGTGATACAAGGGATTTAGGGGTTTAGCACTGAGCTAGCTGCTTTACCTACGGTTGGTGATAATCTGTGACTAATAACAAGTGGAATAGAACATAACTTTAATCATTGTTTCGTAACGAAGAAGGATTCCTTGATCTTGTCTCTCTTATTGCTTTCAACTTTACCTTTTAATTGTTTTGTTTATTTTCTTTTGCTTTTTACACCCCCCTTTCGTGACAATTTTGACAACTAGAATCTCTTGCTCCTCGTGGGATCGACCTTGACTACCCTATATTACTTGTTAATTAGGTAGTAAAGTATTAATTAATTTGTTGTGGTTACGACACGCATCACTTGAAACTTCCTAAAACATCAAAAATATCTAAAAATTCTCCACCTTGCATATATTTCCACTAAACTAAGCTGATCTTCAAACAAGTTAATCGCAGCCTCAAACTTCCTTGGGGCCTCAACAATGAGCAATATATTGATTAAGCTGAGATACTTCTCAAACTTGACCTTCAGAACGACCTTCGTCAACATATCTGCTGGATTTTCTTTAGTATCAACCTTCAATCCAAAATCTACTCCACTATCTGAAAAGGAGAGGGTACCAAGTACACCACCAACTTTTTGTTCGGAAACCTGTATGGAAAAAACCTAATACAATTGCAAGTAGATATAATTAAAAATCCTTGAAAAATATGTATATAAAGTTTCTCTTATCTCTTCCACAATCAATATGTATAGACAACAAAGTCCGTGAACCTGATAGTGTAAAAGAGTTCTTGACGATCTCACAAATCAATATCCAAGATCAATGTAGTCGTAATCAAATCAAGATAGTTCAGTTTCCAACAATTGCGAACTTAGGAGGTCGCAACAGTTCCGAACAGTTGCGAACCAGATCATAATTATAGTTCCCTGTAACTGTTAAGTGCATATTTTGCACATATTTAGTGTCGAATCCATGCTAGTATTTGCTATATTTTCTTGCAAATTATTGTATATTACGTTTGTTTTTCTTTATTTGTGTTTTGCTAGGTGAATCATCCAAAAGAAGTGAATGTGCACTTAATTGTGCAAAGAAAGAAGTTAACGCAAGCGGAGAAGGGCCAAAGATTAAGGGGAGCTCGTTCATATCTATAAGTGATTGATATCATCGTGAAGAGGACGAAAATACGAAGCCAACGTCGAAAGAATGGAGTTATTCCGACATCATATGAGGAAGCTAGGAGCAAAAGAAGAGTGTTCGCGGAGGGCCTGGTATACTTGAGTTCAGAAACTCACGGATAGTCAAGAGTCCGTGAAAGTATCGGGAGTTAGAAATCCAGCGAAAATTTCGCTCACGGAGACACTAGTGTCCGTGAAATTATCAAGCTTTCCGGATAGCCCGGTATACTTGAATTATCGAAATTCACGGATAGTCAAGTGTCCGTAAAAGTACGGTGAGCTTGTTTGGTGCGTTTTTGGCAAGTCTTGGCGACTTTTTGACCGGGATTTGGCGCACGGGTACTTCTACCTTTGGGACACCTATATAAGAGAACTTCTTAATATTTTTGGGGGATGAATCTCATAATATTTTATCAAGCCATTGGAGAGGAGAACTCAAGAGAAGAAAAACTAGGGTTTGGAGCTATTTCCATCACCGTAACTATTTCTTTTCTATTTTATCATATGAAACTCATGGGTTTTATTAGTACCATGAGTAGCTAAACTTCTTAGTGATTGGGGATGAATTCTAAGTTCTAGACATGATTTGAGTTATTATATAAATCTATTTTGAAGTTCTTCACATGATTATTGATTGTTTATACTAATTAAAATATTTATGATTAATTGATAGATTGTTTAGGTGGCCAACAGAACTAATTCCGTTGATTCAATCAAATGTTAGTATTGAATTAGGAGATAAGTAATAGTTGAATAATTCGTACAAAAGTAGTGAACACAAGACCTTGCGGAGGATTACGCGTAGTGATTGTGTGTATAAACAACACTAGAAAGTGGACCTTGAGCTAGGAGTCTAACTACTAGGATCAATCTATAATTCACAAAAGATAAAGCATTCATACAAATTACACCTTGAGTGAGCTACTACTAGGTGGTTTAGGCGAATAGAATCTGGTATTGGAGAGCTTCCGTTCTCGGTGATATAAGGAATTTAGGGGATAGCACCGAGCTATTTTGTTATTCCACGATTGGTAATAATTTGTGATTAATAGTATTAATGGATGAATATAATAACTTGATGACGGTTTAGTAACGAAGAAGGATTCCCACGATCATATTTCTCTCCATTGCTTGCAACTTAATTATTTTCAATTGCTTTATTTATTTTGTTTACATTCTAAAACAAACCCCCCCATTGTGACACTTTTGACAACTAAATCTCCCTGCTCTTCGTGGGAACGATCCTTACTTCCATTATATTACCAGTTAATTGTGTGGAAATAAGTAATTTAATTTGAGCAACTACGACACGCATCAGTAACAAATCAAGTTTCCCCTGTTTATTCGAAAATCAAATTAACCCAACAAAAATATCAACAAAGTACTTTTAGAGTTAATTCACCTTGATATATACCATGATGAACTCCATATACACAAAGTATGAAGCACACAACAAAAATCATATAAAGGGTGGTTACAAGTAAGACTGGCATCAAATAACAAAAAATAACATAAATTTTAGTGCAAAGAATATAAACTCAGACTGAGAGGAAGAAAGAAACACATGCCTTCTAACTTCTTTTTTCTAACGAAGACTTTTCATGGAATATCTAGTCACTTCAAGGTTCATATCTTCCTGGGTATGGAGAACCTTTATATCTTTCAGATATTCCTTTTTTTTCTTGTGAGAGATGCACCTCAGCTGAGATCTTCGCAAATGCAACTTCCTCCAACCATTTGATTGATTGATTCCGGCCTCGCGAAATCAAAGAAGCATTATCGGATTCTTAATTTCATCTTCCCTTCGTTTGTCATGTTCAAAGTAGAGATCAAACCTAAAATTTTCAAAAACAATTTCCTGAAAGCAAAGAACAAGCTAGATTTTATCATGCAAGATATGAATTCAGCTCTCTCACCAATTACATTCTTTGTTTGAATCTCGACGACCCAAGAATTACATTGTTATTTGTTCCTCCTTTTCCCTCCTAAAGGCCGCAACCAGAGAAGCTTCAAACTCCGTTCATGTGACATTTTAACCAGATGTTAATGTTTTATGGGATAAGGCATGACCAACAAACTTAAGAGTGGTTGAACCCATACATAAGGCTTTTTTCTATCGCACGTTAGTGGACTAAATGGTACCTGCAATCCTTCCCACTTAAAGGAGCTTAGAGATCCATTATTTCAGTAAGAACAGCACAAAAATGATAACAAAGTGAGTTGAAATCATGGAGCATGCAGAACTAGGTGAAGGGACAGTTGTATACCTCATCATATGCACATAACTAAATAAATTTATGGGAATAAGCAGTTGTATACCTCATCATATTTGATAAAGATGGTGGATGAAACGTCACTTTTAAACATCTTCCAATGCCCATATTTCTAACCAGTGAGACTGCGAGGAAATATTCATTGTATGCTGATCCATTCCCAGACATCAACCTACAAAACCAATAAAAAAAGTTAAGCTTATGATTGTTAAAGATAAATATCAATATAACCAACATATTAATTTACTAAGGAATCCTAAATGTGAATTTATGTAAGGACTTATCAAATAATACCATTTTACCAACAACATATTAAAACATGTCATATAAAATGTTCGTTTATTAGACAAGTTAAGTCTAGAGGAGTTGCAAGACAGTTGAATTAACTAAGGTAGTTCACTTGAACATGAACATATCATGGATCTAAGGTAGAAGCTGTTGTAATAGTAATAAGTTGTTCTGGTCTTGAAATCAGTTTTAAGATGAATCTTCTTCATTCCTTGAGCGTAATAGCTACTACAGGCATAGACCGATAATGGTCAAAATTGGTTATAGCACAAATGAAATCCAAGTAGCTACTTGGATAGTTTCAAGAAATTGAGATTATTTTTTTGCAAATACCAAATTCCGCATTCACAGATAACAATCAAGTTGAATCCTAAGTTATCATTCACAAGAATGTTATGCATTGGGTATTTAAAATCAATACTCGTATATAAGTATTCACAAACTAGATTCTGCTTGCTTGAGTTTGCATATCTCAACATGTTTCATGATGTTCAATTCTAATGATGCAAGCTAAAACAGTAAAAACACAAAGAAAGTAAAATAAAGTAAAAAAATACAAGCAAGTTTTATAAAAAAAACCAAGGTAACCAACATGAGACCGTTTGTACAAGAGATTACTAACAACCTTAAGTGTTAGACCATTGCTCGGTCAAACTCGCAAGTGTTGTTATCTCAAGCTTGTTTGTCAATGTTAGTGATCAAAACTATAAGTCTTGATTTCTAGTCTACTTATAGTAATGTCTCGGACTAGGATAGATTGAGCATTAGAGTTCACGACGTTCATCATTTAAAGACGAAGAACTACTAAGGAGAGCTTGTGGAACTTCATCAACAAAAGGTATATGGAGACTAAAACTAATCTATCAGCTTGGAAAGTTTATTTCTACCCTATCTCCTATATTGAGACAAAAGTCGTATTACTATATAGTATTCGATTATGCACATTTGAGATTTCGAAACAGTTTAACTCGCTTTACATATTTCTCAAAATATGTGTTGGTAAGCTTTAGCTTCAACCAAGTTCATCTTATATTCTTGACGAAAGTCAAAATATGATCATGTGAAAATCGCCGAGTAACATCTTACATGGTTTGTGTGATACAATCATTTGGTGTAGACTTGAAATGTTTCGTAATAATTATTTCAATAACTTGAAAAATTGCTTTGATGCTAATAGTTCGTGAAAACAACTATTGTCATCCTCTGAGAATGTTTCAATGATTGAAATAAAGTTTAGAACACTTAACCATCATTGGATTATGAACATAGTATGTGTGCTTGCATATATGTGATCCATGATCGGAACTATAGTATGCATACCCGTATGCGTACATGTTAGTTGTGAAATTCCGGGAGCCTAAGTACACATACATGTATGCGTACTGGCGAAGGGTTTGGGTCCGGGAATTTCTGTTGTGTTTGGAAGTATGCGTACACGTTTGCATACTGGCGAACCCAAACTCAATTTGGCTACTTTAAGTATGCGTACACGTTTGCATACTTGAGTGGTTAAAGTTCTAAAATCGGTTTGTTCATGAACTAATACATTTATATAATAAGGAATGCATTCTATGCAAACCGTGGCTATAATGTTCATGAATTGATTCAAGTGAATCAAACCGATTTTGCTTCAATTGTGTTCTTGTATACTTCTATGAGAATATAGAAATTGAACAACTCTATAACTAGTTTCATTTGAGTCATTTGAACTAGTTGTGGTTAAGATGAATAAGTTTGATATGAGAGTGTTCATATAGATAACTTCGGTTAAATATTGTTGAGACAACCTAGTGTACACATTTAGGTACGGTTACTCATACCTAAATGAAGGTACAATTCTGTTAGAGTATTGCTCGGTTGAACCCACCAAGCGTTGGTATGTCAAGTTTGGTTGTCATATTTTAGTGAATCAAAACTCATTTAAAGAGTCGCTTGATTATTTACTAGAGTCAACTTCGTATAGGTTAGCTAGAAAGTTACTAGGATATGAGACTTACAAGTATTACGTGAAGACTTGAAGAATGTGAAGAAGTAAGGAGCTACAATGACGACATCATCCTTCCTTTTGAGGTTAGTAATATTTGACTTGAACTGTTTCATTCCTAACGTATCTTTCAAGTAGTGCATATTGAAAAATAAGTGTGAAGCTGTGAATGATTATACTCTAGTTAGACATAGTATTAAGGAATTATAGTACGAAGTATAACGCTTATATTTCGAACTTCGTATATAAGACATCGACATAATCGTTTGAATGCTATTGTGATTATGTATGGTTATGGGTGAAGATTTCGTACTAGGAAACAATTTTTTACATTCTTTTAAAGGAAGTACAATTCATAAATTGTGTTATGAATCGAAAGGAAAATCTCTAGGCTTATTGGTAGTGTTATTCATTGCAAATCTTTGGATTACCAATATGTGTGTTTAGTATAACCGTTCATAACTTGTTTATGTATCTTGTTAAAACTATTCACAATGCCTGACTTTTGTATTGGTATGAATTTTATTAGTGAAACCGATCTAAGTAATCACCTGAGATGGTATGATCGATTTGTTGTAATTGGTATGACCAACTCTAGACATTGGGGAACCGATCCTAGTAAGAGGTGCAACCGATCACAAATAGGGGAATCGATCCTTGCAAGAGGTGCAACAAGATCTTAGTGATTGGTAACCGATCCTATGACTTGTGCAGCCAAATACAGGTTAGATACCACATATATGTGGTAACCGATCCTAGTACCTAGTCAACCAATTTTTGGAAAGCTAGTGTGACCGATCCTAATACCCACATGGAGGAATAACCGAAACTTGTTTTGGTAGAACCGTTAAACCTATGATTGGTGATTTGATAGGATAATCAATCACATAGTTCTTAGAAGTCAGATGAACCAATTCTAAACTTGTTTGGAAGTGTGGCAAATCGGTTCCAAGATGGTAAATATGAAAAAGGATTTACCAAGTAAAACATGTCGACATACTTTGAACACGTGCAGTAATTCTTACCTTTTATTGTTCAAAGATATTCCTTAATAGCTAAAGGAGAATCCCGGATCGAAATAAATTGAGAATCTTTTAATTAAGGTTTTTAGTTTTATATGCTTTTAATTTCCAGCAATTAAAATACATATCTTTAGAAAATAAAATTGGTAATGTGCATTTACTAATTGGAGATTTTTTAAGAGATTTCGGTCAATATTTGGACAAAGCATTTCCAGGAATTATGGAAACCGAATTTGGAAATATATTGCATATCTAGAGAATATATTCGGTTTTAGAAATTCCTTGGTGTCCAAACTTCCTTGGTCTATAAATATTGAAGTTTGCATTTCAAGCAAACTAATCTCAGAGCCTGTAAAACTACCTAGTTGTGTTGTTACTGGTGGAGCCGTCTATTCGGAGAGAAAAGTACCCTAATTAGGCGAGATCTCTTACGACCGCTCGTTTTAAAGACTTCTTTAGGATTGGGAAGCTCTATGAGTACCATTGGAGGGAAACTAGATAATTGCAGTTTATTATTAGTTTTCGATTGATTTGATTTACTAACAGTTGTTGAACTTTGATTGCACTTAATTTGTTTATGCTTGAGAATCTTCTCTCCTGATATAAGATTCACTCAAACTAGATCGAAGTTTCGATGGGGATCTTTAGACTGTTTATATATCTAAAGACGTCTTGTGATAATCCATTATTAACAGTATCTGTTCTATGTGTGATTGATCACAAGAGATTCAAGTTGATTATGTGCAGGTGTTTATTGAAGATCTAAGAAGATTTGAAGACGAAGAAGATTTCTGATTTGGGTTCATAATCTTTAGTGTGCACAAAACTTGATCGGCTGGGATCCAAATATAATCGGTTTATCTTTTTGATAGATTGGATTGATTAGTTGAGTAGATCGACATCAATACGTTTATTTGTGATACAAAGTATTGATTGTATAGTCTAGACAATTACTTTGGTGATTGTTGATTAGATAGATTTAAGGACCTGGCAAAGGAGTTTATTGGGATAAATGGAAGAGCCTTTTGTCAAACTCATATCACTTGTTTGAAAAGAGTTGTTACCGAACAGATTTGTTGTTCCTTTACTATTTGGAATACGAACCAAGGGAAGTGTTCCAAGTGCGTGACTTATTGCAAGTTGGAGGCGCATGGATACATGTGAAACTAGGTGAACTATTTGTAGTTGCTTGGTCTCAACTATACGAAGTTGGTTTAGATTTTGTATAGCGGCTTAATCCTGAGAGTATTCAATTCGGACAAGGTCCCGGATTTTTCTCGCATTTGCGGTTTCCTTGTTAACAAAATGTTCTTTGTGTCTTTTACTCTTCTATTTCAGCAATTATAATTGTTTTATTATAATTAGAAGTAAAATACACAAACATTAATTCCTATTTACTTGATAGAAAACCTATTGTGCTTGGTTAAGTCCGAACCTATTATCAAGTAAACATACTCCGTTGTTGTATTGTCTCGATCTTGTATCCATAGTCAATCACACAAGTTATGTTGTTGTCGTATTGTCTCGATCTCGTATCCATAGATGATCACACGAAGTGTGAACCGATTAGTTGTATTGTCTCGACTCAGTCCATAGACAATCAATTTCGGAGAAAGGACTTATATGTGGAAATGTTTTAGATTGAGGTATATTTGGGTACCCTCGTCTTTTAAATTGGTATCAGAGCAGGCAAACACGAAAAGATCTAACAATCTGTGTTTGGTGCGATCCAACCTATAAGAGTTGAATCTATGACGGATTAAGTTAACGCAAAACCAAAATTAGATGACTCAAAATTTTTTGAATAAATGTCAAACGATGAAATTGTTGAGTCTTTACGTTCAAAAGAAATTTGGTATGTAGAAGAATGCCAATTTTATCTCAGACTCACTGAAGATCCCAAAGACAAAATGAGTCGAAAACTCGTTGAGTTCGCTGAAATAGAAAAACAAATCAGTGATCTATCTTTAAAACTCGAACTTTACGAGTTAAAGGAAGACGAGTCTTTTAAAAAAACCTGTAAAATTCTTAGTGATAGTCAACAACTACAGGATGAAGTGGATACTTTTTTTTTGAACTGGAGTCCATAAAACAGGCTTCTAGAGAACCAATGACTAAAAGAAGTCAATATATTCATGACTACTGCATGAATTTTTCTTTAGATAATATCAACATGGATGTGTGTCCAAACTCTGTTGAAATCAAGTCAAATTTTTGTGACATCATTCCATATACAGATATTTTTCCTAAAGAGGAACAAATGACTAATAATTTCGAAATATAAAGAAGTATCTTTGGAAATTCAATATTCTCCAAGCCCACAAAGTCTTTCGGACTCAAACTGGTTAGCCCACTTGAGGAAAGAGGTTCGGATCCATGGTCTGACCCTAGAACCGATCCATGGGAATCCGAATATAAAACTACACGTGGTTCAGTGATATATACGAAGAAAAAATGATTTCTTTTCATCTTATCTTCTTCGTGCAAACCGAATGAAAGAGAGCAGTTCAATCCAAAATCCAAAATTTATTTTTTTGATCGTTTCTTGAATTCGAAACAAGTTTTGATTCCTCTTCCTTTTTCTCTCAAAGGGTACTTGTAATCTTCCTCAACTGCACTTCGGAAAGGAGAGTTCAAACTTCAACAGGGAATTTCGAGTTCAAGTTTCTTCTTCTTTTGTTCGAATTTACGAGTTCCTACAACAAACATAGCAACATGCATAACAGGAATTTCACTTGAGGAGAAGGTTCGCATGAAAACTATAGAATAGGTACTCCAAATTTCACATTTTCTAATGAAACCGTTGATATTCTGTCAACAATGATTTTCGATGTTAATACATGACTTTATTTTGTTAATCAAGAATATTTTAACAAGTATTATTCAATGCATAATAAAAGGTTAATTGTTGAGAAATTTTTTGTGAATGTTGAGCTTCGAGAATATATGAGTATGTATCACAGTAGGAATGACTGGGGTGATATTTACACTGGGAACTATACTGGGTCACCCAGCCTCGCTGCAGAAATTTATGGCAACATGTATGTTATGAATGCTAAGAGATGTAAAATTTTCACCATGGTTCGAAGACGATGCTTCGAAGTAAATAGAAATGTTATTGGCTATCTTCTGGGCTGCAATCCGGAAAATACATTTATTCCTCTAAGCAGTGATTTCAACAAAGAACAAATTGTTGATGTTCTTGGTGGAAAAACCCGGAGTGGAAACAGTCTCTGTATCAAGGGCATCTCAAAACATCTCAAGTTCTTTGGAAAACTTGTTGTTCCCAACCTGGCACCTAGCAATATGCACAAGGTAATGTGGAGTGGAGATGTGGCTGAACTGATTTACCATATGGTAATATGTACTCCTAATTTCGATTTTTTGTGATTTTATTATCAAGCAAATGATAAGAGTCTGGAGTAGTGGAAAAAGCATGGGGTTTCATAAGAATAATAAAATTTGCAGTGTTTTTGAAATTGGTGCTAATGATTCTCAAAAACTTGTACCTAAACCTCATAATCATACTATTATCAATAGAATGAGGGGACAAAGTCGTGCTAGAACAAGCACAAGTGCTGCTCATAGTACTCCTGTGCAAGATACTGATCTTGAAACCTTCTATCGAAGGATGAGTAGGAGGAATGATTGTCTAGAGCGCCAAGACAGCTTTGTATCTCTCCAACATCCAGAACTTGTTTCAGACCTCACCCTGATTGCTGAAGATTATAAGGATACAAAATCTGAAGAAGATTTTGGCTTGAGTGACACCAGTTCAAGCTCTTAGACTTTTGTCTAAATCTGTTTGGTTCCTTTTGTAACCATAAGACCATGTTATCTTTTGAACATTTTGTTTTAAGTATTGTAAAACCTTAAAATTGTGTTATGATCTTATGTGTAATAGTATGATGTTTTTAGTATTTTAATTTCAATACTATAAATTTTTTATTATGTATGGGATGTTTGATCTCGGTTTTCATAACCTTGATATTCGATCTCATATTGTGTGAACCCTTATGGTTTGGGTGACTTTTTGATTTAGAGGGATTGAGTTCTAGCCCATGTTGGTATGCTTTATCAAAGGATCATGAGGGGTTCCGATTGAAACAAATATGTGAAAAAATCACAATATGTTGAATCATTTGGTTTTCAATGTGTTTGGGTTTTCAACTTTTCTAGCATTAGTTAAAGGTTTTCCTCTAGTAAAGGTTGGTCCTTGTTGTTGTTCTTTTGTCTTGTGAGAGGATGACAACACAACGGGGGAGAGTTCTAACTTGAACTTGCGCTTAATGATATATCTTACTGGGGTGAAGAGGATGCGGAACTTGAGGTAACGAATTTGTTAGTTAATCGTTTTCCTGTTTAAGAAAAGCCTGATTTTATTGCATATATTTATTGCTTTTGCTTAACAAAATTTCGGTACAATTTATTCCATTATTTTTGTATGGATATGTGTGTGATTCAATTGTTTCCGGTTAAGAAAAACTATTGTTATCTTGCTTTATTGTTTGGTATCAATTGTTTAGGCTTACAAAATTTTGGTGCAATTGCGGTACTATAATTTCTATGTTTGTTTCAATTGCTTCCGGTTGAGGTAAATAATTATGCAAGTTTATTTATTTGGTTTGTATGAATTGTTTATGGCTTAACGAAGAGAGTTTTCGGGATGAATTGTTTAGTCCAATTCGATTCCGGATAAGAGAAACTAATTTAATTTATCTTAGTTAGACTTATCAAAGTGGAGGTTTCGGTTATTCAAGTCTAATTGAATGCCTTAACAAGAAATGCTAGTTAACTTGTCTTGTTAAAAGTGAAAGGTCTAAGTTATTATTTAAATAATTAGAACCTGACGAGAAAAATAGAGTTAATTTTGATCTTTATTTTGGTCTTATCAAACAAGCGATTGTATTTGTGCAATCGGTTAAGCAAATGAGCTAAGGTGCTTAGTCGATTTTTGGTTTGCTAAACTATTAGGGAAAATTGCTTCGGGAAATTGTTTCCTTGGTAACATATCAAAACAAAATTACTTTGTAGTTTCGGTTTTGATATTGGTTATCAAAAATGGTGTGTGGAACCCTCGTGCTTGACTCTTATAGGTTTTGCAAGTCTTTTGAGAGGTTTGTCCTTTATTTGCTCGTACATTTGTCATTTTGTGACAAAAAGGGGGAGAAATATATGGATTAAACAAGTGGTATGGTATTACTAAGGGAAAGGAAAATGGTGCTTAAACGTTATATCTAACGAAAGAGTAAAGCATAAACTAAGGGGGAGTAGCATATCATATTGATACTTGTAGTTATATGGACTACAAAGGGAATAACAAAGACGTAAGGATTAAAAATCTACTTATCTTACCTTTAGGGGGAGTATTAGCTTTGTTATTATAATGTCAACAACGACATTTATGGATTGGATGTATACAAGTGTTTATGGGTGAAAATCGTTTCTGCTGATTTTGGTAATTTTGGGTGTGTCGGTGAGAAACAAATCTAAACCCTAAACAATGTACCGCACGGGAGTACTTTTGATTCGAGAGATCAATCTGTACAATCCTGGCCTAAACCAAGAAATGGCAGTTCCATGCTTGCTTCGGTCACAAAGTGAAGGAGAAGGGTTGGTCTTAGGAGGGGGAAGCGAAGAAAGTGTTGAAACCAGAATAGTTGATTCTGGAAGTATGGGCGTTTTATGACTTTTATCAGAAAGTAGAGCTGGTAAGCATGATGGAAAGCTACCAGGTGATTTCTAGATATTGTGTGTTGCCGACCAAAAACCTCCTCTTTGGTGGAAATAGGTGAAACCTATTTATACAAGTCATAGTGAAACGTACCCTGGTCTTGTAGGAAGTGGAAACGATTGAGTGGTGGAAGAAAAGAGTAACGTGTAACTGCCAGACGTTATGCTTCCATGATGAAGGAAGTGAATTCGTGTAACCGTCAGTCATTATCTTCCATGATGAAGGAAATGAATTGTTTACACCGTTACTTCTCACCATCTTCATGATCCTACGGGCGCATTACACTTTCTTGTAACGAGCGCATTGCACGATAAGCATCCCGCACGTTTGTAAACATATTTTGATGTCTCAGTGTTTACCCGTGGAAACATGAGCACTTTTCTACGTTTGGCAAGTTAAAATTGAGAGGCTTAGCATGTAATGCTAGGCTCGTCTTGGCTAGTCGCCTAAAACTTGTCATGAGCTTATCGGTTCGTTGGCGAACTTGGATGGCCGAGATTGCATCTCATGAAGAAGGATGGCCATTGATTATGGCCACATCTTGTTGTATAGTGAATTGGCGTCGGCCACATGATAATGGCATGCCGGTGGCGTAGCCATGGCATGGCGGCATGAGAGTAGCCGCGGCATAGTGGTATGCCGTAGACGTTGCGGTATGGCCAAAGCTAAAAAAGTTAGGGTTTGGCGCTAGTTGGAAAGATTTGGCGTGGTTGGAAAGATTTGGCGTGGCAAAATCTTGGCGCCTTGGAAGGATTTGGCGTGGCCAAGTTTTGGCGCCGTTGGAAAAATTCTCCTTGGAAGAATTAGGGATTGGCATGGCCAAGGCGCCGTGGAAGAATTCTTCTTGGAAGAATTGGCATGGGCGCGTGGAAGAATTCTAAGAAAAATGGGGCCGGCCTCATTCTAATGCGTGTGGCGCATTTAGGTGACCTGATTGGTCGATGGGAAGTGGGGCCAAGCAAGTTGGGGTTTGGCCACACTTGGGTGCACCTTCTGACGGATTTAAAGCGATCTGATTGGTCGAGGGAAATAGGGCCGGTTTAGGATGGGGTGTGGCCAATAGCAAGGCCACGCCACCCTTTGCTCTCTGCAGCTCCGGTTTTTCCCCGATTCTGGGCGAGGTTTTGCACTTGCTAATCCATGGCGGATTAACTACCTAGTTTGCCTAGGATTAATTTTTTGACAAGCAAGGTCTAGTATGTTGCGCGAGGCGCGAAACCCTGACTTCTGCAAGTTAGTAAGGTTGATTGAATTCTATGTGTCGACACAGAGCTCTTTTAAGTTCATTTCCAGAGATCAACATGCTTTTCTGATTGAATACGTTATGCAGAGATCTTATTCTTGATACTTGGAGATTCGTGCTACTCTGCTGAGAGTGAACACGAATCATCATGCCATATCAACATTAAGAGTTCAGCCGGAGAACATAGCATAGGAGGAATTTATAGGAACTTATATTAAGTGAATATGCGCGAGGCGCCAAAATTTACTTAAGTAACCAGATGAGTTTGTTTTTCACTTTCAAACTCCAACAGAAATTCACGGACGTGAACTTTCTACCGAATTTACAGAACATCTGGGGTTCGCCAGTCTGGATAAATTTCATGTAAATATATTGAGCGGCTCAATAAATTTGCTAGTGGAGAGGTTAGCACACGTGGCTCTGTTTCCTTGCAGAGTGACGTCACATCGGATGCAAGGTTTTACGATTTTAACCCTAAGCTAAAAACCACCATCAACAACAGGTTATTGTGTTGTTGAATTTGGGAATCAAGCGTATGTTTAATGAATTCTTGTAATTTGTTTATCCATATGATGTAAGATTTTTGTCACTAAAATTGACAAAGGGGGAGATTGTTAGAGCATAGCTCGGTTGAACCCACCAAGCGTTGGTATGTCAAGTTTGGTTGTCATATTTTAGTGAATCAAAACTCATTTAAAGAGTCGCTTGTGGAATCACAAACGATTAGATGAAGATATTTGTGACTACTTTTCTATCTTTCCTATCGAAGATATAAATCTCAAGCCAATCTTACGATTGCACTCAATCACGATAGAAACAACAAGATCAGATCACGCAACTACAAAGAAAATAGTTGGGTCTGGATTCACAATCCCAATGAAGTCGTTAACCTACAGGGTCTCGAGAGAAACCTAAGGTTAAAGGAGAATCGACTCTAGTTTATGTAACTAGTATCACACAGGAGGTGTGGGGATTAGGTTTCCCAGTTGCTAGAGTTTTTCTTTTTATAGTCTCCAAATCAGGGTTTGCAATCTGTGTTACCTTGGTAACAAACCTATACGAACTTGACTCTAGTAAATAATCAAGCAACTCTTTAAATGAGTTTTGATTCACTAAAATATGACAACCAAACTTGACATACCAACGCTTGGTGGGTTCAACCGAGCTATGCTCTAACAATCTCCCCCTTTGTCAATTTTAGTGACAAAACTCTTACATCACATGGATAAACAAATTACAAGAATTCATTAAACATACGCTTGATTCCCAAATTCAACAACACAATAACTTTGTTGTTGATGGTGGTTTTTTAGCTTAGGGTTAAAATCGTAAAACCTTGCATCCGATGTGGAAGTCACTCTGTAAGGAAATAGGAGCCACGTGTGCTAACCTCTCCAGCGGGCAAATTTATTGAGCCGCTCAATATATTTACATGAAATTTATCCATCTTGGCATTTGAGGATGTTCGATTTCCAACAACCGCCAGTACGCGTACGGGTACGCATACTTTGGGTTCCCGGTTTTGGACTTTTACACAAATGTGAGAACACACTATGTTTATATCCAAAGATGGTTACATGTTCTAAATTCTCATTTCAATAGTTGAAACTTTCTTAGAGGATGTTTTCACAAACTATTTTTCATCAAAGCAATTTTCAAGTTATTGAAATATTCAACATGACTTTCTTCACGAGTAAAGATGAACTTGGCCAAAGCGAAAGCTTACCAACACATATTTCGAGAAATAGATAAGTGAGTTAAACTCAGCTCGAAATAACAAATGTGTATAATCGAAGTCTATATACACTACACCAAATTCTGGGATTCGTAACGGCCAGCCGTTACGAAATTCCGTTACAAATGGCCTTTACGAAATGATTTGTAACAGGTAGAAGCCGTTACGAATTCTTCAGTATTTCGTAACATAGGCCAGCCATTACGATTTTTTTCCCAGGCGTGCGAGTCACACGCTTGGTAACACATGGGTCGTAACACTTGGAGTTTTTAGGCGTGCGAGTCACATGCGCGAAATATTTTTCCACCCCACGCCAAATTACTTGGAGGATGTTTCTCCCCTTATCCTCTTCTCCCCTAATACTCGATTCAACCACAAGATTCATTTTTATTTTCCTTCCGCATCTACTCGAAAAAATCTTCTTCTCTTCCTTATCTACACAAATCATCAAATTGAATCGATTGGTTAATCAATCTTCAATCATCGGTTTCGATTGGTTTTTCATTCTTCTTTTCATCATCAGTTTTTCGATATTAGGGTTTTTCATCGTGTGTTAATCTAGTTCAGGATTTTGATTTCATAAATCTGTACAAGTCTTTCATCATCTGCAGGGTTTTAGGTTTTTCGACTTGTCATGTATGCTGATTTGAAGATGATTTGGTATCGTTCAAGGAAGATGAAGATAAATTGACCCAATTAGGTTTTCTACACCATACCGAAACGAGAGAAAAGGCTTCAATACAAATCATGGATCGTCAAACCTGGTAAGTTCTTCAAAACCCAAACATCATTTTTCACTTTATTTCACATCTATATTTTTAAATTTTGGTTTTAATCGCAACATTGAAATTTAGGGTTTTTGTAAAAATTGATTTGAGTTTTTGAGAATTATGGATTTTGTTAGTTTAAACCAGCATAATTAGGTGAGGTTAGTTTAATTTTAGTTTGCCTCTGTTTTATTTTTCAGGTTTTAGTTGTCAATTTAAAATTTGGTTTTATTTTGGTTATAGAGTTTTAGCGACTTCGAGGGGAGGTGGTTACGTAGGGGCTTAAGTAGATTAGAAGCACGGGATGAGAATGAAGATGAATTTGACAAATCAAAATCAGAAGTGAATGATTAAGATGAGAGTGGTGGAGAGGTTTGTTTGTTGAAACCATTAAGAGTAATGTTTCATTATTTCTTTGAAGTCATTTAAAATTATTAACATTTTTTCTAATTTAGGTTGTTTGATTTTGTAAGAAGAAGATGAAGATGATGACTAGAAGGAAAAAAAGCTTTAGTTAGTTTTCTAGATGTTTCTCTTAGTAATTGTGGAACTTAATTCTCAGTTTCTAAATCCAGATATATGTTGTTTTATGTGATGCGAGAATATTGGAGCAACTTGAGGGTCTCGAAGAAGAAGAGTTACAAAGAGATAGAGAACACTTATCGGAAGAAACCAACATCTCATTGTGTAAATTTGTTATCCTGGTTGCGATTCTTGGAAGTATATGAATTTCCAATGAACAAAGAACCGATGATTAGCTTGTCATGTCCACTTTAAGAGAGACGGAGGCGTTCATATTTTGAAGGATAAACAAGCTCTTGACATCTCACCGAGATGTTGAGAAAGCAAAGATGGCGTTGTCATCCTTGACTCAATCTAACATTAGGTGAGTTGTGCTATCACGTTTTGGAGTTGTCTTTCTTGACCTATATCTTTATAATGCATCTTCTAGTTAACTTTCTAAATAATCTTATACAAATTCAAGTCGATGTATGTATAAATTTGAGACATTGGTTTGAATGTTTATATCATTCAATCTACAGAGAAATGGTGGATGGACATGGGGAGGAAACCTTAGCAAGTATATTTGCTTCAATTTGTACTCTTGGGGACGGTGGGTGGTTAATACATGTCTAGAATGTTTTAGTTGGTTTTTTCCGGATTGCTTTGCACACGTTGCCCTAGAATCGGCATCAGTCCTTGTACATTGCGGGTTGGAACTTTTCCTCCTTTACCCTTTCTTCCATCCTTCTCCATTTTTTCGTTGTTATCCTTTGTCTATCTTAACATTTTTTTCTTGTTCGTCAAGTTTTTCTTCTCTTAAACGATGTCTAGAGTGTTTTTTTTTTCACTATATCATTAATTCATTTTATAATTAGATGTTTAAGTTGTTACTGAGTGTGGAGGATGTATGCGTTTATACATAATACCATTGGGCGGTGAGTCGTAAGAATGGGAACGGATGAGCAACGATTATTGATCACAACGATGATCTTCTTGCTACTATTGATTAGGATGTATGCCCGGCACAATTTTGAGTATGGCACAAGATCTTCTTGCTACTCCTTTTCCCCTGCAAGCACCACCGAGTCTTCTGCGGGTCAAGTAGAAGTGCGTCCGAGGGAGCATCTCGGTTGATGGATGAGTTCGTTAATACGTACCATAGAAGTATTCTCTCACTTGCAAGAACTTGGTCAAGCTGTAGAAGTTTCATTGCAGGTATTATATTAGCCGTGTTCATTTCTAGTTTTCTTTATTACCTCCTTAAGTACAAATGGCAGGCTATATATTAGCAGCTGAGATTGGAACATAATAAGCTTCATTTTATTTTTATTTTCTCTCATGCAACAGGATCATATGATCCCTATGATAGACATGGCAAGACTCTTTGCAGACCGCAGCATTATCGTTACCATAGTCACTACACCTACCAACTCCATATGATTCTAAAGGTAGTTGATCATTCTGTTGAAGCTGAACTTTCTATTCGGCTTCTTATTCATGATAGTGGTGATCACCAGGTTATTCTTCCCCATGTTTCATACATTTATCTATCTAATATGCTGATAAGTATTACTATGTAAATACCAGAATCGACATTTGTAGATAAAAAACAAATGAAAATGAAAATTATATATCTTTGTGTCGGAGTTTGTCATTTTCGGTCGGACTTATAATCTTAAATATTTTTAGAGATTCATTATCTGAATGCTTTGTCTTGCCATCCTTAGAATATGTCTAGAGTTGTACCCCCCATTCGGTGGAAGTTGGTACAACATTTGGATCATTCGCTGCATAGAAAACTATTGACTATGTCACATTATGTAGTCATGTGTCTATTAGTTGTTTAGTTCTGTAAAGTACATGTCGAGAATAAATTTTACGAGCTTGAGAGTGCCTATATGAAAATACAAGTTCTTTAGTATAATAACTATCTTTTCGATTCGACTCATAGTTAAACCACGTGCAATGATTTGGAATTTTATTCTTGAAGCTACTTGAAGGTAATATTAAATTAATATTTGTTTCAATCTTATGGTTTGATGTCTTCATTATACATGGACATGTGCTTTCGCTAGAAACTTTATCTGATTATATGAACCAGAATCGTTGCAATTTTCTTATTTCTCCCATCTTATTTCATTATTTTAGGTTATAGCGAGAAAATGATGATGCCTTCGACATATCTTTATCTTTTTGCATAACATTATCGGTGGCTTGCTATGAATGCTTCATACATGGATTCCAATATATGTAGTCTTTCCTGTTATATATTTGGCCTAACCAATTTGCCTTTGAGAAGAAGATGACACTTCGGTTCCCATGTTATTTTTATTTGTTTGGTTTTCTAATTATAGGTTTGTTTTGATTTTATAGTTGGAAGCAAGAATGTGGGTTGAGTGCTAGTACATCTCCACAATCTTTGGAAAGAAGATGAAGATTCTTTTAGCTTTGTAAGTTTTAAGTTTCTAAGTAGTATCTGCTTATAGTGATTTATGTTAGAAGAATTTGTGACCTTAGGAAGTTTTCTAAGTTTCTATGAACTGAACTTAGGATATGAATTTTGGTACTCAGAAGAATTTATTTTCTTTTTTGATTTGAATTAATTAATATTATATGAACTGAATGGAGAATGTGGATGGTGCGAAAGATGTATGCATGTTATTTGGAGTTAAAACATGTCCGTGAGAAAATGTTCGGAGTCAACCTTGACCGGGTCAAGGTTGACTCATGATATTTTTGATGTTACAAAAAGTTCGTAACGGCTAGGATCCGTTACGACCATGTAGTTACGAAAATTTTGTAACGGCTCTCTGTTACCACGTGTCAAATCGTAACGCTCTTTCACATTACTAACGCCGTTACAACCCAAAAATTGTGAACGACTCTATTACCGTTTACAAAAAAATTGTAACACGCCCTTTTGAAACAGGCAATGGCCGTTACAACCCTGATTCGTAACGACTTCATTCTGTTTCTAATCCCAGAATTTGGTGTAGTGATAGCAATACGACTTTTGTCTCAAAATAGGAGATAAAATATATAGACTTTTGAGTGATAGATAAGTTCAAGTCTCCATATACCTTTTTGTCGATGAAGTTCCACAAGTTCCTTGAGTAGTTTTTCGTCTTCGCATGATGAATGCCGTTGAGTCTAGAGCTCAAATACAATTACCATCCTAGTCCGAGACTTAGCTATAAGTAGACTAGAAATCAAGACTTATAGTTTTGACAACTAAACTTGACAAACAAGCTTGAGATAGCAACGCTTGCGAGTTTGACCGAGAAGTACTCTAACAGATTTTATCACACAAACTATGTAAGATGTTACTCGGCACATGATCATCTTTTGACTTGCGTAAAAAATATAAATGAACTTGGTCGAAGCGAAATCTTGCCAACACATATTCCTAGAAATATGTAAGCGAGTTAAACTCAGCTCGAAATCTCAAATATGTATAATAGAAAACTATATCGTAACACGACTTATGTCTCAATATAGGAGATAGAGTAGAAATAAACTTTCCAAGTGATAGATGAGTTTCACTATCCATATACCTTTTATTGATGAAGTTCCACAAGCTCTCCTTAGTAGTTCTTCATCTTCAAATGATGAACGCCGTGAAGTCTAAGGCTCAACTACACAATCTAAGTCCTAGTCTAAGACATCTATAAGTAGAATAGAAATCAAGTCCTATAGTTTTGATCACTAACATTGACAAACATGCTTGAGATAGCAACGCATGCGAGTTCGACCGAGGAGTGCTCTAACAAAGTCTTTAAGTCGTTAACCTACAGGGTTTCATGAAAAACCTAAGGTTAAAGGAGAATCGACTCTAGTCGCAACTAGTATCACATAGGATTATTTACTAGAGTCAAGTTCGTATAGGTTAGCTAAAAAGTTACTAGGATATGAGACTTACAAGTATTACGTGAAGACTTGAAGAATGTGAAGAAGTAAAGAGATACAATGACAACATCATCCTTCCACTTGAGGTTAGTAATATTTGACTTGAACTGTTTCATTCCTAACGTATCTTTCAATTCGTGCATATGAAAACATAACTGCGAAGCTGTGAATGATTATACTCTAGTTTAACATAGTATACTCTAATCGATTAAGCAAAGGAACTAAGGTCGCTAGTCTCTTGCAGTTTATCATTAGTTTTCGATTGATTTGATTGACTAACGGTTGTTGAACTTTGATTGCACCTAGTTTGTTTATGCTTGAGAATCTTTTCTTCTAATATAATATTCACTCAAACTAGATCGAAGTTTCGGACGGAGATCTTTAAACAATTTTTGTAAATCTAAAGACGTCTTGTGATAATCCATTGTTAACGGACTCCGTTCTGTATGTGATTGATCACAAGAGATTCAAGTTGATTGTGTGCAGGTGTTTATTGAAGATCTAAGAAGATTTGAAGACGAAGAAGATTTCTGATTTGGGTTCATAACCTTTGGTGTGCACAAAACTTGATCGGCTGGGGATCCAACTATAATCGGTTTATTTTTGTGATAGATTAGATTGATTAGTTGAATAGATCGACATCAATACGTTTCTTTGTGATTTAAATTATTGATTGCAAAATCTTGATAATTACTTTGGTAGTTGTTATTGGATAGATCTAAGGATCGGACAAGGGAGTTTATTGGGACAAACGGAAGATCCTTTTGTCAAATCTTATATTTCTTGTTTGAAAATAGTTGTTACCGAACATATTTGTTATTCCTTTATTGTTTGGAATACGAACCAAAGGAATTGTTCCAAGTGGGTGACTTACTGCATGTTGGAGGCGCAGGGATATAGACGAAACTAGGTGAACTATAGGTTTAGTTGATTGGTCTCAACTATACGAAGTTGGTTTAGATTTTGTATAGCGGCTTAATCCTGAGAGTATTCAATTCTGGACAAGGTCCCATAGTTTTTCTGCATTTGCGGTTTCCTCGTTAACAAAATCTTGCTATGTCTTTTACTCTTCTATTTCCGCAATTATAATTGTTTTATTATAATTAGAAGTAAAATACACAAACGTTAATTGCTATTTACTTCATAACAATCCTATTGTGTTTGGTTAAGTCAGAACCTATTATCAAGTAAACATACTTCGTTGTTTATTGTCTCGATCTTGTATCCATAGTCAATCACACAAGTTATCTTGTTGTCGTATTGTCTCGATCTCGTATCCATAGACGATCACAAGAAGTGTGAATCGATTAGTTGTATTGTCTCGACTCTGTCCATAAACAATCACTTTCGGATAAAGGACTTATAGGTGGAAAAGTTTTAGATTGAGGTATATTTTGGTACCCTCGTCTTTTCAATTTCACTTTTGTATAATAAGCTAAGTTCGATCTAACGGTTAAAAGATATTAGCTTGAATCAATTAGGTTTTCATGTAATAGTGAATATTGAATGCTTTGTTACCAAGGTAACTTAGATTGCAAACCCTGATTTGAAAACTATATAGGGGAGAACTCTAACAATTGGGAAACCTAATCCCCACTCCTCATATGTGATACTAGTTGCGACTAGAGTCGATTCTCCTTTAACCTTAGGTTTTTCATGAAACCCTGTAGGTTAACGACTTAAAGACTTTGTTAGAGCACTGCTCGGTCGAACTCGCATGCATTGCTATCTCAAGCATGTTTGTCAATGTTAGTGATCAAAACTATAAGTTTTGATTTCTAGTCTACTTATGGATGTCTTAGACTAGGACTTAGATTGTGTAATTGAGCCTTAGACTTCACGACGTTCATCATTTGAAGACGAAGAACTACTAAGGAGAGCTTGTGGAACTTCATCAATAAAATGTATGTGGAGAGTGAAACTCATCTATCACTTGGAAAGTTTATTTCTACTCTATATCCTATATTGAGACATAAGTCGTGTTACGATATAGTTTTCTATTATACACATTTGAGATTTCGAGCTGAGTTTAACTCGCTTACATATTTCTAGGAATATGTGTTGGCAAGCTTTCTCTTCGACCAAATTCATCTTATATTTTTTACGCAAGTCAAAAGATGATCATGTGCCGAGTAATATCTTACATGGTTTGTGTGATAAAATATGTTAGAGTACGTCTCGGTCAAACTCGCAAGCGTTGCTATCTCAAGATTGTTTATTAAGTTTAGTTGTCAAAACTATAAGTCTTGATTTCTAGTCTACTTATAGCTAAGTCTCGGACTAGGATGGTAATTGTAGTTGAGCTCTAGACTCCACGGCATTCATCATGCGAAGACGAAAAACTACTCAAGGAACTTGTGGAACTTCATCGACAAAAAGGTATATGGAGACTTGAACTTATCTATCACTCAAAAGTCTATATATTTTATCTCCTATTTTGAGACAAAAGTCGTATTGCTATATAGACTTCGATTATACACATTTGCTATTTCGAGTTGAGTTTAACTCACTTATCTATTTCTCGAAATATGTGTTGGTAAGCTTTCGCTTTGGCCAAGTTCATCTTTACTCGTGACGAAAGTCATGTTGAATATTTCAATAACTTGAAAATTGCTTTGATAAAAAATAGTTTGTGAAAACATCCTCTAAGAAAGTTTCAACTATTGAAATGAGAGTTTAGAACATGTAACCATCTTTGGATATAAACATAGTGTGTTCTCACATTTGTGTAAAAGTCCAAAACCGGGAACCCAAAGTATGCGTACCCGTACACGTACTGGCGGTTGTTGGAAATCCGGTAGAGTATGTGTACAAGTACATATACTGGCCGAAAGTTCACGTCCGTGAATTTCCGCTGGAGTTTGAAAGTGAAAAACAAACTCATCTGGTTACTTAAGTATGCGTACATGTTCGCATACTTAGGTAGGTTACTTTATAAAATCGTCTTGTTCATGAACTAAAATATTTATATAATAATGAATGCAATCTTTGCAAACCGTGGCTATAATGTTCATGAATCGATTCGAGTGAATCAAAACCGATTTTGCTTCGATTGTGTCTTGTATACTTCTATGAAATCTAAATTGAAAAACTCTCTAACTAGTTCATTTGAGTCACTTGAACTAGTTATGGTGAAGATGAATAAGGTTGATATGAAAGTTCTCATATAGCTAACCATTGGTTAACTATTGTTGAACCAACTAAGTGTACACGTTTAGGTACGATTACCCAAACCTAAATGAATGTGCATTTAATTTTTGTATAACAAGCTAAGTTCAATCTAACGGTTGAAAGATATTAGCTTGAATCTAATCAGGTTTTCATCTAACGATGAATACTCAGTGCTTTGTTACCAAGGTAACACAGATTGCAAACCCCGATTTGGAGACTATAAAAAGAAAAACTCTAGCAACTGGGAAACCTAATCCCCACACCTCATGTGTGATACTAGTTACATAAACTAGAGTCGATTCTCCTTTAACCTTAGGTTTCTCTCGAGATCCTGTAGGTTAACGACTTAAAGACTTCATTGGGATTGTGAATCCAGACCCAACTATTTTCTTTGTAGTTGTGTGATCTGATATTGTTGTTTCTATCGTGATTGAGTGCAATCGTAAGATTGGATTGAGATTTATATCTCCGATAGGAAAGATAGAAAAGTAGTCATAAATATCTTCGTCTAATCGTTTGTGATTCCACAATATCTTGGTTCGCTAATCGATTAAGATTATTGTGAGGTGATCGATAATTCTAGGATGTTCTTCGGGAATATAAGTCCGGGTTATCGATTGGTTCCTGTTCACCTTGATTTATCAAAAGACGGAACAAAACTTGTTTGGATAAGACTGCTTCTGTGACTGAATCTTTTAGTCCAATGTTCTTCAGCTTCTCTTCTTCCCGCAACTTCTTTGCAGCGAACCAGAGCTTTCCAATCACCTCTGTTCGGTCCCCCAACATCTCGATAACCTTGTTGTGACTCCTTATCAACCTATATATAGGTAACAGGACTAAAAATACCCGAGAAGAATCTCCCTGCCTTTCACCAAAAGTTACGGAGTTATAGTTTCCTTATTTATTCATTTTTTTTCGTGACTTATGTGTTTAATCCAACTCTCTCGTATGCTCCAAACTCTCTCCAAATGGTAGAATATAATCCTATCCGTAAATACACTTCCCATGTTTCACGTAATCTCCATGTCAATCCAAAAATGCCGAGTATATCTCACTATCCTGACTTGTCGAGAATCAAGTAAACTCTCTTATTTTTCCGAATCTTAAGACATTACCAACCTTGTTTCTTCGTATCAAGTTAATTCCATCTGAATCCTACATGAAATCCCGACAAAATCTCGTCCAAAAATTATCCAAAAGAATATGCAGTTAACTGGTTTTGATTTCCCGCCAAAATAATAACTTCAAACGATGAAGATGGGTTGCCCCTTAACCAGAGTAGGGGTGCCCATAGCCATTAGGTGTAAATAGCAGTGAAGTGTCCCTTATCAAATGGAGTCCCTTATCCAAATGGGGGTCCCTTTAGCAGATGTCCTCTGGAGGTGCCTTTAGCAACTTTCGAGCCGAATTTTCCAAAAATGTTTATTTCTCCAAAAATACCTACAAAGACATAAAACACCATAATAAGTACAAAAATGAACACTAACAAAATAGATAATTGAGATCAAAATAGACACATAAATGCGATTATCACTTTATGGTTATGCCCAAAGCCCGAGTCAATTCCCAACATTTCATCGTCAGAGTCAATATGGATTCAATAATCCAAATACTAGTATATTTACATTTCACTAGATTGACTCATTAGTTTCTATAAAATATATTTCCTTCCAAATATATTAGAGACTATAAAAGATGCAATCAATTACATTCTCATCATTGTGAGGTTCCACATGATATCCATTTTCATGGGTTTCTTTGGAATTTAACAAGGTGTGATTATCTCTCGGTACATGTAGAGATTTTGTGACATCTTTGTTCTATCTTGAAAAAAACAAATTTTGAGCAGTGCTGCGCTCGATGATCCAATCCTCGTAGTCACATTATAAGGAATTAGTTCAACAACTAGTGTATATTCCTTAAATTAGTGGGAGGGAAACCACTATCTGTTAGACATTGAGTCTTGAGATATTAAATAAGTGGTGCGGCCTTATGAGTAACAAAAGTGAGATTCAACTCAAGCACTTTAGAGTGAATATATGTTACGTTTCAGGGGGATGATATATATTTCATCCGGATATATCTCAAGTACTATAAAGAATTTATGTCTCGTGGGAATGATGTACTTTTCATTCCATAAGCGCAAACATTGGATCCAATTCAAATAAATAGTCAATTAGCCAAGCAAAGTTCTTCTTGACATTAAAGTTGATGTCTAAAGTATGACCTTCCAATGGAAATTGGTTGCTACTATAGTACCCGCATTGCATTGCTTGTGCCAATACCGGTAAGAAGATTCATTCTCAACTCTTTGGTGAGAGCTAGAACCACATCTTAGCTTCATCACATATTCAGTTGATACCTGTACTTTGGTGTCATTACTACTGGGGGGAAGATAATCTTTGTCTCGTTATATATATGTCCCTTTTCACATGCTTTATATGATTCGGTACGTCTAACCCTCATTATTCGGGGTTCTTTCCATTTTCAATTTTTCTACATTTAGCTTAATTTGAGAAATTTCTTTATCTCAACAGGCCAAGAGAATCTCACTACACATGTCAACCACTTACTTTAGGTTGAGTAGATTATTAAATGTAGTTTTCTTGTTGTCATACTTCGAGATATTCTGTTTGGTTAGTATCATGGGTAAAGTAGAGAAATGGAAATTTTCTGATTTTTTTGTTTGTTTGTTTGTGAGTTCTTCCACAAAAAATTGGAATACATGTGATTTTATTTGCAATGTATCTTTTGAAACTACCGACTCTTTAATAGTCAAGCAAGTGGATTACATCCCACAAAATATTTAAATTTGGGGAGACAATATCAAGTACGCAATAATGGTCCAAGTACTTCTAAACCCCAAATAAATACATTGGAATCGAGTTGGTACAACCAATTGAACAAAAGACATCATTCCATTATAGCCAATATCATATTCAAGAGAACAAAATAACACTAAAGCCAAAAACTCTTAATGATCAACAATCATAATTTAAGTTGACTATTTATATGATATGGACTTATCTTAAGACAAAAAAAAAAAAAAAAAAAAAAAAAAACTAAATATGTTCTAAAAACAAATAAATAAGCCCACTAAGTATTCAATTTTACATACCTCAAACTTTGGTTCCCCTTTACATAGACATAGCCGGAACGGAATTGGTTGCGCGCACTCTAATGTAATTTGTCGCGCACAAACAGGGCTGGGGTTGAGACCAGAAGAGCTGGATCGGACAGACCGAGGGCCGCGAGAAAAGTTTCAGATTCCCCACCGACGGAAGGGAAGGGAAGGAGGCATAAAAACATACAACAAATTATATATAAAAAATAATATTAAACATACAACAAATTATAAAAAAAATGTATTAGTAATCACAGTACGATCGGATTGGATCGCTGTATATACAAATTCATAATTACAATTATATTTGATATGCCAAAATCATCAAAATCAAAATCATATCAAAATCAGGGACAAGAAAAAAAAATATTTATAGGAGAAAGTAGATCCAACTTAGTTGATTTGATTCCAGCGAAAAAAAAAAAAATAATCATATGATCCAATCTAGCTCTGCGGTATAGCTTCGTGCATGATAACGTGTTTAAGGAGAAATATAGATGAAACAAGCAGAGATAAGAGGAAGGAGAAGAATAATCTTATTAGGAGATTAGGTTTGAAGCATTACATAGTTTGCTTTATATATAACCCTATGAATCTAGTTGAACCGCACATCCATGGTCCGTAGGCCCTGTAACACTATGTGTTTTTTTTTATGGTAAATATCGATTTTTTTTTTTTTTTGAGAAACGAAGGTTATATTAAAGAAAAAAAAATGTACAAAGCCAGGAAACAATTCACACTTCAGTTACATGTGTAGAACTGTTTCCCAATTGAATAAATTTTGATTTACAGTTAACTCTCTGAAACCCTCACTCTCAAAAAGTCACAAAATCAAAGTCTGCTTGATGTGCAGACACAATTCCTCCATCCTTTTACTCTTCCACCAAAATTCATTGAATTTATTTCATTCCACAGATGCCACATAGTAGCATACATAAGCTTATCCCAAAATTTATTGCATCTTCCTTGAACTGCAACACCAACCAAAAACTCAAATAGTTCCAGAACTATCACATAGGTACCACTACTCACATGACAATACTGTAAGAAATAATTCCAAAACTCTTTAGCATAATCACACTGTAAGAATAAATGATCAGAAGTATCTTCCTTCTTTTTGCATACATTACATAAATCACTTTGAATAACAACTCTTTTGTGCTTCAATATACTCATAGTTGGAAGTGAATATGAAAATTAGACCATATCATAAAGTTCACATTTGGAGGAATATCCTTCTTCCACAAAAACTTCACAAAATTGCAATCTGAACTATCCTGCAACTGCACTTCACACCCCTTCTTCACAATATAATCTTCAAGTGTAGAAACCTCATCTTCTGCATCTTCTAAGTCATGGACTGGACCTAGTTCATTACATTACAAACTCCACTTTATTTGTTCTTGATATGAGAGATTTCTTTTAGACTTGAAGCACAACACCCCCTCCTAAATCATGTCTGCAATAGAAGTTGTTTTCGACAACAAGTTTTATAAACTGCAGGATATTTATCCTTCATTGGATCATTAGTTTTCCATTTGTCCATTTAGAATTTAATACCCCTACCATTCTTCAACTGAAACACCATATGTTGTTGAAGGAATACAAAATGTATTCCAAATGCTCCTCCCATGAGGTTTCCCATCATCTACATTAATCAATGTATCTGCCTCATTCTTGAAATGTTTCTGCACAACCCTCCTCCATAGTGCTTTTTTCTCCTTAGCAAATCTAAAGACCCATTTTCCTTTCAAAGCTTTGCTAGTAAGTCTTAAATCATTCACACCCAGTCCACCCAATTTCTATGATCTACAAATAGTTGTCAAAGCAACCCAACACATTTTCCTTTTAATAACATCAGAGTCCCACATAAAATTTCTCATTTGCCTTGTCAGCTTCAGTTCAACACTTGCAGGCATACTAATCAGAGGTAAATACTATAATGGCAAGCTAGACAAGCAACTTTTAATCAAAATAAGTCTACTTGCTCTATTCAAAAACTTCTTTTTTCAAGCATATAATTTCACCTCAATTATATTAATAATCTTATTCCAAACACCATCATTCCTTGTTGTAGCTCCCAAAGGCATCCCCAAAAATTTTATATGCAACTGCTCAGTCTTACATCCCAAATCCAATGCAAGATCTAGAATAACATGGTCAACACCAACACTGATCATGAAGCTTTTCTCCAAATTAAGTTTCAAAACCCGTAATAATTTCAAAAGCAGTTAGAATAATAATAGTAACCTTCTTACATTCTCCACTTATGCATTAATGAATATCAATATATCATCTTTAAATTGCAGATAAGACACCTCAAAACCATCCTCCTCAACTTGAAAACCATGAATCTGCTTTCTCAGCACTGCATCATCCATCAACTTAGAAAGCAATTCCACCACCAAAAGAAACAAGAAAGGAGAAATGGAGTCTCCTTGTCTCAAACCCTAAGATGGCTTTATTTTATCAGTAGAACTCAAATTGACCAACACATAGATATGTGAAGAAGTAGTGCACCATTTAATCCAATTAATATCGATTTTATTAAATGCGCTTCATTTTTGCTATTTTTCTTTTATTCTATAGTTACGGAATTTTAGGCATTGAGATTTAGTAAATCTAAGGGGACAAAAACATCTAAATCCTTACTGGTCTAAATTTTCTCTAATAATTTTTTATGAGTCTAAATTTTATGTAAAAGGGGACAAAGATTTTTTATGTTATTTTAAATTATGTCTAGCGATTTCTTATGATGTAAATTCTCTTAAAATGGGTACGAAAGCTTTGATAATCAAAAAAAACCTGGCCAAATTGGGGTATACCCAAATTTATATGGACATAATACCCTTACTAAAGGGAGGTCAAAACTGGGTGAAGTTACTTTAGTACCCCTGCACTAATTAACCCTATTACTTAATCAGATAACCCTAAAATTAAAAACCTAAAAAAATTGTTAATCTTCTCTTCTTCTTCTTCATCTACATCTTCCATCAAAATCAGAAAAACAAATCTCTTCAAATCATCCAATTTGATTTTCCTGAAAAATGGTTGATTCCAAATGATCAAGTAGCAACACAGATTCAACAAGACATATCTAAAGATCCAAATCAGAGAAAAAAGGTAATGGAAAAGTTGGAACTAGTAAACCCAAAAATCCAATCCCTGAGAATGTTGAAAACAACCCTCCACTAGTGAAAAGAAGATTGTAAGTGGTTTATAAACTCAAACTCATTATTGTTTTGTGTTTTTTGATTGTTATATTAGGTTAGAAATCAAAAACTACGTTTTTCAGGGTTTTTAGTCGGCAGTTTTTTTAAAAAAAAAATAGGATGTCGACCTTAGGATTTTAGTGTTAGTCGGCAAGGTCGTAACATGAAGATCATGCCGACCTTTCATAATAACCATGGTGATTGTGAAACATTAACTAGGGCCAGCATGGTAATCAATAACCAACCCTGTCGACTTTTCTCTAGTCGGAATATTCTTAAAATTAATCGTTCCGATTTTATGTCACAAAAACCTGATTTTCCTGAGTTAACGGTCGACATCTTTCTTGAATAGGACCCTACCGATTATTTGTTTGTCGGCGTGGTAGATGATTAAAACCTTGCCGACTAAATATTAGTCGACAATGTTTAGATTCTCGACCTTGCCGACTAGGTGACCAGAACCATGTTTCAATGTGTAGAATTTTCATATCTCTTATTTGTGTATTGTTTAGGTTCCCACAGGGAAAAATAGAAGATATCCCTTGTCTTGTTAGCAATGCAGCAGAGCTATTGGAATTTACTTCATATCTCCTAAAGATGAAACTGAAAAGGATTGCCCTGTAAGAAAGTTACTTCTGATGGGTAAGGAAGATCCTGAAGAATTTCTAAGGTTTATGGAGAGTCCTAGCAATCCCCTCAACATACTTTTGATTTTAAGTTTTAATAAAAGAAAATACTAAAAATAAAGAAAATATATATACAAAATATTGTCACAGGATGAAGAGAGTTACTGGGACTAGGATTTCGTCGAATTCATAACATACGGTTCAATTTATTTATTCCCAACAATTAAAGCTCAATAAATAAAATTAACATGGACTCTGATTTTTCCAAGGTAGATTTTCAAAAGATTAGTTGTAAATCCTAAGCATGATGTATCAAAACATTTAAGCTAAGCATACCTCATCAAATTAAATGACAACCAATTAATTCAAATCATATTTCAATTAAAATTAATGCAAAAGTCTTAAAATAATTAAATAATTTTACCCATGTATGAAATTCGTCTTCCTCCGTCGTCCCAGTGTTGGGGTTTAGCTCCACATGGTGAAAACACGCTCAGAATAATTTTTCATTGCTCAAAAGTGTTTACAAGATTAGAAAATGGAGAAAATAACAAAAGAAGCGAATTTGCAACAATGCAGGGATGTTACAAATTCGCTGTTAGAAAGCAGTGTTTGGTGAACCGAATATATGCGTTGCTAAAGGACTGCTACAGAACTTTTGAAATTTACGACAGTATAAATGACAGTTTCTTACAGTCAATTGTTCTTCGTGTTCATCTTCATGCAGCAGCAGCACAATTGCTCTGCAACTCTATTTTCTCACTCTGTATCCTCCCTTAACTCTCCATTCCCATTCGTACTATCCCTCAATAGTTTAAATAGTCTCACAGCACCGAAATATCCCGTCATTACTCCATATAATTCTATCTTTAAAGCTCCACAGTCACGAGATAATATTTTTCCTTTTAAAACTATTACGCACCTGCAATTGATTCTTCGTATGTTCTGTTAATTCTAGACATTCCAACACGCTGATTTCACGTTCAGTTATAATAAGACTCAGTAAATCCACACGCCGTCCTCAGTAGCAATCACAGTAAACACGGGAAAGAAGAATTACAAACCCGATATTCTTGTGTACCCTGTTCCACGCATTCCTCCTTTTTTTCTCGAGTCCAAGTGAATTACCGGCTGCTTTTGCATTAACGAAGTCAACACCAAACCGGAACCGCAAGAAAGTCGTATAAAATCACGTCCAATTGTAGCCCGGAAAATACGCGATGGCGATGTTTTAAAGTCGAAATTTCCCGCCAAATTTGAGGAAGAAAGGGGAGTCCCCCTATCTGGATACGATGTCCCTTTAGCAGCTGTCCACCAATGGGGTGTAAATAGCAGCTAGTGTGCCCCTTAGTAATTGGGTGCCCCTTATCCACATTAGGGGTCCGTTTAGCAATTGTCCTCCGGGGTGCCTTCAACAACTTTTCGAGCCGAATTTTCCAAAAATGTTTATTGCCCAAAAATACCTACAAACACATAAAACACCATAATAAGTACAAAATCGAGTACCAACAAATGAGAAAATTGAGGACAACTTAGACACAAAAATGCGTCTATCAAATACCCCAAACTTATTATTTGCTAGTCCTCGAGCAAATTTATTCTAGAAAATAAAATCCTAACTCACTGTCGCAGGCATCTCGATTGCACTTAACATGTGCAACAAGCCTTTGAACCCCTAGGTGGCCCTAGTGGCCGAGTTATAGTCTCGGGAGGAGGGTTTACCGGTGTACCCACAAAACCTTTACTCCTGGACCCTAGCTATCTACGTAACCTCGAAAGGCACTAAAGAATCTCCTTGGTTGGCATACAATCATTGACTATAGGAGGAAGTATCCTGATGCGAAATTCCAATTGTTGTACACGAGTTTGCACTCAAGCATACTAAAATTCATATATAAGTGACAGAGCTCTACTTAGATAGTTTCTGGACATAATAACCGAGTCAACCAATCACGTGGAAAGATTAAGAAGATGGATGTAGAAAAACGTAGATGGTTTTGATGTTGACTAAGGTGAACGGTGTTTCCCATATCTGTCTGAAGGCCACTACTAGGATGAACCTATCCTAATGGAATGAGATACCAGTCTGACTAATATCAACACAGCTGGAAAATACAAGGGAACCAGCGGGTGATAATCCTAACTCTAGGTCAACACAACTGGCATATACAAGGGCACCAGTGGTCGACTTTATTGAATTTATTCCGGTTGGTCTGATGGTCTGGTTTTCTTTTATTTTATCTCAATCACTCTATTTCATCCTAGCAATGGCAACAACTTGAATCGTGTGCCCCACCAAATCACTTATAAGAAAAGAAAAATAAAATCAGAAGGTGAAAAGGATTCAACGAGATATGACGAAACTACCATGTTTTTTTTCTAACACCTGAGCTCTTTGCTTTTATGAATAGACTCTATATATGTTTCCATCTAATCATATTGGTTCCTCAACCCCTATAACCAAGATGTTCCCATCCACTTAGTTTGGTTAGTGCCAACCTTAATAAGCATAAATTTCTAGTCTTTGGAGTTTATTTATTTGTACTGCAACTAAAAAGTTTCTCCCATACCCCCAAACTTAAATCTAACATTGTCTTCAATGTTCTAAAGATGAAATTAAAAGCATGAACAATGAGAAACTGTTACCACTTCAAGATAAGAGTAAAGAAAGATATTACCGTGTTGCATGAGCATGGGTTACCTCCCAAGAAGTGCTAAGTTTAAAGTTTTCAGCCAGACATTAGAAGAGATTAGTCACCTCGAAGAAGCATATAGTAACAGCCGGAATAACTGCGGGTCATCTGGATCAAAAAGTGCTAACCACAAGAAAAGGAGACTGCAATAGACCAGGAAGATATCCAACACACCCTTATCTATTTTTTTGTTTAAGACAACTACATCTAGTTGTGGTTCGGGTTCAGGCTCTATAAAAGGGTCTAGATAAAATGCTTTTATCGGCTGGATTTCCTCAAAGGAAGGATCCTGAAGATCAGGTTCTAGAGTGTGGGAATACTCAACTAAGAACTAGAAGCACATAACAATAACCTGAATAACTGGGGATCCTCTAAGTCAATCAGATTTGACTCACACAGTTGACCACAGTGGTGCTCATTATTAAGCAAATGTGTCGACCCTAACTTTCTAAAGTAATTAGGTTTAGTCTCAAAACTTAATAACTGACACATCTAAAATTCATATGTTCCCACAATTGGAAGGAAGGTTCTTGGTGGGAAAACAAAGTCAATCGTGGTATCGTAGCCTGGGTTAACCACATCAACCAGAGGATGGGTTTCTAACAACTGAACTTTTTTATGGACAAAACTAGGTTCAAGAAAAAGTGTATGAAGATAATCTTGTAAAATGGTTGAGGCACATATGTCAAGTCCCAAGTGAGGGACCTTTCTAAGAGTTAAAGCACATGGAGAATGATAATCACCCCCAAAACTTAGAGTTTTCAGGGTCTCTAGAAAGACTAGTCACAACTTCCCTAATTTCTAGGTCATCAGATTCCTGGAAATGGTCAATTGATTCTTCTAAGTCAGATTCATCCTCACTCATCTCTACGAGTTCATTTCCTTTTTCAAAGTCTAATGTTTCTTATCCGCTAGACTCTAAAACAATATTCTCAGAATAAACTCGTTCAAAACTATCATCGACTTCGTAAAAAGGAAATACTACATCGTCTAAAACGGGGGTATTTGTAGTCAAATCCTCATCCTTTTGAATAGGTGAATAATTATTAAAATTATTTGGATTTAAACCAGAAATATTACTATCGTTATAAAGCTCAATTGGAGTAACAAATTCCTGATCACTATACTTAAAAACTTCAGATTCTTCATCAACACTATCCACATCATGATCATCACTATAATAACATGAAAATGATCGAACCTCATCTAAACAAGTAGTGTTTCGAATTCTAACCTCGTCATCTTGATTATGCGAATAACTATCTTCATTCTCAAGGGTATTATTGGATACACTATATTGGCAATTCCACTTATTTCGAGCAATACTTTCGTTCGTCTCTAACTCAAGTCTACGTGTCGACTCAGCTATCCTCTTAAGGAACTCTTCCAAAGAAAGTTCCCTTAGTGTTGGATCTAAGTTTTGAGTTAATCTATTGAGGATGTCTTCTAAAGAAGATTCAGTCATTGTTGCAGTCCTTTCGTCCATAACTACGTTATTCACCTCAACTAACTTATATGTCATTTAGCTAAATCCCTGAGGGACTCTTCTAAAGAAGGAGTAGGAACAAAAGGATCATAAAAAGGACTACTTTTCAAAAGTTTGATTGTATCCTCTAGAGACGAAGAACTAGTATTATAATCTTCTTGCTCGTATGACTGATACACGTGTGGATAGTAATTGGGCTCACCATGGTATGACCCATAACCTTCAAAAGGTTGGCGTTCCCAACCACTATTCACACTATGGTCATAGTAGTAATGTCCATATTGTTCAGTTGGATATTCGTTGTATTGGCTATACCAGTTTGACATCCTAACTGCAAGGGAATTCTACACAAGCACAAACAAGGCTGACTCGACCAAAACAAGCCTATTTAATCTAGCAAACAAAAAACATGATGGCTCCCTTAGATTGTTTCTAGACCAGCTTCTATTCTTTCGAAAGGGAATTCGTTACAATTTGAGCAAACTTCTCTGGAATCAATTTGAGTTAAAGTAAGCTAAATAAGACGAGGGAAGCTCCGTGGAGCTTTGATACCCAAGGCCTCACCGACATTACAAGGCGGTGCATTCAACTTATAGAAACCATCATGAACTTCGAAGTATGCTTAAAAGAGTAACCAATATTTTTCGAACGACTTTCCTATTAAGCTCGTTACCCTATCGGTCTCGTTCTATTCCAAATTTTAAGGCTTAGGTTCGCGTTAAGTATCATTTTCCTAAGGTGGAAAGAAGAGAACGGTGATGAAATCCGAACCCTTATCTTGTATGGCCAGGCCTTGCCCTTTACTAGGAAATTAAAGCAAACGTATTCGGTTCCTCGACATATATGCAAACGAAGGAATACAAAGAACCCGGCGACGGGGATTCACGAGTGTTTCGACAAACTTACCTCCCGTTCCATACGGGGGATGAACCGTTGTAGTCGACTCGGGCCACCGACTCCTATGTCAGTGTACGAACCCGAGGGGCCGAGACAGTATCGTAACTGTCGTCCTTCCCTGTGCAGTTTATATTCAAACTAACCCTTCCTTAAGGTTTTAAAAATAAAGTCCAATGTCCAATGATAAAAATAAAAAATTAAAATTAAAATAAAAATGTCCAAAAATAAAAGATTACAAAAATATATTCCTAATTACAGTTTCTAAAAATAAAAGAATAAAATCTAAAAATTAAAATCTAATAAAAATAAAATAACTATGTAAAAAATCTTCGTCTTCACTCCTTTTGGATTCCTCTTTCCTTTTCTTTTTGGCTTCACTTTTCTTTTCAGCATTTTTTTTTCTTTTCTTTAGCTCAGCTCCAAATCTGAAAGCAAACAAGAAATGCCAAAACGCGTAAAAATGAAAAAAAATTATAAAAATAAAAAATAAAAAATAAAAAATAAAAAATAAAAAATAAAACTTAAAAACAAATCTATAAACAAGTCCCGTCAGCGGCGCCAAAAATTGATGAGTTTATAGACAGTGGTAAGAAGGTTGTCGTTCACTCGGACTTGATGAGATTGATTTTAAGTTTTAATAAAAGAAAATACTAAAAATAAAGAAAATATATATACAAAATATTGTCACAGGATGAAGAGAGTTATTGGGACTAGGATTTCGTCGAATTCATAACATACGGTTCAATTTATTTATTCTCAACAATTAAAGCTCAATAAATAAAATTAACATGGACTCTGATTTTGCCAAGGTAGATTCTCAAAAGATTAGTTGTAAATCCTAAGCATGATGTATCAAAACATTTAAGCTAAGCATACCTCATCAAATTAAATGACAACCAATTAATTCAAATCATATTTCAATTAAAATTAATGCAAAAGTCTTAAAATAATTAAATAATTTTACTCATGTATGAAATTCGTCTTCCTCCGTCGTCCCAGTGTTGGGGTTTAGCTCCACATGGTGAAAACACGCTCAGAATAATTTTTCATTGCTCAAAAGTGTTTACAAGATGTGAAAATGGAGAAAATAACAAAAGCAGCGAATTTGCAACAATGCAGGGATGTTACAAATTCGTTGTTACAAAGCAGTGTTTGGTGAACCGAATATATGCGTTGCTAAAGGACTGTTACAGAACTTTTGAAATTTACGACAATATAAAATGGCAGTTTCTTACAGTATATTGTTCTTCGTGTTCATCTTCATGCAAAGCGCAAAGACAATTCTGTTGCAACTCTATTTTCTCACTCTGTATCCTCCCCTAACTCTCCATCCCCATTCGTACTATCCTTCAATAGTTTAAATAGTCTCCCAGAACCGAAATATCCCGTCATTACTCCATATAATTATATCTTTAAAGCTCCACAGTCACGGGATAATATTTTTCTTTTTAAAACTATTTTATGCACTCGCAATTGATTCTTCGTATGTTCTGTTAATTCCATACATTCCAACACGCTGATTTCACGTTTAGTTATAGTAAGACTCGGTAAATCCACACACCGTCCTCAGTAGCAATCACAGTAAACACGGGAAAGAAGAATTGCAAACCCGATATTCTTGTGTACCCTGTTCCACGCATTCCTCCTTTTTTTTTCGAGTCCAACTAAATTACCAGCTCTGTTTTGCATTAACAGGTCAACACCAAACTGGAACCGCAAGAAAGTCGCATAAAATCACGTCCAATTAGTAGCCCGGAAAATACGCAGATGGCGATGTTTTGAAGCTGAAATTTCCGCCAAATTTGAGGAAGAAAGGGGAGTCCCCTATCCGGATACGAGTGTCCCTTTTAGTGTTTGTCCACCAATGGGGTGTAAATAGCAGCTAGTGTGCCCCTTAGTAATTGGGTGCCCCTTATCCACAGTAGGGGTTCGTTTAGCAATTGTCCTCCGGGGTGCCTTCAACAACTTTTCGAGCCGAATTTTTCAAAAATGTTTATTGCCCAAAAATACCTACAAACACATAAAACACCATAATAAGTACAAAATCGAGTACCAACAATGCAGAAAATTGAGGACAACTTAGACACAAAAGTGCGTCTATCAAGAATGCACATTGTAGTTGCAGGAAATCCCACAACAAACCCCATATAATATTTTGTAGATCTAAATCTATATTTCATAATCAAAATAAAGATTAAAGTGCTAAAATTGTAAAATAAGACAAGATTTACGTGGTTCGATCAATGTGATCTACATCCACGGGGTTAGGGTTCTTCACTATGATTATTGAAATTACATAAATATTACATTTAGAATCTCCATTAATGGATATTTTGTAGAGATCTAGATCTAATTATTTGGGGAAGAAGATGATAAAGAAAATAAAGTCGCTCTCTAAAAATATCTCTCCCTTACTAAATGTGTCCTCTCTAACAATTATGTCTCTCCTCTTTATATAGGTGTTTACATAGTGGATGACAGCTCATATTCTCGCAAGTTCTTGTTACCTTCTCGCAGGCTCTTGATAATTTCGCAAGCTAGGGAAATGAATGCTATGTTGTTGCGAGATTCTGCTCCTACATTTTGCCTCTTTTTTCTTGAATATTGCCTGAAGAGCGATCTTTAAGAAAAAATTCGTTGTTGTAGTAATCTTTGATCTTTGTTGATGAAGGAACTACGCGAAAGAATACTTTTCTTGAAAAGTACGTACTTGCCTCTATTCTTTTGTGAAGTTCCGAAGCTTTGAGAAGTATATATGAAGTATCATTTCTTGAAGTATGCGAAGTATGAAGTATCCTTGAAGAAGTATAAGAAGTACTCAATCCTCGAAAAATAAGAAGTATCTGTCTTGAATGAGAGTAATAAGTATTGCCTCTATTCATGCAAAATTATTACTCCATTTTTGGTGAGGATTCTTGTTGTTCATTAGTGAACGTCCATTTTGGAAATGATTCTTTCCGAGAAGATAAAGAACAATGTTTTCTTGGTAATCCATAGTTGCCTCTGTTCGTTATCTATGAGGGTAGAATCCTTGAGAAAATGTTGAATGTGCAAATTGTTTTTGCATTCTTATTTTGCCTCTGTCTCATGTTTTGTGTTCATGCGATAGTATAATCTCTTCAAATTTCTTATAATTGTGTGAAATAATTGATCGAAATAATCACATCCTGCGAAATAATCACATTCTGCGAAATTCTGAATAATTCTGCGAAATTCTAAATAATTCTGCGAAATTCTGAATAATCTTGTAAAGTTTTGTGAAATACTTGTGCGAATATAATGCTTATGTAATGATTATGTTATGAAATGTGTATGCGATGTTTATGCCATGAAATGCTTATGTGATGCTTTCATGATGCGAGTATGATGTTTGTATAATGAGGATGTTTATCTATTGCAATGAATAGCTAATTTTTGTCTTACTTAGTTCATTTTGCCGCTCTAAAATTGATATAGCATTAAATCGCTTCCATTCTTCATTTCTCTGATTTTGTCTCTAGTATATGCATTCCTCTTTGTGTATTTATTGTTCCTCCCATGTTCTTTTGCTTGTGCTTCATTTTTCTTGCTTTTATTCTTTGTCCATCTTTAGCTCACTGTATCTCATTTTTTTACTGTCTCCACTGTTTATTCCTGCACTATTAGTATCGCATAATAATATGATCATAATATCAAATGTATGTCATTTTCGCTGCCTCAGTTTCATTTCTTTGTACACGTTCGCAAGCTTACTTGCTGTCATATAATAATTTTTGCAAGCTTATTTGCTTACTTTCTTATGTGGTCTTATTTTGCCTTCCTACACTAGTACAAAAATGGCCTTTAGCCACGCCAGATATAAATTTCCCTGTCACGCCTTTTTGGTTTTGGCATGTCTATAGGGTATACTTCTACCCTATAGACACACCATGTTCAATGGACGTGTTCATATAAGTGCTTTCAGCCACGCCAGGGCTACCAGCGTGTCAAAATTTCAACCGTTTAGTCACGTTAACTTCAAATTTTTGATTGGGCATGTTTATAGACCAGTCTATGGCCACATTAGGTATTGTGCGTGTTTATAGACCAGTTTATGGCCATATTAGGTGTTGGGTGTGTTTATAGACCAGTCTATGGCCACATTAGGTAGTTGTGGCGTGTCCAAAAGGTTAGTCACGCTATTTAAAGTGCGTGTCCCTAGTGTACGATTTATTGACACACAAATTCAAAGTGTGGCCAAAAAGTTCTTCTTTGGACACACCTATACCATCGTGTCCATAGTGTACGACTTATAGACACACCAGTATATGCGTGTCCATAGTGTAGGACATATAGACACGCCACATTGAAAGTGTGGCCAAAAATTTCTTCTTTGGACACGCTAGTATATGTGTGTCCATAGTGTGCGTTCTATAGACACGCCGGTTTTATACGTGGCTAAAAAGTTCGTTTTTAAAAAATTAATAAAAATCTTTCGCCCATATTCGAACGCTTGACCTCGAAGGATTTAGATAACGTACCAATCCACCAAGCTGCCCATATTTATATGTTTATGATTAGTGTTTTGAAAATACTAGACTGGTTGAACTACTCAACATTTAAATAAGCACGCCAAGTTGAAAGTGTGGCCAAAAAGTACACCCAAAACCCTCAAGACTAATTTCCTAGCTTTCTCTGGAATAGATTCTGACTCGCATGTTCTGCAAGTTATTGGGTTCTCTAAAACTATTTCTGCAAATCTTCTAAACACCTATAATCAAAATTTCTTTGTGTTGATGGTGGATTTTCATTCAAGGTTAAATTTGTAAAAAACCAGAAAAAATCATGCGCTGACATCTTGTAAAAGATAAAGCCATTTATAAGTGTTGGATACTCCCTCACTTAATTCACCAGGAATGGAGCATGTGGCAACAATCCCATTCAGCAGAATACATGAAATTCCTCCAGGTTGGAGCATGTGGCAACAATCCCTTCTGTGAATTTCATATCGGCCCTTGTATTTCAGTACCCATTATCGGTGTGGCATGACGGTCGAGTGTTACTCTTCTGAGTAACACGAACCTCAGCACTATAATGAAACCATGTACGAAATACCCATACAGTGACTCTCGGTGTGTTATACTAGCCCGATTGAGCATCCAGGACTGGCCAGTATCAGTTCGGATATGATTCGATCGCAATCATCCAACTCCATAAGCATGATTGGATGACCCCCAGATCAATTCCATCACCCCCAAGCGGTATGGAATACCCATGGCCGACCCCCGCATGGTCGGTCATTGGCCTAGCTTGCCAAGAAACCGTTCATACCAAGCATTATGGACGGAAAACCCTAAATTAGGGTTTGCGGCATATTACATGTGTTGCAAAGCAGTCTCAACCATCCATCTTCGCATGTATAGATGGAGGGTGTAGATGTAGATTCAAAGGGCCCAGAGCATGTCAACACGATCACCGTGGGACCGCCTACACACTTGACCAATCGGTCAAGACCAACCATGCTTGGTTGCAACAAATTCGTACGCCCAAAGGGAGCATGGTCACACGGCTATGAAAGCCAAAATTAGGGTTTCAAGCCATCACGAGCGTCCATCTGCTCCGGCACGAATGGAGGGTCACAGATTAGATTAAGCAGGTCCGTTCATATTAGCATGACCATCGTGGGCCCGTCTATCCCCTTACTTGATCGGCCAAGGCATATCATGCCTGGCCATCCCAAAACGCACGTCCAAACTTGCGTGGTCACACCTCCCAAACCGCAAACTAATCTCGACCGCTCAACTTCGTCGGACGATTTGAGTGGTTCGGATCACGTTTTCATGGGATAATCGGAGTGTAGGCGTGAACACCAGCCTACCACCTTCACGCCCGAGCCAACCAACCAAGTCCGACCAAGATTGGTCGTCTTGGAACTCGCGCTGAAGAGGGCGTGACGAGCGGCCCTTGCGGCATTGGTTTTCTATCGCAAATTGATCCCGACCACTCGATTTCACCGGATGAATTGAGTGACCCAGATCATACTTTCGTGAGGGAATGGAGTACGGCGCCTACACCGTCATGCCGTCTACACGCATGTATGGTCGGCCTGGCCAAAATTGTATCCCATGCTTGGTTTCGACCAAGGTGAAGAGTGATGCTGCGCACCTCTTCAAAACCCTAATTTCATTAACGGTCGCGAGATGAGTGTCTCAAAGATCATCTCATCCGTCCAACTTCACCGACTTGGTTATAAAACCACAGTCGGGAGTTAATTGGTTAGTGAGGCGTCATTACCCATCACTTTACCACACCATGATGCGATACTGCATAAAATACACACGATACTTCATAAGTATCAACTTCACGAATAACACGGTTATTCAATTGACATTACATCTCGTTTTTTGTGGATCCACGATCCACACATTCCGGACATCAATCATGTCACTGGCGGGGATACATCGGGTATTGGTGCAGCGGTTTTGACATGCGGCGTGCAATGCGCCATCACAAAACGTGTTAGGAAGTCATGGACGGTTAGAGATGAACAGGAGAAGTGGCCAAGACTGGTCGTGTGGCACCGACGCACAACTCCACTACTCCATCACTCCACTTCCTCCACTTCCCATGAGATACGTGAATAAGGCTCAATGACTTGTGTAAATAGGTTCTCCGCCCTATTTCAACAACACAAGTCCGGGCAGAGACGAGAAAACCAAGTGTTAATACAAAACGTATTCAAACACCCAGAAGCTTGCTTGCATCAATCACAAGCCTGCTCACCTTTTTTGTTACAAGTCATAAGCAAGCCAACACCTTCTTCACTTCCCTCCCTAAGATCAACCCCATCTCCTTCACTTTGTGACCGAAACAAGTCTGGAACGGCCATTTCTTGGTTTATGCCGGACTTGCACTGATTGATCTCTCGAATCTACAAGCACTCACCGCGCAGTGCATTTGTTTAAGGTTTAAATTCATTCCTCATCCACACCCCAAATTACCAAATTCTGCAGGAGTAGTTTTCACCCATAAACAATTGGCGACCACAGTGGGAGGTTGATCTTTCGGTTGCAAAAAATTGAATTCTCAATTTTTCAATTTTCATCTCACGATGTACCCTCCCTCGGAATCCGCAGGTGGTTCGGATATCATGGGAAGCATAGCTGGAATGTTGGAGGATGTCTTGGCAAATCCGGTATCACCAGAAGGCAGAGCGAGACATTTCGCCTTTTGAATGATATAGCATCACAATTACAAGGAGGGTCGATAGGCATCAACTCGGACGGTCAAGAAACGTTGAATCCTTAGTCGGGAGTCACACCTTTACAAGTGGAGAAGCAAAAGAGCACGTAGTCGAAAACGAATCGGGGAAAGATGGACAACATGGTCCAGGACATAGGAAAAGACTTGTCCAGAATACTTTTGCAATGTTCCGGATAAAGAAAGATAGCCTGCAGACCTATGTAGCCCTGCTAGAGGATTTATATCTCAAAACTCTTGCTAAAGCCCGGAAAATCTTGTCCAATCGCGTCGACCTTTCAACCGATGAAGAAATGCTTGAGGAAGGAGAAATCAATCGGGAATACCGAATACGAGAGGATGGGAACATTCAATCCGGTCACTCAACGGTGACATTACGACACCTTCCACATCCCTTTACCTAGGCAAGCGATCCATGAGATATGATGGCACTCGCAAATATTCCAACTTCATCTCTTGTTCCACATCAAAGCCACGGAGAGACATCACAACGCCCACTTGAGGGAAAAGCCGGACTCAAGGTACTTACATTTCCCCTTCCCAATGAAGAAGATTAGAGCTCTTTGGAGCGTGGGTGCGAAATGGAGAGGTGGAGCTACCTCGGTATGGCGTCCGCCTGCGATCAAGAAGTAATGGACTCGAGGTACTGTCATTACCACCGGTTCCTTCATCACCCCACCGGTGAATGCAACGCTTTGAAGCGCATTGTTCGGGAGAAGCTTGGTTCGGAGAGATAGCTCACGAGAAGTTAGTGCGGAGGATTTTCTTAGAGAGGCTACTCAGGTTTGGATACAAGTGAGGCTTCAAAAGCAAGTAAGTTTTACTCAACAATTTTACAAGAAAGATAGTTTAGAATTCCTTGGGGACTTAGCATCCGCACGTGGAGAAAGAGGCTCAGTGATCAAACGCCATGTTTGTTTCCACTCGTACCTCCCTTTTACATAACATTTGCAATTTCATGTGATATGTGCAATCATTCATGACCAAGATGCAAATTTCATTTAACATAATCTCTTTCAAAAAGGTTGTTCACAAAACTATATCAAAATAAGCCAATTCAATTACCTATTAATTCAAAACCGGAGGTCAAAGAAAATCCTCACTATCACTCAAGAGAGAAAAGCATCTAAAACAAAAGGCAAGTATATAGCATGAATACTTCAAGGAAAATCCTTGACAACAACTCGTCCTTACAGGGGCGAGAGAGACTTTCATCCTTTGAAGCGCGGCCGTTTGACTCGGTTCCTTAGACAACTTCTCAACCTCTTCTTCTGGCGAGCAACACGGTCCCGCGGTAGGGACTTCATCCTGTAATTTACGAAGCTCTGAATCTTGGAGAACCCTTTGAAGAACCAAGGAGCATTGAAGGCATGCTGCATGCGCAAACACGTCCCGATGGCACCTCCAATCTTCAATCATCTCCTCGTAAACTGTTCGACCGGTCGTGGCGCTCATCCCTGGATAGAAACTAAAGCTTCTTGGACACGGTTGACCAACGCAAGACGACTTTTGAGCTTCGTGGTGGTAGCAATATGGTCGTGCTTCTCCCATATCATTTGTGTACAACTCTTGGCCCAGAACCCAGCCTTTGAATCCACCAACCAACACATGACCTGGATAAGGGACGGTAAAAGGAGGATCGAACAAAGCCCCGAGCTGCATCACCGTAATTCACCAACCACGAGGAGCCTTGTCGGTTGCGGGGGCCTTTCGGAAGAAGTCACCACAATAGCCATATTCTTGGAACCTGCTCGGGACGGATTTCAAGGGAGCCGCCTCAATTATTGCGACGCTACCTTTCTTATACTCCTTCCGGCATCTACTTCGCTCTGGGTACTAATTTCCATCACGACCCGTCAACAAGATCACTCGGAGAGGCGGCTTGTCCAACCAGAGCTTGCATCATCTGTCATGGTCGGGAAAAGGAGCGGTTTCTCCAGGACTTCTCGGCATGAAGATCGGTTTCTCCGGACTTCTCGGCATGAAGATCGGTTTCTCGGACTTCTCAACATGAAGATCGGTTTCTCCGGACTTCTCGGCATGAAGATCGATCTGTGACCTTCTCATTACGAATACGCGCCAGCCTTGTGAAGACATTCTCTTTCGGAATCCCACGATTTCAAGCAAGAATTACTCTTAGAAAGATTCACCCTGGGAAAATAAAGGAACCAACGGGAAGAAATTTAAATACTGCATATTGGAGGAATTGAGGATCACCGAACCACATGCCTCTTGGATCTCTCTCCCGCTTGGGGACTGCAATCCTCGGCTCCGGTCCGTTTTGGTGGAAGTGGCTTCAATAGGAAATGCTTTTTCAAAACGTCGGAAGATGGTTCACCACGAAACTTGTCCAATACTCTCCGAGAATTCTGGAAAATCAACGATTACTTTGCTCCAAAATTCCTTGTACTTATCGGTTACCACCGGGTTTCTCCCAATAGGCCGGAAGGAAGGCTCACCCGTTCCAAAAACATGCCATCGTTAAGAATATTCGGGAGAGATTCTTTCGGAACCCTTGGTGAACGAATAAATGGGACCCACGATCAAATCCCATTTGGCGAGCAGCCACTGTCAATATTGTGCGGAGTCACGAGAAAATTCTCCGTTAAATAGAGACGGGACATATCATGGAATGCAGCTGCGCAGGTAAATAAGTTCTCCAGATTTCATAGTTTCGACATCGGTACACAACACATCATCAGGACCGTCAGAAGCGATAGCAAAAGTCTTTGGCTGAACAATGGAAGGGTGGATTGGCCCCCACGGACGGAAATCTACAGAAGACACATTGTCAAATATGCCCACAAGTCTCGTGGCGGCCTCGGGACGCCTCTTATTCCAGCGGAGTATTCTCGAGCCACCATACAAGTTCTTTGAGTGAATTTGCGGGAGTAGGAGCGTAGATTTTGAAGTGTTCCCATAAGAGCGCTGAAGAAAAGCGAAGTGAACGTGCGACTCCACCTTCTTGTACCCGTTAGAAACATGCATGTCCATTGCTAAAGCGTCCGGATGAGAATACGGTGATCCAAGGAACAATGCGCCTAAAGGAAGAACTTCACCCTTAGCCGACCTTATAGCAATCTTAACAAGGTCACCTCTAATGGTCTTCTTTCCGAACCATCATCGAATATATCCTGGATAGCCATAAAGACGAGGAACGTAATCTGCTTTGAGCTCATTTTCCAACTCTTGATCCGGCTCTGGGTGTAGGAGACCACTCCGACACCCCCGGTGTAAAAGCATCTCGCATTTTTTTCTCTTCCTTGTCCAGGACTGTCGAATTCCGCCACTTTTTGAAGTATAGCACCATAGTTACTTTGTTCCGTGTCGAGAGAGCTCGTAAAAGAGACTTCCAACAGAGCGGGTTCATTAATGCAGCCACACTCTCCAAAGTAATAGTCATCTCTCCCCATCTAGATATGGTGTGTGTGAGTAGAAATCGCCACAGAAATGAAGGTAATCAAACCTGCGATGTCTTTCCTAATTTCGAGAGTAGCGAGATGCCATGACCGCATTGAGGATCTGCACTTTGGTCAAATTGTCCTTAATGCCCTTATTACTCAACATGCGTCTCATCCATCCTTCATAAGAACCCGGTGGAGCATGGCAAGTCTTGAAGTCAATAGGAGAAGGCGGATATTCGTTTCTCCAGGAGACAAAATCTCATCACAAGTCTTTGAAGAAGAGAATGGATCAGCTTCCATATTTTGAATCGGAAAGCAAGACTATCTTATGAGAAGGATGTTTCCTAATGTTTGGAAAAGGCGAGGTGAATAATTCATCATCGATGTTCGGCATATCTTTGAAGCTCTCAACACTTCGACTTGGCTTTTTGACATTATCTCAGAAGACATCTCAACATGGATTCTTTTCTTCCACAATGAAATAAAAAGGGGAGTTAGAACTTGTATGAAAGCACATGAGAGATTAAGTCACACACGGCAAAAGACCATGATTCACATCGGAGCACACAATGGCGGTTCAAACACCATTCAAGTCAGGTACAAATTTTAGTCTGGTATTGATTTGATCGGTATTGGTTTCAAATGCAGTACGAGTTTGATCAGTATTGGTTTCAAGTCGTACGAGTTTCAGCCTGGTATTGGTTTCAAGTCGGTACAAGTTTCAAATCGGTATTGGTTTCAAGTCAGTATGAGTTTGATCTGGTATTGGTTTCAAGTAAATTACAAGTTTCAAGTCGGTATTGGTTTCAAATCGATCGGGCATATGTAGGTGGGACTACATTCACGGGCATGTATTACAACACGTTTTTTCTCTCTCATGATCATGGGAATCGTGTTTACGGGATTCAAGCCAAGATTTTTTCTTTTCAAGATACAACCTAAAAGCTAGGTTTTGCATGCAATGGTGGAAAGAAGCAAAAACAACATGATCATGGATTCACGGGTTGTTTTACTAAGCAATTCTAGAAAATATTGATGTATCAACCTTAGTGGAAAAAACTAAGCATATACATGTCTTACAAAAGGTGTTTACCTAACAAACTAGGGTTTTACCTTTATAAAAAAAAACAAAGAAAAAAAAAATCATCAAAAACCGAAACTTACCGTGGACAGACGGCGGCGAACTCCGGCGACAACAACTCCGGCAACGACGGTCGGTGGGGTGGCAGCAAGGTCACGGACGGGAGCTGCTTGACAATAAAAAAAAAAAAAAAAACTCGTGAGAAAAGAAAAGAGGTTGGTCTCTTTTTATAGACAAAAATTAGAAGAATCCCAATGGAACAAGGATACCTCTTTTGTTTGGATTCCTCTTTTGATTCAAATACCCAAAGAAGGAAACCAGGTCCCACAAAGGATTCCATACAAGCATAACAGCGTGGGCGACTAGCGGTTGGCCAACACTCTTCCGGGTAAACTTCTTTCATCCTGTTTTTCTCACGTATATGTCACCATCTCATGCCTACCACACAATAGTGTAACCATTATGTGCTAGGCATGGGACTTAATGTTGATGGTGGATTTTCATTCGAGGTTAAATTTGTAAAAAACCGAGAAAAAATCATGCGCGACATCTTGTAAAAGATAAAGCCATTTATAAGTGTTGGATACTCCCTCACTTAATTCACCGGGGAATGGAGCATGTGGCAACAATCCCATTGCAGTGAATACATGAAATTCCTCGGGTTGGAGCATGTGGCAACAATCCCTTCTGTGAATTTCATATCAGCCTTGTATTTCAGTACTCATTATCGGTGTGGCATGACGGTGAGTGTTACTCTTCGAGTAACACGAACCTCAAGCACTATAATGAAACCATGTACGAAATACCGTACGAGTACGACTCTCGGTGTGTTATACTAGCGATTGAGCCCCTCTCGGTGTGTTATACTAGCCGATTGAGCATCCGGACTGGCAAGTATCAGTCAGGATATGATATGATCGCGATCATCCAACTCCATAAGCATGATTGGATGACCCCGGATCAATTCCATCACCCCCAAGCAGGTATGGAATACCCACGGCCGACCCGCATGGTCGGTCATTGGCCTAACTTGCCAAGAAACCGTTCATACCAAGCATTATGGACGGAAAACCTAAATTAGGGTTTGCGGCATATTACATGTGTTGCAAAGCGGTCTCAACCATCCATCTTCGCAGGTATAGATGGAGGGTGTAGATGTAGATTCAAAGGGCCCAGAGCATGTCAACACGATTCATCGTGGGCCTTTACACATGACCAATCGGTTAAGACCAACCATGCTTGGTTGCAACAAATTAAATGCGCCCAAAGGAGCATGGTCGCCACGGCTATGAAAGCCAAAATTAGGGTTTCAAGCCATCACGCGTCCATCTTCTAAAAGCACGAATGGAGGGTCACTGAATTAGATTAGCGGTCGGTCATACCATCATGACCACCATGGGCCCATCATCCCCTCACTTGATCGGCCAAGGCATATCATGCTGGCCATCAAAACGTGCGTCCAAACTTGTGTGGTCACACCTCCCAAACCGCAAACTAATCTCGACCGCTCAACTTCGGCACGGACGATTTGAGTGGTTCGGATCACGTTTTCATGGGATAATCGGGTGTGGCGTGAACACCAGCCTACCAACTTCACGCCAGGCCAGCCGACCAAGTCGAGCCAAGATTGGTCGTCTTGGGGCTGTAGCGCTGAAGAGGGCGTGACGGCGGCCCTTGCGGCATTGGTTTTTCATCGCAAATTGATCCAGACCACTCGATTTCACCGGATGAATTGAATGACCCGAGATCATACTTTCGTGAGGAATGGAGTACGGGCGCCTACCGTCATCTTTGTCTACACGCATGTATGGTGGGCTGGCCAAAATTATATCCCATGCTTGGTTTCGACCAAGGCTGAAGAGTGATGCTGCGCGCCTCTTCAAAACCTAATTTCATTAACGGTCGCAGATGAGTGTCTCAAAGATCATCTCATCCGTCCAACTTCACCAGCTTAGTTATACTGACCACAGTCGGGAGTTAATTGGTTAGTGAGGCGTCATAACCCATCACTTTACCACACCATGATGCGAGCACTGCACAAAATACACACGATACTTCACAAGTATCAACTTCACGAATAACACAGTTATTCAATTGACGATATATCTTTGTCTTTTGTGGATCCACGATCCACACATTCCGAACATCAATCATGTCACAAAATGAGGGATGCATCCTGGGGTTTTGGTCTGGCGGTTTACATCATGCAGCGTGCAATGCACCATCACAAGAACGTGTTAGGAAGTCATGGACGGTTAGAGATGAACAGGAGAAGTGGGCAAGACTGGTCGTGTGGCACCGACGCACAACTCCACTACTCCATCACTCCACTTCCTCCACTTCCCATGAGATACGTGAATAAGGCTCAATGACTTGTGTAAATAGGTTCTCGCCCTATTTCAACAACACAAGTCCAGGAGGCAGACAGAAAACCAAGTGTTAATACAAAACGTATTCAAACACCCGAGAGCTTGCTTGCATCAATCACAAGCCTGCTCACCTTTACATTACAAGTCATAAGCAAGCCAACACCTTCACAATCTCAACACCTTTTGCTTCCCTCCCTAAGATCAACCCCATCTCCTTCACTTTGTGACCCGAAACAAGTCCTGGAACGGCCATTTCTTGGTTTAGGCCGGACTTGCACAGATTGATCTCTCGAATCTACAAGCACTCACCGCGTAGTGCATTTGTTTAAGGTTTAAATTCATTCCTCATCCACACCCCAAATTACCGAATTCTGCAGGAGTAGTTTTCACCCATAAACACTTTGGTAATCCGTTGCATTGGAATGCTATAAATAACTTTGGTAATCCACGCCTAATTCAAAGTGTGGCCAAAAAGTTCTTTTTTGGACACGCTAGTATATGTGTGTCCATAGTGTGCGTTCTATAGACACGCTGGTTTTATAACGTGGTTAAAAAGTTGGTTTTGAAAAAATTTAATAAAAGATATTGCCCATATTCGAACGCATGACCTCGAAGGAGTTAGGTAACGAATCAATCCACCAAGCTGCCAATCTTTAGATGTTTAAAATTAGTGTTAGAAAAAACTAAAACTGGTTCAACGACTCCACATTTTAGTGCTTTAAATGCTTAAACTCTAATAATGTTAGCATACGCAAAATTTCCATATTAAAGACCAGAAAACTACCTAACACCATCATTATGTTTACCAATAATGGCTAAAAATAGGGTTTAGTAGAGTAATGATGGTACGTATGTAAAGGGTTGAAGATACTCTTTGATAGCCTGACATTAGACTTTGAAAATAGGGTTTAGTAGATTAATGATGGTATTGCGCATGGCATTGAAGTGGCGTGAATAGCCAAGCGACAAGACTTTTAACCAAATGCCATAAACGACCATTTATGGCTAAACTACCACCATCATTATAAAGATAATAGAGATAAGCAGTTATTAAACCAAAAATAGAAATCAGAGAAAGAGAAGAGAGGAGGTTAAGGAATAGTGAAATGGCAGATTCCCACATACATACGACATGCAAAGAGTGCGATTGAGGCTTTAACAAGCTTAGAGATGGAAAGTTTGATCGCTTTTATGAATCGGAGATCACCAGAAGAAAGAACAAGAAAGAGAGAAGAATTTCAAAGATTAAGGGTTGAAAATGATGAGGAGTTTCAGTTGTGGATGAGAAATTTAGATGCCATAGATGCACGCAGACGCGAGGGGAAAGCTTCAACGAGAGGAGAGTGGAAGTGTTCATGGGGAAAACTCGTAGTGCGGCTGAAAGTGATAGTGAAGATGAATAAAAGAACTATGAAGGAGTAGAAGATGGGGAGAGCGGTGATGATTCGATGAAGAGAGATGAGAGAGCAAAAGAAGCGAGATAGGAAGAAGAGGAAGAGGCAAGAGTTTGAAGATGTGATGTACAAGATCTATCTCGCGAAAAAGAAGAAAAACCCTTGTAAGTTTGCTCGAACCATGTCGAGAACCCCAGAGCGTGGATTACGACGGAGAGGAGATTCTGGGTTAGACCTCAATGGAGAAACTGTGTTTTCAGGTGAGATGGTGGTTTGCAATGAAGAAGAAGATGAGGAAGAAAAAGCAGATGATGATGATCTCGGGGTCCCTACACATCTTGGGACGATGATGATGGTCTTTGGTGCCCTACTATGAAGAGGATGAGTTAAACTACTTTGACAACGGTGGGCGAATCTTGGTGATTGCCTTATAGAGTCTTGTCAAATCCCTTAGAACTAGAGTAATGTGATTTTGATTACTATTTCTCTTGTGCATCTTCGTGAAAACTTGTGGGGATATTGATGGTACTTTATGTTGCTGAAGAAGTGTATGGAGAATGCGGTTTCTTTTTTGTTTTTTGTTTGATAGATGGTGTTGATGAAGATCTTATAATATAAGGTATTTTTGGGGTTCTGTTTGCAGCAGGTGCATTGTAAATATAGCAGCCGGGAGAGTTGCAGTGGTTAGGAGTAACCTTTTTTATGTAAGGTAGATTAGTAATGTTGAATCTTTGAATTTTGGTTGTAAAAAGAAAGTTGTAATGGCACTGTTATCCTGTCGGGTGTTTAGAAGTGGTATTCTGTTTGCTTTGTCCTTCTTTAATTAGATGTAATTAAACTAGTTGTGTTCTTCTAGTTGTTTGAATTTTCAGTAGTATTAAACTTGTGATGGATGTAGGTCTGAAGGGTTTGAAGAAATTTGTCAGTTTTTCTTGCTCTTTTGATTTGGTAGTAATGGATTGAATACAGTAAACTTTTTATGTCAGGTAGATTAGTAATGCGCATCTTTGAATTTTGATTGTAAAAAGAAAGTTGTAATGGCACTGGTAGCATGTCGGGTGTTTAGAAGTCGTATTTTTTTGCTTTGTCCTTCGTTAGATGTAATTAAACTAGTTGTGTTCTTCCAGGTTGTTTGAATTTTCAAGTGATGTATTAAACTTGTGATGGATGTAGATCTGAAGGATTTGAAGAAATTTGTCGTTTTTCTTGCTCTTTTGATTTCGTAGTAATGGATTGAATACAGTAAACTTTTTATGTCAGGTAGATTAGTAATGCGCATCTTTGAATTTTGATTGTAAAAAGAAAGTTGTAATGGCTTGTAGTAGCTTTGTCGGGTGTTTAGAAGTCGTATTCTGTTTGCTTTGTCCTTCTTTAGATGTAATTAAACTAGTTGTGTTCTTCCAGTTGTTTGAATTTTCAGCAGTATTAAACTTGTGATGGATGTATGTTTGAAGGGTTTGAACATAAAGCTACTTTAATTAACCAAAATGCCATTTTACCTAGGTTTATCACGTCATTATGACATAGTGGGCTAGACTAGGGAACGTGTTTGATTAAGCCTTTATTTTGGGAACAGACGTGACCCTCCAAGAATTTATAGTTCCCGATAGAGTAGATAGAGTATTAACGGGGGAAACCAAAGAGTTAGAGAGAGAGAGCACAAAATTTCGGAGTGAAATTTGTAGAGGGAGACTCTATTTCTTGAGTTTTTCTAAATCAAATCAATCAAAATGGCTGGTGATGATGATCAACACAGACGAAAGGGTAAAGCCCCCATGAGCAAGAAGAGCAACTATTGAAAGAGTTGGAAGAAAGAAAAAACGAGAAAGGTTATCGACCACTATGCGGATGATTGGGCAGATGACCAAGGATGATCTGGAGAAGGTACAAAGAGAGTAAGTGACTTGTTATATGATATTGAACTCCAACCTCTCTGGGAAGATATGCATGCCTTAAGGATGAAAACAAAGCGAGAAGAGAAACCGGTTGAAAAAGAAAAGGTAGAGAAACAGAGTGCATTTTGCCAAAGAAGCGTCATCATGATTTTTTCATAGATGAAGAAGAGGAGGAAAAATTACAGGAAGTGCGGGGTAAAAAGATGAGGTTGGTTTGAAATGGCGGTAATGAAGAAAGAATGCGGGACGCATGACAGTGATGCTTAGAAGATGAAGAAGCTTCTTGTTTTTGTTGATCATCGAAGTGATACACATACTGTTTCTGTCCTACAAGAGCTAATTAAGGAATTTCTCCAAGATGAGAGATTTGGGATTAATGATTCATTGTTGGACCAAAAGACCGATTCCGAAGCGGACGATGCAGATGAAGACGAGGAGGAAGAGGGGTTTGATGAGGAAGAGGGGTCTGATGAGGAAGAGAGAGTCACGTTGAGGAGGAAGATGAATCGATGATTCGATTCCAACTGATGGGTATGACAATGAGTAAGCCTTATCGACATTTGAATTCTTCTGTAGAGAGATGGTGGATTTTTGGTAAGTGCTCGAATGGAAATGATGACATAATGTTAAAAAATGGTTAAGAGATAGATATTATCATCAAAGTACTGAGAGAAGAATTCAAATGTCTAATGCAAATGGTAAGTCACTGAATCATGTGTTTCTTTTTTGGTTCTGGCAATGGAAACTGAAAATGCAGGGTAATGTTATGTTTATTTTGCTTTTTTCATTTTCTTTTTGGTATTTGTACTTTTTGTGGGTAAGATGGTGAAATACTTGTAAATGGGTATGTTTTAGTTTATGAACATGTAAGTGGATATGAAATGATAGTGTTGCTGCTAAATATTGCTCAATCTTGAATGAACAGAAACGAGTTGTAACTTTTTTAAATGCAATATGATGAAGTCGGCTTATTTATATTGTCCAATGATTGTGTGCCGATAATGTTGGAGATCGGGATGTATTCCAGAAACTAAAACTACAATCAAAGAACTGGAACATGTACAAGACTAAAATGTATAGAAAACAAATGCATACTGAAAACAAGTCTAATTCACTTGGTGGAGAGGCATATACACACCTAGTCTTAATCTACAATCACTAAATAAGTCAAGCATATCAAGTAAACTCACACCTAGTCTTCTGTCAAATACATGACTAACAAAAAATTGGCTTGCGTTGGTTGCGTGTATTTGACTTGCACATAACTTGACATGAACACTACTTGGTGGAGCCTTATGCACACCTAATTTGATTCTACAATCGACGGTAAATACAAATCACAAAGAATCTGAGATCTTGCTTCTCAAAGCAGAATACAAGCTTTATTCACCAATCCGACATCCTCAACCAAATACTATGTCCGAGTTTAAGATCATTTGTCAAGTCGACATATAAAACTACTTGGTGGAGGCATAAATCATGCAATTGAGATGTTCATAATCACCAAAACATTTCAAAAACAGGATACAATTCACATCAACATAATAAACCTAAAATCTGAAAGATATAGATGTTCATAATCACCAAAACATTCAAAAACATGATACAATTCACAAACAACATAATAAACCTAAAATCTGAAAGATAGAGATGTTCATAATCACCATCGAAATTGTACCATTCAAAATCGTAGTGTGTAACCTCCAATTTGTAAAATCATTAAACCCCCAAATGAATGAATGAGAAATACCTTAGATGAAGATGACCAAGATTTGCATTTCCAAAATTATGAATCACTATCAATACTTCTATGAGAGATCGATTAAACTTAAATCTAGGTTCGAATCGATCTTTCACGAGAAGAATCAATTGATTCATTGTTGTTGATGAAGTTTTCTGCAGATGAAGTGTTGTGCGGCTCAAATGAATGGAATTAGATGAAATGATAATGAGTTATGTCTAAGGCGCTGTTGAAATAGTGTTGGTAGATTTTTGTGGCTCATTTGAGTCGTTGGTCAGGGACCAGGGTGTTGAGATATGGCATGATGCCTGAGCCAATCCATGCTGCAGTACAAGATATGGCCCATATGTTTACACGACCTCTTATGTTTGACCATTTTTTGATTTTAATTGTTGGTCACTTGGTCAGGTACTTGAGACATGGCATGATACATGAGCTAAACTTGTGAACCCTGGTGAACCATAATGTTACAGTTATGGCCTTCAAATTAGGTAACCGTCGTGTGCAATTAAGAGATGACACAAGTCTGGAGAGGATAATAATGATGTACTCGGCCTATTTTGAAAAATTGCGTCTTGAGACTAAAGACGCGTGGTCTGCCAAGGGATTAGATGTTTAACCATGCGCCATAAATGGACATTTATGGTTAATCTAACCACTCTACAAAAGTATGAGGAGTCCAAATCTGTTCACACTCCTCTAACGAGTGTATATTTCACATATTCTTCTGATTGGTTGATTATTTAACAGATGGCCCCATTACCCTCCATGTTTAGAATCACGACCCTCTTTACATAACTCCCTAAATTAAATCAAGGGTGGAGATTAAAATGTGAAATATACACTCGTTAAGGAGTGTGCAATTTCACAAAATGATATACTTGCAATTACTCTAAATCAAACCAAAAGAATAAAGAAAATTTGCAGAGAGAAGAAGATTAAGAGATGGCTGAAAATCAATCACCAGCATTAGAAAATGCAAAACAACAACATAAAAATAAACTTAAAATCTGAAACATAGAGATGTTCATACTTCATAATCACCGTAATAATTTTGCAAAAATTCAATTATGATTGTAGTAATAATGTAGCGTCTGAAATTCAATAAGGAAGGAGTATTTTGTTAAATAAGGAAGGTAAAATTTTAATTTTAACAAGTGTTGACATGCATGCTTAACGTGTCAGGATATTTAGAGATATCTTTAGGGTTACGACAAGATTATAGGCGTCTAATTAGAATTGACAATCAGTAGTCTAATCCTACAATCCTAATAAATGTAATATTTTTCTGCTCGGTCTCGCAAAATCCGCAAAATCGCACTTTCCATATATCACCTTGATTTTCGTTTGTTATACATGGTAAACATAACCCACCCACTATATTTAGATTTGCATACTAGATATGTATAGAAAAAAGAAAACAAAAACACTATATTTAACTAGATTTGGATCCTAGAAATAAGAAATTAGATACCTCGTTCATAAGTAAAAGAAATAAGGAATTGAGAGGATGAATTCTAATGAGAAATGTGTTGTTCCTGCCAATGGTATTATTAATAATGATCCTCCTCCTCCGAAGGGCTTTGCTTCATGGGATGACTTTGTGGAAAGCATTGGTGATATACTAGAAGATTTTGTCGATGAAGAATGGGAATTGGTTCATATTAAGAAAATGATCCATGTTGAAAATGATCCTCCTCCTAAGGGTTTTGCTTCTTGGGAGGCATTTGAGAAAAGCTATGGTGAACATTTGGATAATGATTTTAATGAATAAGAACATGGGAATCCACCAAGACGAGCAAATTTATGGCTGAGCACTAGGCATTATTGACTAAATTCAAGTTTTTTACATTATTTTTAGTATGCTAATTCTATTAATATGTAAGCAAAATTATGTGGCAGTCAAAGGCCCTCTTGTTCAATTGTGCTCTCAATTCGGATTTTTTTTTTTGGTTAAGTTTGTCAGATTTGGCATTGCAATTTATGAAAAATTTGGCTATATTTTTCAACTATGATACAAGACTCAATATACAGTCCCTATCATATTCATGATCCTATCACTTTAACAGCAAAGCCACAACAAAATCATGGTTAACCCTAACTCTTCAGTTCCAAATCTCTAAGCCAAGCCCCCTTAAACACGTTACTAGTTCATTCTGTTTTGTCAAAAGATTGATACTCCAACAGATGAACAATGGACAGAAATTAAACAACATATGCACTTGGAATCTAAACAAAATATTGTATCCGTAAATATTAAACATTCACAAAAAGTATACTTCCAAGCAGCTTTACAAACAGACTAATTAAACATCAAAAAAAAAAAACATAAGATACACTAATAACAAAAAAAAAGAAAAAAAAGACATATATATATATATAACTAAACAAAAGATGATGGATCAAGATGTGATTGAATACCATTCTTGCATAGCAGAACCATGAAAACAGAGGACTAGATCAGTTAGAATCCCCTTCTTCTTCTTCACTGCTGCTGTCGACAATCGTAACCACATCTTTGTATGGCCAATCATCATCATCATCATCATCAACAACATCATCGTCTTCATCTTCACCCCCAGACGCTGGCCCAAACCAAAAGAATTGTTCTGGATCATCTAAATTATCATCATCATCATCCTTAGAATCATACTCATCACCCTCTTCATCGTCAACAGCATCATAATCATCCTCCTCTTCATCTCCAAAACAAGGAACAACCTTACAACCAAAATAACCAACGATCTCGTTATCTTCATCAAGAAGAAGAAAATGAAAGGAGGTTACAACTAGAGCAGTCATTTTGTCTGGTTTGATACTAAAACTTCCAGTTTTTGATACTGAAACCCTAGGTTCAGTTTAGAGAGAGACTTGACGGAGATAAAGCCGAGTAGTACTCTCCTAGTCTCCCTTGCTCGTGTTTTATACCCTCACACACATTTTCACCTTAATATTCAACCTCTAGCTTAGCCACGTACAAGCATGATAACTTGGCTAGTGAACAAGTATAGCTTTGGAAAATAAATAAATATAGTATAATATAAAACACTTAATGAACACTAAAAATATTACAATATAAAATAAAAAAATTGGGTAGAAAATTAACATCAAGGAATTTAACTTGGAAGAAATATAAATTGGTTTACAAGCTCGTCCAAGAGTGACATTGGTAAAAATGGAAAATTAGCATTAAGCAATTTGTCTCGGTGGAAATACTCCCCGGAAACTTAGATTTGGACGAAAAATTCTTGCTAAGATCGTGACATCGAAATAAATAAAAATTAGTTTAGAAGCTCGTCCAAGAGTGACATCAGTAAAAATTGAAATTACCATAGATCGTGACATAGAAATAAAAATTGGTTTACAAGCTCGTCCATGAGTGACATCGGAAAAAATGGAAAATTAGCATTAAGCAATTTGTCTTGGTGGAATACTCCCCGGAAACTTAGATTTGGACGAAAAATTCTTGCTCAGATCGTGTCATCGAAATAAATAAAAATTGGTTTTAGAAGCTCGTCCAAGAGTGACATCGGTAAAAATTGAAAATTACCATAGATCGTGACATCGAAATATAAATTGGTTTACAAGCTCTTCCATGAGTGACATCGGTAAAAATGGAAAATTAGCATTAAGCAATTTGTCTCGGTGCAATACTCCCCGGAAACTTAGATTTGGACAAAAAATTCTTGCTAAGAGTGACATCGGTAAAAATGGAAAATTACCATCAATCAATTTATCTTGGTGGAGATATTCCCCATAATAGATTTGGACGATAAATTATACTTGTTAAGATAGTGACATCGAAATATAAATTGGTTTACAAGCTCGTCCATGAGTGACATCGGTAAAAATAGAAAATTAAACCAATTTATCTCGGTGATCTCCGGAAACTTAGATTTGGATGAAATATACTTGCTAAGATATCTTGACATCGAAATAAAAATCATGGGTTTAGAAGCTCGTACAAGAGTGACATCGATAAAAATGGAAAATTACCATCAATCAATTTATGTTGGTGGAAATACTCTCGGAAACTTATATTTGGATGAACTATACTCTCTAAGATCATGACATCGAAATTAAAATTGGTTTATTTGAATAAGCCATGTCCAAGAGTGACATTGGTCAAAAAAATTGGATATCGAGTCTTGTCGATTTAAGCCAATCATAGTCGTTCGTGAATTCATAATGCCGACCAATCAATAAACTAGTTACACCTGATAACCTAACATCCCCAAACATCCTTGCCAATATTACGGTTGATCGGTCGATACGACCAATAATGCGATATTATCGGATATCCATATATATGGAACATTTAAAGGCACAAATATTTCATGTATCCATATGTATCCCTGATATTTCATGTTTCTTCCAGATTAAAGGCACAGACATGATAAAATCCTATATTATCGGCCAGTATTTAAAAAAATAAATACTGATCGATCGGTTCTTTTAATACAAATTTAATTGTAAGAGCTAGCTAGGCTTCTAAGAATATGAATTGGGATTTTATATAATCAAAAAAATTGCACCAAAAAGCATTTATGATCTTAGGGGTATATCTAGTGGGACCACTGTCCTAAATACCACCTCATCACTAAATACTAGGAGTATATATATGGAACATTCCTATGATTGTTTTTGGATTTTAGGGGTACATTCCTATGGTAGTTGTACTTTGGGACTTCTTGTTATGTGTGACTGAAAGAGAAGTATAATTGTATTACAACAAGAGCCTTTATTGTATACCCCACAAGATCTGATAATTTTTGGTCTTATCAAAAACAATAAAAAGTTGGTATAGCCACACTTATTTCTTAATTTACTTTTTTTTGGGTAACAAGATATAAAGTAGAGAAAGAAAACAACCTAACTATATGCTTCTCAGTTCTCACACTCTTGGCTTACCTAAATAAGTATTATTCTTAAATGTAGCAGTATCTTTGATCAGAGCAATGAAGCCTTTTTATTTATTTTTATTAATTGTGTAATAAAACATTTTCCTTTTTTTTTTTTTTTTTTTTTGAATTTGTTAACATTTTATTTTTGGTAAAACTTGGGACCATATTATTTGGAAATATATATACTACCTTAGATACTGATAGGGTTATGGGTGTTATCAAACCTTCTAGAGTATTCTCTCCTTCAAAAGCATTTGTCAATCACCACGCTACTGCTTTCTTGGGTACATGCAAAAGAAAAGATAGATCTCTTGGTACTCCTCTTCTTCTGTTTTGCCAAATAATATAGAGAAGATTATTTTTGTTTCTAAAATGTCGCCACATTTTTTGGCTTGACCCAAATTTGGCATTGGTGCCAAGATCCCTTGTGGTCCAGTCTTTCCATAAATTATTGTTATATTTCTTCCATTTGGTCGAGTCTAAATTAAAATTAAAATCTGATAACTATCATAAGGGCTTATGTTTATATAAGGTATATTATGGAAAACTGAATTGGGTTGACTCAACGAGTTAATTAACAAACAAATATCAAGCAAAGAATTTAAAGAACCAATATTTTTATAAAACTAAACGAAGCAAAATAATACCAACATCCTCAACATTTAAAAAAATAAATAATAATAATCAAACTAAACAATTTCTAAAAACAAAAACCACATTATTCGAAAGTTTCTTTGATTATCTTCTCAACTAAAACCATCGCATCTGGTACTCGTGTTGCAGCATTAGCAGTTTCCATATCGATAAATATATGGTCATATACCCGAACAACACCACATTGATTTAATATATATATATATATATATATATATATATATATATATATATGATTTATCTAAATACGGAAAAATAGGGAGGCATTTTTGTATTCGGTTGTATTTATGGTTATAAATTATGCGAATCTATAGGGAGACTTTTATGTGTTCATTAAAGTAAATCCGAGAGAGAAAAATAAAAATGTAAAAAGAAATGAGAATTTGAGATGCAAAAGGTATAAGTGATTGATAAACAAATCAATGATGATATTCTTGAAAATGCACACGAATGAAAAAGATTTTTGAGAAGTCGAACAAAAAAAATGTTGATTACGTGACTAATCGGGATTCTTTTTGTAGACGAAAGCCAGGAAGACCCCTTCCCCTTGATGGACCTAGTCTTATAGAATCCATGTAATTTCAGCAATCCTTTGTGATTTCAATACAATGTCAAATTTGTGTAATATTGTGTAATAAAATTAGGCGTGATTTTTCCAAGTTTTCAACACAGTACTTGTGCTTTCTATATACTCATATCCAGTTCTTTGAGTTTGACAATGCAACCAACAACTCCAACACCATTCAATCATACACAAGAAAACAGTCATTAAACAAGAAGATTAATCCATTAGACAGTCATTAAATAGTCATTAATTAAGCAACTCCAACACCATTCAGTCATTAACATTACAAAAAACATGAAAATAAATCCTAAATCCAAAACATAAATTCCAAAAAACAGAACAAGATTCAGTCGTCCACAGTCCACAATTTCCCATTAGACCACTCTTAATTCCAATTTTTCTATGTACTTTGATGATACCTATTTCTTCAAAATAGTAACTTGTATAACAATTTGCAAAATCTGTATCATCATTTCCATTAAAGCAACTTAACCCAAAAAATTCACCATCTATAAGAAAATTGAAATCGGTTGAGCCTTACATTACGGCCATCACTCGGAGTCGTAATCCGACTTTTCCCTATCCGATCGCATATCGGTTTGAGAATCGAGTCACTATGTTGAGTATGACCTCATTTTCATGTGTTTTTCGTGATAGGTACTTTGATACTCATCCTCTACACTCGATTTCATTCACAGGGTGGTCTTTATAATCCTTATATCTTCCCAGCATAAATTGATGCTCTTCTAGCCCTAATCCTTCTCATTAAAAACACACCTTGTCTCCTTTCCCTTTTCTGCAACAATTGCAAAAATTCTTCTGGGTATTCTTCATCTTTTACTTTCTCTATGCTTCTCTTCTTTGTCTCTTCATTTTCTGCGCATACTGAATTTGCATGATCAAACTCATTCCACAACAGATCCATATCATCATCTTGGTTATTATTCTGCTAACCTACTTCTTCCTCTTCTCTCATATTCCTTGCCTCTTCTTTCTTCTTCTTTTTATTCAATCTTATTTCTTTCGATATATGGTACTTAGCTTTCTCTAGTTAATCAAAATTCATTTCACATACTGCTAATTTGAACCTCATCATCACTTCCTTTCTCTTCAAGCACTCCTCCTTATCAACTTCTTCCGCTGTCATTGGGGTCTTGCCTTTTTGATGGTTTGGAACCACTCCCTTTTTCTGGGTTATTCGGAGCCATTGTTATCTTTGAGACTTTTTTTTTTCTTCTCCTCTCTTGGCTTAATTTTCTCTCTGGAAAATGAATATAATCCCTAATTCCTCTTTCACATTAATTATCTTATTTTTTTTTCTTTTTTCTTCTGAGACATATTCCAAAGAGACGCATGCAGCGGTTGAATTCAAAGAAATAATAACACCCTACTAAAATGTCATGTCTTTTCAGACCTACTTTATGACGTAATGGTTATCCTTTAGATTTTGTTCCCTTAAATCCAGTTATAGATTTTGTTCCCTTTAACCGCTTATAAGATAAAACGGGCAAATATGCGTTACTTGCCTGCTCATTAAGAACGCGACCATTCAAATAATGCCTACTCATCATGGACGCGACCATTCGCCAACAAGTGTATTGGATGTCGATATAAGCTTTACTCATACCTGCTTGAAGCATTCTAAAATATTAAGAAAATCCTAAAAGCTTGTAAATTTTTTTTTTTGATAATCTTTCATCAGTATAATAGTGATGGATATGTTGCCGGAATTAACTACCCAGATACTACAGCACCTCCAACTGAAAGCATTTTAGAAAGCAAATATGTTTCCAAAGAGTGGACTACTATCCTCGGGGACAAAAGAATTGGACTCCTTTTTTGGTGTCACACCAAGAATAGGGAAAGAAGTTACTCAACTCTTTTATAGAGAGGAAGATTTCAGCCCGATCGTAACAACCAACAATCACGATGCCCAGAATGATGGAACCCATGAAGATTTGAGTAAGTTGCACCCAATAGATGGATCCTGCAATGGTCTGTATGTTTTTATGTTTCACACCACGACATACAAGATCCCGTATACTTATGAATCCGTAAAGCGGTGAGCACCTACATCTGCCACAACTATGCATCCCAATTGCACGAGATCAAGTACTTTCGTGGTATCCACAATACAATGTAATTGGGGTTTGGCTACTGTCAACGTACCAATGAGTACAAGGTTGTTCGAATTCACATGGATGGTAAAGTTCAAATACACACTCTAGGAGACAAGAGGGGATGGAGGAACATAGCAGAGGAGATTCCTTATACTTTTCGGAGTTTAGGTGTGTACGCACATGGTTGTATTTTTTGGAAAGATTGTTGTCAGCAGGATATTGGCATAATATCTTTCAATTTACAAACTGAGACGTTCCATCAACATTCTCCACCCCCGCATCATATTCCGATAGTGAATTCCCAGAACTTGGGATGGTTATGTTCGGAGTTCGCCTTTTATTTTACTACATCCATGAGGCCTACGATGAGGGATTAATCATCCCCGGATAGATTTGGGCACCCATTTCCAAAAAAAATATTCATACATGGGCACCTGGCGGGGAATGAAATTGGAATCATGAGATAAGCATTTTCTTGGAAAAGGATGAGGATGAAAGGTGGCATACCTATTACCCGATAGCTTTTGAAAAAAACAAGGACCTCCTATTGTGGCAGAATAGGCGTTTATTGCGTTACAATGCTCTCACCAGAACTTGGACGGAAATTTGGGGGAAACTATTGTGGGAAACAATCAGGGTTGCAATTATTCCTCATATGAGGAGCACTGTCTCGTTGAAGAATTTTGGTGGACAATCGGAAACGTGTACTCATGATGTCCATGCCATGCCACTAACACATTCCTTGATGGTTATCTGGTATTTAGCTTTTTTTTCAATTTATTCCTTAGTTGTGAGCTTTTTTTTTTTGTTTTTTGTTTTTGGTGTTTGGATTATTTTTTATGTTGAAATGTACAATTTAATTAGTTTGGGTCATTGTTTAACTAGCCAACCTTTGGTTTTTTCCTTTATTTTTGCGTTACACCTATGGTTTAAGCCGTCATGGAGGCGCCCACCCCAACCGACCTAGGTAATTAGTCGAAAAGTAGAAAAATTATTTGGGTATTTCTAATCATGATTTATTTTAGTTTGTTATGTTGAATGTATATTTGATTAAAAGGAAATTAGATAAACATGAAAATATTCATTCTATATCTCATTATATTGCTACAATATCTCATTGTTTAGTAATATGGAAATTGAAATATTCGGTGTAAATACCAAAGAATAGTGATTTAAGATGGAAAACCTAAAAAAATTAGCCAACAGGTGTATTGGATGTCTATATATATATATCTAATAGAGGGTCAAGCTTTTTGTTTTTCATGACATGTAGGATTTTAGACCCCCAATTAACATAAATCCATCTTCAATGGTGGGATCCTACAAACTAGGATGGATGTGAAAATAAAGTTTTATTTACACCTTCACTTGCACCCCCACGTCATATTTTCAATTATTTTATTTTATTTAGAAATTAGTAAAAGTAAAGATACACGGTTAAGATTTTATCATATAAAATATTCTAAAGATTAAACCTTTCACTATTGGAGATAATTTTTCAACCATAGGATCCTATATTTATTACTATATGTGTATAATCTCTTAAATAAAAGTCTTAAATAGACTTCCACGTAGGATTTTTTACACCCACTGTTGGAGATGCTCTAAGCTTTGCTCGTATCTGCTTGTAGCATTCTACAATAAGAAAATCCTAAAAGCTTGTAATTTTTTTTTGATAATCTTTCATCAAGTATAATAGTGATGGATATGTTGCTCGGAACTATAACTACCGAGATACTTCAAGCATCCAAACTGCATAAAGCGTATTAATATTAAAATGTGTATGCAAAGAATGGAATACTATCCTTGGGGACAAAAGAATTGGATTCCTTTTTGGTGTCGTCCCAATTGCACCGTATCCAGAAAATTCGTGGTATCCACGATACAACATAATTGGGGGTTTTGCTTTCTTGTCAACGTACCAATGAGTACAAGGTAGTTCGAATTCACATGGATGCATGGTAAAGTTCAAATACACACTCTAGGAGACAAGAGGGGATGGAGGAACATAGCAACGAAGATTCCTTATACTTTTCGGAGTTCAGGTGTGTACGCACATGGTTGTATTTTTGGAAGGATTGTTGTCAGCAGGATATTGGCATAATATCTTTCAATTTACACACTGAGACGTTCCATCAACATTCTCCACCCCCGCATCATATTCATGGGAGTGAATTTTGGATAAATACTAACCCATCACTTGGGATGGTCATGTTCGGAGTTCGCATTTTATTTTACTACATCCATGAGGGGATTGATAGGCCCCGGATAGATTTATGGGCTCCCATTTCCGAAGAAAATATTCATACATGGGCACCTGGCGGGGAATGGAATTGGAATTATAAGATAAGCATTTACTTTGAAGAGGATGAATGGCCGACTTATAACCCGATAGCCTTTGTAAATAACAAGGACCTCTTATTTTGGCAAAATACGCGTTTATTACGTTACAATACACTCACCAGAACTTGGACGGAAATTTGGGGGGCACTACCGTGGGAAACAAGGGTTGCAATTATTCCTCACATGAGGAGCGTTGTCTCGTTGAAGAATTTTGGTGGACAATCGGAAACGTGTACTCACGATGTCCATGCCGCTAACACATTCCTAGGCTTATCTATGTAGCTTTTTTTTTCTTGCAGTTTTTTTTTTTTTTTTTTTTTTTTTTTGGTATTTGGATTTTTTTTCTATGCTAAAATGTACAATTTATTCATTGGGTTATTTATGTTGCCTTTTTTTTTTCCTTGTATTTTTTTTGTTTTTTGTTTTGGTGTTTGGATTTTTTTCTATGTTGAAATGTTCAATTTCGTGCATCAACATGAAAGTGTTGCCGCTAAATGTTGGGTCATTGTTTAACTAGCCAACATTTGGTTTTTTCCTTTTTTTGCGTTACACCTATGGTCAGTGGTAGGGCCACCCCAACCGACCTAGGTAATTAAATTAAAGGAAATTAGATAAAATGAAAATATTCATTCCATATATCTCATGAGATCATAATTTATTTTAGTTTGTTATGTTCGTTATGTATATTAGATTAAAAAGGAAATTAGATCAACATGAAAATATTCATTCCATATCTCCTTATATTGCTACAATATTCGATGTAAATACCAAAGAATAGGTGATTTAAGATAATGATGGAAAACCTAAGAAATTAGGGTTTTCCTTAGAAATATATATAAATTACACCAAGCATAGAAAAAAATTAACATAGAGTATTAAGAGGAAAATGAGTTCGCTAAGAGGGATTTGTAGAGATGAAGGCGAAGAGAGGATCCAAAAATGTCCTCGACTGATGGCTGGTCCTCGTAAATTGAGGATTATCATTACTGTGGACGGAATAACTACTGTTCCTGGTGTTCCTCTCAACGTTGTAATTAGTTCTGTTGTCAGTAGTGTTGACAATGATGATGTTCCTATTTATGTTGATGTAATTCCTGGTGTTCCTCTGGACGCTGTAATCAGTAGCGATGAGGATGCTGATGTTTTCGATTATTGTGATGTTCCTATTGTGAATGATGATGCTCCTGCTTCTATTATTGAAATTATTGATGAAGATCGTCCCGATGTTAGGATATGGCAGATAATCCAAAAGTTAACAAGCATGATCTTAACAAGCATGTGGAGCCCGATGAAGCAGAAAATGACAAATCCGAGGATGACAAGGCGCCCAAGCCTGCTGGTTGGAGTGATCAGGTTCACCTCAGCATTGCAAGAAGAATTGTTTGAAGATGGGGATGGTTCATTTGATATGGTTTTTTTTTTTTTTTTTTTTTGATGATATGGTTTGATTTATCGATTTCATTTTGTGGACGCTTTGAAAGTTGTTTTCGTTTCTTGTTTCGTTTGCTAATTTTGTCATTTAGAAGAAGGTGATGTTTATGAATTCTTTTATTATTTAGGTATTGGAATCATGAAATAAATCAAATAATTATTTACAAGTTCATAGACTTTACAGAATGCAATATATTCTTGCAAATTTATTTATTTATGAGGTGTGCATTCTTTTGGAAAAATAAATATAATTAGCTGAAAGAACGGAGGAAATGTAGAAAAATATAGTTTTCCCCCATGTAAACAATAAGAATCAATTTATCACTTTAGGTCTGATCTTATTATCTCCTTGCAAATACTTTTAACAAAAATACGAGTTTGAACAAGTAAAGTGCTATTGAAAGTAAAGTCTTTGCTATACGACGATGTTAATGATAATGATCTTTGCGTGGAATTGGATGAGAATGAGGAACCGGACTAATCGACAAAGAACCAGGTTTTTGATGACCATTTTGTTTTCGGTGGTGGTTTTATTTATTTTTTAAGTCTTGCACTAGATGGAGGCTTTTACGCTGATAGATAGGTTGACATTTATGTGATGAATGATTCACGTTGAACTTTTATGTTTTTTTTGGAAATGATGAACATGAAAATGGATGGGTTTAGTTTATTTATCTTTATTAGCTTCTTGTATGTGTTTCCTACATAGGTGCCACCAATAATTCATATGTTTCCTCCCTAAACCAAGAATAATACGAGGAGACAACCCGACTTAAAATTATTAAGGTAAATATTATTTGAAATAGGAAAGTAATTTTTTTCTATAGCCTCTTCTCGAGTTGGTTAGAGATCGGAAACAAAATTTCGAAAATTTTGGGAAACAATTTTATCACAAACTGTCTACGATATATTCTCTCATAAAATAAGGAAACTAACCATATTGGTTACACATCAAAAATTTGGAAATAAAAAAAGAAAAACACCAAAAATCTTTTGTTTGGCGGGTGATGAAAATGGATTTTACTGGGCGGGATGATTTCAAAAGGAAAATCAATTCCCGCCTAATGGTTTAGTTAAATTCCAAAAAGAAAAAGAAAGATGAGTTCGATCTACTTTTTCAGTTTTTTATTACTCGATTCATTCTCTCTATGAAATCATAATTCTACTACTATCTCTAATCTTTACAAGGAACCTACCTCTTCAGTCTCGATCTTTGTTGTTGGTATTATTTCTACAACCCATTATCGAATGAATATTAAATTGATGTTAAAATTTGTTGTTCGATCTCATGGAATCAGATGTTAGATCTTATAGGTTTAGTAGTTAAAGCATAATTAGGGTTTTTATTCTATCACTTCTTATAGGTTTACTAGTTAAAGCATGAGTAGGGTTTTTATTCTATTACTATCTCTAATCTTTACAAGGAATCTACCTCTTTAAACTCGATCTTTGTTGTTGGTATTATTTCTACAACCCATTCATCAAATGAATATTAAATTTATGTTAGATTTTTGTTTGATCTCATGGAATCGGATGTTAGATCTTATAGGTTTACTAGTTAAAGCATGATTAGGGTTTTTATTGGTGTATCAAAGAACAAGTTAATGACAATCACATGTTGTACGATGAGATGTGATTTCATTTTGTTACAACAATAATATTTTAGGCTTAAGTTACATGCATGAACTATTATAAGATTTAGGTAAGGATCTTTCTTTCATGTTACTTAGTAAGGCTTTACTAGTTAGTTAGGTTTTACAAAATAAAAATAAATAAAAAACTTAACGATGCTAATTTTTTTCTAAGGTTTTTGTTATTGTTTGGGTTGGATTTTGATTGAGAGTTAATAACTCTACTTTGATCGACGATGTTGTGTCAATCATATTTATATACAAGGCTTCTCAAGATTTAATCATTTGAGTCTCTGTTACTTGGCTAGCCTGTAACGTCTGCATTTTAAGTTGCCACTTTTAATAATACCATGTTCTTTGGTTGTCCAATTTGAATATATCTTCAAGCTAAAAATGGATAATCACTATCTGGTGCTTTAGTGCTCTAGGCTTTTGTAACAAAAAGTTATATAAGACCGTTTAACCGGTACCTTTCGCTTTGTGGATAACACAATAACCATGAGGAGATTTTGTGTGATGCAGTGATGTTTTAGCCTCAAGTTACATGCATCAATGAGTTCATGTTTGTTTTCTTTTCATATAATAGAAAATAGGTGTAACACATGTTGCCTATCCTGTTAGGTTTAGCTAATATTTTCCAAAATAAGCTCAAATTACTAACTAAGATGATACCTACACGACTTTTGTCATGGAGAAGATGATGATTACGACCAATGGAGGGAATCAGATTATGAGGTGGATTCGATGAAGAAACGATGGATTTAGATGAGAGTCATGATGACATTGTACAATCGATGATGATGATGATGGTGAAGATACGGTCCACCTTTGCTAGATTTGAAGACTTAACAGGTAATGTGCGAAACCTTGTACTTACTTGTTTCTACTTAAACATCACATGGTTTCATATGTTTCCTCGGTTATTTCCAGAGTCAGAAGATTTTGAAAATGATGATTTGGAGGTGTTAGAAGAAAAAGAAGTGGAAAATGCTCCGGAAGCGAAAAGCGACCACAACAAGAAGACTCTCGACGTGATCATAAAAGAGAGGGGAATGACAAGAATGTTGAAGCTGCATAGATACTTCTCGGATAAAAATGCCAAAAGAAGGGATATTGAATTTGACAAAATGTTCCGGCCTATTGGTAACCATAGAATTGAATTCAGTAGTTACCTAGGCTATTTGGTCCGTGATATGGTTGGCATAAAACATTTATGTTGGAAGGAAGTCCCTTCGACAACAAAAGAAAATATGTGGGAGAAAATTTGGTATGCATATGCGGTTACCAATTCGTCGTTTTTGTTGTCTAACTGTGAGTCTGTGATTAACATACATTAGATGTTATTGCAGCTTCATTATGAGGTGCCCCATGAGATGAAGCGAGTGGTCATGAAGCGTCTACTGTTCAGTGCGGGACTTTAGAAGGAAATTGTACAAAAATCATGTAAAACCCTTCTGGAAATGCCGCACAAACTAAGAACTTTCCCCAAAAAGTACGAAACGGTAATGGACTAAGAAAAGCTGGGACAATTACCTTAATCATGTACTAAAATCGCATATTTTTAAGGTATGGAATACACATTGCTTTTTCTAATTTGTGTTTCGTTCTTATTGTCTATCCCAGCATACTAATGAAATTATTTTTATTTCCTCTGCAAGAAAAATTCGGAGAGGGGAAAAGAGGCAATATCACAATCAAGTTACCACATCGGACGGGACGAGGAGGATACTCGGGATTAAAACTAAAATTAGTAAGTCTGTTGTCTTATTTATTATACACACTTGCCATGATAAAACCGGCCATATCTGTTTTGTATGTCGTGTTGGGTGTCTCATATATGCAGAAACTTAAAACGGTATAGGGATGTGTCCTCTTACACCAATCTGTAATTTTGTCACATTAGATGCTTTGGAATAGGTTTTTTGTTTTACACAGTTAATATCTGTGCGGATGTAAATCCTTACTTGTTTCTGGTAACTACTAGGTCCAAAGCGGAAAAGTTCTTGAAGAAGATCTTGAAGACCGGTGCTTCATGTGGGCAAGAGCACGAAAACAAAGACGGAATTGTTCCAGACGAGTTTGTCGAGCGAGAAGACATCGAAGTTGTGAGAAAACGAAACTTTACGGTCCTCATGATTTTAACCAAAGTAAGTGCAAAGTAATTGCATGAGGTTTAAATCGAGAATTTAACACATTATTTGAACAGGGAAGAGAAGCGGAAGATGATTCGAGAGGGAACTCTAACGGTTGGTCATAACGAGGATGCCCTAACAGTTATGATCGGCCCGGATAAGGGTGGACGTGTCAGGGGGCTAGCTTTGGAGTGACGGAAACCCTTTACTTTCCAAATGGTAGAAAACCAAGACACTCGAAAGAGAACGATGAACTGCGTGAAAAGATGAAAGCTAAGGAGAAAGAATTAGAGTCTACTAAAAATGCGTATCGAGATTAACAGATAACTTGTTATCTCAAGGAGTCGACATTGCGAAAATTGTGGGCAACAGTATCAGCAAGTCTGGAGGAGAGGTAAGTGAACCGAGTTTTGATTAGATTGTGTAATTTTTAAAAAAAAAATGGCAGACAGTATCTGATTTTTTCAAACAATGTGTTCAACTACATTCACAGGATGCAGGACCTAGCAACGCCTCCAATCGATCTAAGAATAACATAGGTCCAGAATCAGTTAAGAAACATCCAAAAAAACATGGGAAATCCGGTCCGCAAAAGTCATCTGAAATCACCAAAGGGTCCGCAAAGCGGGACTCTCCTTGTACTATAACGCCGACCGTTTCTACTGAATCCCCGCCGTCTTTAGTATAAAAAAAGAAGTTTTCGTCTCCTCTATCCACTTGGGAATCTCAGAACGTGCCATCTGAAAAAGTTACCATTGATGTATGGTTTTCCAACGCGTTTAAATTTTCAATCTTCCATTTACTATCTCTCACGCGCCTTGTGTTTCTACAGGGCATAGGATGCAAACTTTGGTTTGGAGAAAAGGACAACATTGTTGCCATTGGTAGAGCTTACTCTTCAAAGAAGGTATCTTATAAAATGAAGTCAGGAATGACGGGTGAGGTTACATGCTATAGCGTCATGGTTAGTGAAGTGCTAAATGAAACCATCAAATTACCCTTTGGCACATCTTACGGGATAAAAACTTTAAAAGATGTTGGTGATGCTTTGAAATTAGTTGGCCATCAAATCAAACCATCTTGGATCAAAAGGTTGGTTGCTATGCTTGTTTGCTTTATTAACTCATTGGATATGTTTTTACACAAACCGAGTTTTATATATATATATATCTTGTTTGATATAAGAGACGAATATGTTATGTATGAATCACGGATGTTAGTGTATATTTTAGAGAACCTTATAGAACGAGATATGTAGTTAGCTATTTGATTGTGAGTCGGTTGTGCATTTTGCTTAAATGGTTTCTTTGCAAAAATAAGGTACAACTTTCATTTCAATTTTCTCGATGCGGGTAAGTCAACCAAAACATTCGAGGTGTGAAATCAGGATCTACTCAACGGAAGCCAATCTCGTATCGCGATATCCGAAAAAGTTCCGAAGGTATGTGTTTTAAACCAGTTACATGATCTTAAGACCATATGAGTCCGAAATATGCCATCAACTACTATACGAATCACGGATTCTAGGGTGTATTTTGGAGAACCTTGTATATTTGTTACCTATTCATCTGTGTCTTCGCATTCACGGTGGAATTTGGCATATTTGTCACCCGAATATGGAATATTACTCTCTTCGTGCGGGTAAGTCAACAAAATTTGGGAAACATACTCTGGATGTGACGTCAAAAGATCCACCTAGTCGGAGCCAATACGAGATCGCGACAACTAAAGCGATTTCTCTCAGTATCTGTTTTATTTTTACATGCATTTTAAATCTCAATTTGTTTTGAAGTTTTCGCTTGAAGATGTTCATATGCCATATATTTCCGCAGGGTAGAAGGTGCAACCTTTTTGACGAGTTGTCTGAGGAAAACGTCCTTGCTAGAGGTAGATCTTTTCTGTTAACAGGAAAACAACAATTACATGGAAAGGATGGGTTGGAGGTTGATTGCCACAAAATCCTGATTGATGAAGTAATAAAACCGAATTTATGTCTACCCGTACGATTTTCTGGTATGGAAACATTTGGGAAAACTCTTGGAAAAGCAATTCCTTGGCCAAAGTTTGGTGTTCAGTTTACCGAGCCTGCTAAGAAGGTTAGTTGCTTGGCTTGTTTGATTTGTAAGTCGAATATACATAAACCGGTCTATCAATTATATGAATCACCGATCCAAGTGTAAATTAGAGAACCTAGAAAAATAGAAACATGTGTAACTTTCAAAAGTAACTAATAACTCTTTTAATCTTATGCAGAACCCTACCAGTAATTCACAACCAACTACTTCTCTGCGGAAGTCTCCTTCACGTAGCAACCCTTCTGATGGATCTAAGAAGCAGTCTCCTAATCTTATGCAGAACTCTACCAGTAATTCCCAACCAAATCTTTCAATATCTCTAGAGAAATCGTGCACATCTAAGGCAGAACCTCTGGCTAAGACATCTAATGGAGTATGTTTTTTTTGATTTTTTTTTCTTCGTAAATCTATATTGCTAATTCTAGCATCTTCTTTTTATATGATGTTCATATGCCGTATCTCCATGAGAAAGCAAAATAAGACTTTTGGAATGGATCTAGGGGAAACGTCGTTGCTAGAGGCGATATTTTACCTATTTGCCCAACCAAAAAATACATGGACAAGATCTTCCTAAAAACTGTTATGTTGTTAATATTCAGGAGGTTATAGTTCCATTGTTTGTGTTAACCGAACCAAGTGGTGAGTTTAAGTTATTAGGGGAAGATAAAGATGGTTTTGTGGCATGGCCGAAAGATAACTGTTCCATCTCTGATGACAAAGTTAGTTTCTTAGCTCTTTTGCTTTGTTAATCAAGTATATAAATAGTTTTACATAAATCGTGTATTCAGTTTGATTAAAGAATAAGTACGAGATAGAAATATATTAACATCTAAATGGAACATGAATGCCAGTGTAAATTTGAAAATTGATATTTGGTTACGGATTTTATTATGGGCGTCAGCTGTGAAAAATGCCACGGCCTTCGGTGAAGTTGGCTTTATTACATTGTTGGAAAAATGACTTTTGTCTGTCTCTTGTTGAGAATTCACATGACAGACGAATTCGCCTTGGATTTAGAATATATATATATAATACATTTAATCTCTTGCTGCAGGAAACTCCACATCATGGAAAACCTCATAAGCAACCGAACAGATTTTAGATTCGAGAAGAAATTGGACAGAGTTACCTAAGAACAACAAGCGGCCTTACGAGAAGATAAACTGAATGAGGAGCACCTAGCGGTCAATCCACATTCAGGGAGTCATGCACCTCGACAAGCTTCCAAAGAAGATTAAAGGGGCGAGAGAAAGTTATATGTACAAAGTGTAGATCGGGCATACCAACTTCCGGATGGGAAACAGAGGATGACAAGGTTTGCCGCGTAGAATGTCACAACTGATCAATTGCTTGAAGAGACACCACCATCAAAAAAGTTGAAGAAAAGCGATGATTTTTGGATAAATGCTCTTTAATATTTTCTTTTGCAAATTGTTAGACCAAAGCTCAACATTTTTTACTGTGTTATTAAAAATAATATGAATTTCAGATTTAACCACAATTTATATAAAGTATAAAAAAATTTGGATAGTGCCAGGTGGATGGTTTAGATGCGTCATATCTGAACGGCTTAGAGGCATCACACGCGTAATACACACGCTTCGAGGTTAATTGGCGTGGATAAACATAACATAAAGACACACTAAACAAATATAAATTGGCGTGGCTAAATATCACATAAAGCCACGCTATATGGCGTGTCTATAGGTTCTCCGATGAACGGCTCCCAACGTTACATGTGGACGGTGAATGTTACATCCTCAGGCGGTCAATATTGCATCATCTTAAATTAGATCCAACGATTCCTAATACGTCCACGTGGATCAAGGTAATTGGAAATGGGCGTGGCTAAATATCACATTTAACCACACTCTATGGGGCGTGTCTATAGGATATCCAATGAACGGCTCACAACGTTACATGTGGATGGTATTCAACGGTTCCTAATACACCACGTGGATGAAGGCAAGTGAAATTGGTGTGGCTAAAACATAACATATAACCACGTTAAACCTATATGGCATGTCTATCGGATAACCAATGGCTACACCAAAAAGCAATTTCCGTGTCTAAAGTGAACCAAATAGCCACACCTAAAAGCAATTTGCTTGTCTAAAGTGAACCAAATAGCCATGCCGAAAAGAAATTTGGGTGTCTATAGTGAATCAAATAGCCACACCAAAAAACAATTGGCGTGTCTAAAGTGAACCAAATAGCCACGCCAAAAAGCAATTTGTGTGTCTATAGTGAATCAAATAGCCATGCCAGAAGCACTTAGTGTGTCTATAGGGAACCAAAAAGCCACGCCAAAATAATAAATCGTGTGTCTATAGAGTACCAGTACTTAAGTTTTTTGGAAACTATATAGCAACGCCTATATGGCTCTGGCGTGTCTATTTCATGCAAAAATAGACACGCAAGGCAAGCGTTGCTATAAGCTACCTAAAACCACGCCGTGTTACCTAAAACCACGCAAGCAGAAGTCACGCCAAGTCCAAACCAAATTGGCGTGTCAAAACCCCTATGGACACGCCAATTTGGCGTGGCAAAAGCGTCTGTTTGTACTAGTGCTAGTTAAAGGTCTTATTTTGCCACCTCTTGTCATTGCGACAAAATCGCAGGCCGTCTTTACACTTTCATGTAATGACCCATTGATCTTGTGTTATCATTTCTCTAATATTATTGCCTCTGCAGGATGTTTTTCATGCGACAATATGACAGGCCTAAATATTTTTGCGAACATAAAGCCCCATGACATTGCCGTCTTGCGACGAAATCGCAAGACGTCATTACACTTTCATGTACGGACCCATTGATCTAGTCTTATCTTTCTCTTTTGTATTAGTGCCTCTTCAGGATTGTTGCACAAATATGATAGGCCTAAATATTCTTGCTAAAATAAATCCCATGACATTTTGCGTCTTAAGACACTTATCAGCTCCCTAATGGAGGGTGCCGCCATTATCTTCCCCCTGGTTGCCCCTTCAAGGAGACGTACCTATACCATACAAGGTTGGCTCCTCCCATCCGGTCTTAACAACAACCAGTTGTTTTCGCAGCCTCTTATCCCTTTTGCCTATTGGGCTTATGGTTACGAGACTGCACCCTAAGTGGGGTTTTCTTCGGGCCGAGTGCATCATAGCCAAGACTTGCCAAGAATGGCCGAGACACTTCAAACGCCCCAGGCACTCTTGGCTCAACCGTGTACCTCGGCGCCTTGATCGAGTTTTGCACTCCTTAGAAGAGACCTCGGTCGTCCAACCTAAGTCATAAGCTTAGGTTGAAAATCCAAAGTACCTCTCCTGGATGGGCTTTATTGACCCCAAATCTCCATGACCCAGTTCGAGGGGCGGTGTAACCTTTCACCCGAGCCATACAATAGGTACCCCCTTCTATGACGCACTTTAGGTCTTACATTTGCCTCTTACGAAATTTTATTCGCGAACTAGGGTGTACGCCATAGAAGGTTTGCCTCTATCTATGCGAAGTTATCGCACGTCTCTATTCTTTCGTAAAGAATCATAATCTCTGCGAATTTATCGCATGTTTCTATTCTTTTGTAAAGAATCATAATCTCTGCGAAATTATCGCATGTCTTAATTCTTTCATTCATTCTTTCATTTCTCATAATATCATATCATTTTGAAGCAAAGTAAATATTCAAGAGAAATTCTAATACGTTGTAATTCTAAAATCTTTGTAATTTTGAAATCTTTGTAATCGCGTGATTGAATCGCAAATCAAAAATCTTTTATTTTCTGCGAAATTGTCGCATGTCTTAATTCTTTCATTCTTTTCACAAATATATGATGCCTTACTTTCGGCGAAATCTTCATATCATTTGAAATAAAGCAAATATTCAAGAGAAATATATAAAGTGATCTATATGAGATTGTATTCCCTTTTGAAATCTTTGTAATCTTTTTGAATTTTGGTAATTGTTCAATAGACATCTTTGAAATCTTTGAAAGCAAATATTCCAGTTTCACAATTTTTTTTTTTTTAAATCTTTGAAGTCTTGCGATTATATCGCTCTTTGTAAATCTTTGAAATTTCTGAGATTTTGAAATCTTTGAAATCGTGCGATTGTATCTCTTTTTGTAAATCTAATCAAAAATCTTTTTATTTGTCGTAAGTAAAATAAAATGTTCAAGGAAGTGGTACTTAGCTTTCATGTGATTTGTTGTTCTTTGTCGTCTACTTACGAAGTATATGGTTTGCTTGCAAAACTAGCATCCTTGAAATGTATAAACGTCGCACAAAATATAATTATCTCGCAGAAAAAAGAAGTGTGAGAAATGAGATTTGAACCCTTGACCTGCCTCTTGCATATTCTCACACCATACCATCTGTACTAATCCTCTCTTGCGAAATATCTCTCTAAACTCTCTTACATGCGAAATAATTATGGACCAACTTTGTATAAATTTCGCGTAACAAAAATAAACTGCGAGAAGCAAGTATTGAACTCGCAACCTGCTGCTTGCATTCATGCCTTCTGACCAACTGTGCTAGTTTCTTATATGCGAAATTATCGTACACTTGTTAAAACTTGTCTTCCTCTGGTAATCCAAAAAAAAGATGCGAAAAATTCGCGGGAGGTGGGAATTGAACGTCCTCAAGCTCATTGTCTTCACCTCTGACCAACTTTGCTGGCTTCTGTTTGCGAAATAATCACCTACTTTCTTCTGTGCGAAATACCCTTGCGAAATATCCATGCGAAAAAATACACGTTCGTTGGGATTTGAACACGCGACCATGAACTCATTAACTTCGCAGATGACCAACTGTGCTGCCTCTTGTTTACGAAATAATGAAACAATATTGCGAAATTATTCATTTTCTCGCCCTTTGTAAAAAGAAGAAAATTATGCTCGCAAGCGAATTCGAACTTGCAACCACGAACGCACATACTGCTCTCTGGACCAACTGTTCAAGAACCTCTCTGTGAAATTAACGCACAACTTTTTTCTTTATTCTTTTATTCGCCACTGAAAATGAGAAGAAAATGAAAAATATGTATGTGTGCGAACTCGAACCCATGACCTACCGCTATTCGCTCCAACTCAAACCATCTATGCGAATTTGTTTGTGATAGAAATCACAGCGTCTTGCTCTTATCCTTATCTTCGATCTTCCTTTATTTCCTTCAACAATTTGCCTTTTTTTTCCCTGTTGTTATTGGATTTCTGCGAACTTCAACATCATTTATCTTCTGAAGATGAATTTCTTCCACTGAAATTTCATTTTTTCCAGTGAGTTTTGGTTTTTTCTTCTGAATTTTGTAGATCTGGTAAGATTTGTTGCCTCTAACGTTGAAAGAAGAAGGAAATTTCATTTTCTTTAAACTGTTTATGATGTTTGTTTCCTGAAAGTGTAAGTTCTTCCCCAAAACTTTCAATTTCGCTCCTGAAACTTTTAAGATCTAATGAAGACTAACTCCAATAGTAGCTATCTTGTTAAATTTTCTTGATCCAACAAGTTACAGGAAGGATATATCCTTTACTCGTCCCTGTTTCTAGCGCCAAAAATGTAGTTGCAGGAAATCCCACAACACACCCCATATAATATTTTGTAGATCTAAATCTATTTCATAATCAAAATAAAGATTAAAGTGCTAAAATCGTAAAATAAGACACAAGATTTACGTGGTTCAATCAATGTGATCTACATCCACGGGGTTAGGGTTCTTCACTATGATTATTAAAATTACATAAATATTACATTTAGAATCTCCATTAATGGATATTTTGTAGAGATCTAGATCTAATTATTTGGGGAAAAAGATGATAAAGAAAATAAAGTCTCTCTCTAAAAATATCTCTCCCTTACTAAATGTGTCCTCTCTAACAATTATGTCTCTCCTCTTTATATAGGTGTTTACATAGTGGATGACAACTCACATACAGCTCATATTCTCGCAAGTTCTTGTTACCTTCTCGCAGGCTCTTGATAATTTCGCAAGCTAGGGAAATGAATGCTATGTTGTTGCGAGATTCTTCTCCTACACACATCATCAAAGGAGGAAGAAGAGGAGGTTGATCCAAGAACTTTTTTCAAGGCATCTGACTTTTTTGGAGTGAACCCCTATTACAATAAGGTTGGTGACTATATAGGTCCTGATAAGGGAAAAGCAAATGCTGATGCTGGTGAAAAAGCTAGTGATGGTGAAAAAGCTAGTGATGTGGAGGAAGATAACAACAATGAGAAGGATCCATGAAATTCTTAAAATTTATTATGTTTTACTTGCTTTAGAAACTTAGTTTGTGGTTTGAACTCTTACATTATGTTTTGAACTCTTAGATTGTGGTTTTAGACTTGTTAAACTTATGTTAATTTTCAGTTTCATTTGCTTTAGAACTTATTCTTTTTTGTGCAGTTTTAGACAATATTAGAGTTTTACTAAGTCGGCATGGTTTGTAAGCTCGACCTTGCCGACCATCCCAGGCTATATGCTATAGTGCAATTAGGGATAGGTAGTCGTCATGGTTTGTAATCTCTACCTTGCCGACTTAAATGTTAGTAGTATAAAAGTATTACCTTTTAGGTACAAAGTACAACCCATTGAATGCTCAACGGCTAGAAATTTCAAAATCAAGACATTAAGTGTGTTGTTATTATAAAAGCATTCTCAACTTCATCTTCAACCTTGCATAAAGAATGGAAGTTTCAAGTGCAACACAACCAAAAATTTGTAGTCTTTGTACACTAAGTGGTCATTTTGCAAATGATTGTCCCTTTGAAGGAAGCAAATGCATTATTGATGGTTGTAAGGGATTCTTATTTCTCATGAAAGCTGCAATAGGAGATGCATATCAGCCGTATGCTTCAAAATGCACCTGCTGTGGGTTTTTCTATTGGATAGATGAGCGCCTAGCTACGTATGAAGATGAAGTTGCTAAAATCAACCTTCTGCCATGCACAAATCCATGTTGCGATGATGAAGCTAATTACCTCTCCTAGAAAACTATGTACCGGAAAAAGATACTATATATGTCCCAAATGTGTTAGGGTTAAGCTTTCTAATTAAAATTTTAAGGTTTGTATGCTTTAATTAAGTTTTAAAAGTTTTTAAGTTTTTAACAATCATTGTGTTCGAATTTAGTTACAAAATTCAAAGCGTGCCGGCGGCTTAACAGTCGACACTTAACATATTATTAACCTTGCCGACGAAAGTATAGTCGGCATGGTTGTACTCATAAACCCTACCGACTACAATGTTGTGAAGAACATCCAGGAACAACATTTTTTGTCTGTTTTGGTAGGCAAGGTTATCCTCATAAATCATGCCGACCACAAATTAGTCGGCAGGATTGTCCTCATAAACCCTGCCGACTACAATGTTGTGAAGAACATCCAGGAACAACATTTTTTTGTCTGTTTTGGTCGGCAAGGTTGTCCTCATAAACCCTGCCGACCACAAATTAGTCGGCATTGTATGAGGGAAATAACCTTGCCGACTGTTCCAGGCCTTTTTTCCTTTGCTGTCCTGCATGTACAGTCGGCAACCTAATGAAATCAAAACCCGCCGACCCTGGGACAGTCGGTAAGGTCGTGTGATAAATACAATGCCGACCAAAAGAGTTGACACCAAAAAACCACATCCATTTCATTTAATTGTAGTACTCCAAAGTACATTACACAAACCACGAATGCGATTACAAAAGTACTCCAAAAAGATTTCTTATTTCCTAATCATAATCACTCATCACTCAAAACTATTGGAGGGAGTTCATTCAAATCTATTGAACCTCCTTTAGTCAAATATATGGGACATTCCTTAGACTCATCTAAAGCATTCCAAAGGTACATGTTGTCCTCATAAAGTTTCATCCAGTCCCTGCTCTTGTTGAATATGAACTTTTCCCAAAAACTAAACCTACAAAAAGGAGGTATTTGACATTCCTTGTTGAGTTGTAGACTAATAAAATGATTATTATCCACCAAAGCAATAACAATTCTTCTATGCTTGAGCTTCTCCACACAAACCGCATGTTTCGGTGCAAATGCTACACTTAGTCCTTTACTAAAAAAATGTAACGCATGACCATGTATCCGCGAATAGATGGCCACACTCCGGCATTCTCAACCAATGCTCCCATTTGATCGGTGCATTTCCCTCAGGGCCTTTAACACTAGTAAGCAATTTTTTAAAAGTCGCTTCTTTGTCCTCCATGGAACCTTCTAGCATCATCGAGATATAAAACTCCTTGTCTTTTTCTAGTCGGGCGGCCATCTTCTTTCTTATGTATTGACATTGGGTGAGATTCTCCTCAACCGCTCCACTTAGGTGTCCCAATTGTTGGGAGGCAATGTGAAACCCACAATTTCCATCATTTGGGACGTCGTTGGTACCAATAACGAACTCTCGAATAATTTGAGGGAGTTGTACACGATACTCTTCCAATACCGGTTTTACTACCTTCCTCGGACGACCTCTTTTCTTCACAACGTCTCCTTGACTTGCTTGACTCTCAAGAGGTGGAGTGTCATTTGGATTCAAGTTTGAAACGGTAGGTGTAGTTGTTTCTTTGCTCGGCCGACCCCTTTTATTTACAATAACTTCCACACTTGCTTGACTCTCAAGAGGTGGAGTGCTATTTGAATTTAAGTTTGAAATGGTTGGTGTAGTTGTTTCTTTCCTCGGACGACCTCTTTTCTTTTTAGCCGGCTCTTCTTTGTATTCTGCCTCGGTATAATCATATCCGGATGGATCGCATTTTTTACTCAAATACTCTTTAATTTGTTCCCTTTCTTCCGCCCTCGTCTTTGTGGTAAGTGGTCTACCCGTTGGATCTTGTTTCCCATGTTCTTGAAGTTCTTCCATAAAAGGGTAAACAATCGGCATCAACTTGTGCTTTATAGTTTGTTTGTCCAACCTATTTAACTTGGGGTACTTGTCGAGGATTATTCTCCCAAGTTCCATATCGTCAAACACTTCACCGGGATATTCTCTTGGAGCCGGTTTGAAAGATAGTTTCTTCCAATAAGGATCAATATCTTCAATCGGAATCGGAGTTTTATACCTACCATGCATATGACGACATGGAAGTCCGATAGCCTTCATTATCTTACACTTACAAGGAGTGCTCGCTTTGTCATACTTTTGATACAACTTGAGATGTTTCATCATGAAACGTATTGCCCAATGCGAGATATTGCAATGTATTCCATCAAGCAACCCATTATCCCCCTTAAACTCCTTCAACTTCCGGAACCTACTTTCTTCGAATTGCTTTCTTATCTTGTTGATATCATTATTAGTGTACTCATGGATAGCATGTTGCACCATCACAATCCCATTTTGACTCGTGAAAAGTAGACCTTTTAGTCTCCCATAAGCTTGCTCTACCATACTTGTGGACTCAAGTTTGAAATGTTTATAGTCGTAAGTAAAAGCATACACAAACCTGTCTTTGTGTGGCGTCAACCATTGTCTCTTGCAATATTCTACTACTTTGGGGTAATTAGTGCCCCAATCATCCTCGAACTCCTTCAAGTTTATCTCATATCTTGACACACTCATAGACCAAACCAACTTATCCCACGCTTTCAGAATAACCCAAACTTGATCTCACCTTCTTTCCATTCTTCATCTTTTTCTTCTTATCTTCTTCTCTCTCCTCTTTAGTTAGTTTACTAAGACATTCATCTTCCTCATTTTCACGTTTAGTACCTTTATTTGCCTTTGGCTTTAGGATATGATTCCTACAATTCTTTCTAAGATTGCATTGTATATGCCAAGTGCAAAGCAAATTTTGTGCATTGGGAAAAACTATCCTCACGGTGTTCATTATTGCTTGCTCATTGTCGGTCACTACAACCCCGGGAGTCTCGTATTCGTGGTAGAGAAGCTTCAAAGTTTCTAATGCCCAAATATAACTATCATCCTTCTCACGATCCATAAAACAACATGCCACCGTGAACGATTTCTTATCCGAGGTTTGTCCTACAATGTTCAACAAGCATGTTGTACCTATTCATATTATAAGTACAATCCATGAACAAAACTTGGTAAAAACACCGCGCCAATTGAATCATATCGGGATGTGCAAGAAAAATACGATCCACCTTCCCCTCCGATGACTCATGGTGTCTCACCGTGTAGTTGTATTTGTGTGCCAACCATTGTGATTCTTCCATTACCTTTCTTCCATCCCATTCAATTCTTTTGATAGTTGCCTTGGCCGCATAAGTTGTAGACAATGAAGAAAGGTTATGCGGGTCGTCCCTCTTGAACTTACTAAGTAGCTTGCTTGGTTTAATTCCCCAACTTGTTCTTACTTGTTCGAACTCGTGCGGTTTCAACTTGGCAGTGCCCAACAAGAATTTCTAGATCTTTATGGTTATGCCAACCAACATCAACTCTATTAATTCTCCACATGTCATAGGTGTCTTTGTTCCTCCAAAAAATAATCTTGAATGGGCATCCACACTTCCTTGACTTCGTCTTCTACACCCTAGCCATCTTCTTATCATACACATAACCTTTTCTCTTGTGACTTTCGTCCTGTGATCGCAGTCGTATGCGTCAAAAATAATTCACTTTCTTACTTAACAAAATATAAATGAAGTATAAAGTAAGGAAGAGTTCGTTTCCATAGAGAGGCAATTGTTGTTATAAAATTCTAGTTCTTAGTAACCAAAAGGGGGATTTTTGTTTTATCAATGCAATAAAAGTAAATAAAAGCAGTAAATAATTGGAAGTAATCAATAAGATGAGAATATTGGTCAAGGAATTCATCTTCAATCTTAAACAAGTGCTTGCAATGATTAGAATTACGATTTAATCTCTTTATCATCAAAAGCCTAGAGTATCAAAAGAGCAAGATAATCCAATAATGTCCTAAGTTCATCAACACACACATTAGAGCTGCGTATGTGAATTCTACCTAAAGAATAACCTAACGCCTTGCGCTAATTAAGTTCAATTCCTAGGAGCATCAAGTTTCAGAAATAGGCTAATCAATGCAATTGTCATACATTGCGCATGACAATTCGGACAATGGTCAAACTCTACATATGATTATAAGAATGTATCACTACAAACCGTAATCATATCATGCTACTTGTATTTAGGGTTATCGCTCGATGATAAACCCTCAATTAGCTATGGACAAGATGCAAATTCAATTAATTGGCCACTTAACTAAACAAACATCTAAATCCTATCACAATACATCAATCATGTAATTATAAAAATAGTAGAAGTTTAAACGATAATCAAGAGAGAAAACTACTGCATTAATCAAGCACAAGTTATAGATATAGGACTACATCCTTAACCAATAATATAAGATTTAGCTACTCATAGCTATGGAGTTCATCAACATCAACATAATAATAATCAAAAGAAGATGAAAGCAAAGCAAACCCTAGTAGTGTAAACAAAAGTGGCTCTCCAAAAACTCCAAGAATGATGCGTCATTCCCAAAAGAAGTAGATATTCCCTTTTGTATTTTTCCAAAACTAGGTCAAGTATTCAATACCCAAGTCCAAGTAGTCCACCAAGCCCACATAAAGAAATACCCATGTAGAATTCTGCCAAAAATATCACGCCGGAAAACTGGTGCTAGTGTCTAAATTGCCTAATCCATCAGGAAAGCATCTCAGTGACCGACAAAGTCCACCGATTCACGGTCAAAGATAACAATCGACCGTCAAAGTTGATCACGACTAATGTCTTCTCGAGTCGGGATCTGAATCGGACACTTACCGAGTCGTGTCCGAGTCACCTTGGCATATGCCATTTGCACAGACTATTGTTGCTAGAATGTACAATAATTGTGCTTCACCAGTTCAACTCCAGCCATGATGGCTGGTCTCTGTAACTTTCCCTGCACTCTTCAATTCATACAGGGTCTTCTTGTAGCTCACTATCAGCATCTCAAACGCCCATTCTTAAGCCATTCAAAGCGGCAAACCATTCCGTGAACTTCAATTTACTGCACCAGCACCTGTAACTCTGAACAATACTAGCTCTCAAACACATCTGCAATATCATCTCATACTCAGCTCAAACAAACTGCATTCTACACCAGAGACTAACCCAACTCATTCATCTGCATCACAAACTCAACCCATTTGCTCCTGCATCCCTGCTTCAATTCCCCCACCATACTACTGCATAACAATCACTTGCACTACAGATCCATATACTTGTTCTTCCCTGCACTACAGCTGTTTCATACCCATTTAGCTGCCATCTGCAACTGCAACATCAATTCAACATCAGCATCATCATATAACACAAGCTACATTCAAATCCTCAACAGCTGCACCTGCACTACCACCAGTTTCTTAACTCCATCTGCTGCTTCAACTTAAGCCATCATTCATTGCTCCCACCGGTTCCATTCCAGTGCAGACTCAAACATCACCCTTTTAATTCAGCTTCATATGTACAACCACCACTCCAGTTGCGCAACAGTTCTCAAGCAACCACCACTATCTCTAATTTCACTATCACAGGTCATTCTTATCCTCCACTGCAACCATCACAATCTCTCAGTAGCAGCACCAGAACCATTTCAATTTTCATCTCAGTCACAACTCACAGTCTCAAGCCATTCAGCATAATCACCATCTGGAATCACTAGCAACACTGTACATTACATCTAACCCATTTGCACATCCAACGCATATATAGCAGGAACCCTAATCCATTTCAATCACCAACACCTGCAACTGAGAGCACCAACACACTCTCCATTTTAGCTCCAAGCAGCAAACAACCCATCTCCATCTCAGGTTCAAGACCGAACTCACAACCTCAAAACCACCCAGTAATTCCACCAGTTCCTCAGCATTCAGCTGTCCTAACATCTCAGAACTTTCAACACCCCAAAACTTCAACCAACCTTCAATTTCTGCTCAAATTATTGAATCTGACTTCACCCCTTTTCCAGTTCTTCCTTCCTAACTCATTTCAACAACATCAATTCAAACCCTAATCTCCAATTTCACCAGAGACCCGTGAATTACTGAGACTAAATTTTAGGGTTAGTTCAAACCCTAATCTCCAATTCATGCTTATAATGATATTATGATTATACTGAGATTAGGGTTATTCATTTCACCAAGTTTGTGATTGATATTTTAGGGTTACTCATTATTGTTTATAAGTGACAAAATTTATTATCAGATCAAGTATGTCCACATCATTGAGTGGGACTGTGCAATATCACAAGAAAAGTTAGTGTGATATTTGCAATTGTACATGTTTGTTGGATAGTTTAGTTATCACCACAGTGATGCTATGCTCTTATCTGGTAAGTGTTGTATATTTTGAGTCCTCTTAGTTTGATTTAACAATTAGAACAATCTTTGCTCACAAGTAGTTTTTCTTCACACGTTAAACAAGCATTAAGGTTATCTAAATGTTTCATATACATGTGAAATAATAGCCACCCTCAGGTGACTACAATTCACATTATATTAGGTTGAACATATTTAGAATTATTGGAGTTTGTTAATACATTTTAGGACGTGAGTTGCCCACATGTGATTCTAGTTGTAGTATTTGACAGACATAATGTTGAATTATGAGAATGTAAAATATCCACAGATATTTTTCATGTCTCACATTGTTCCTTGATAAGGTTTTACCCACATTAGAATCTTATTGAAGGTATGTAACTATTGTAAGCTTAATTGTCATTTATCTCTATTATAAATTTCAGATTTTTTTCTTATTAATTGTATATTATGATTATTCTGTAGACTTTTAATGGTCAGTTTTTGGAAGATAAAATTGTTTATCGCCCGATGATTTTTCGTTCTTGTGTAAATCTATCGATTGCATTATGAATCTCAATCCATGGATGTTTTATCGAACATTCATTATTGAAATTGAGAGGCAATTATAGATAAAGTGAAAATCATAAAGTCTGACAAAGGTGGTGAATATTGTGGAAGGTATGACATAACAGGATAATATCCTAAATCTTTTGCATAATATCTTCAAAAGTTTGGAATCGTTGCTCAATACACAAGGTCAACTTATCCTTGGCATAATAGTGTATATCAAACGGCTAAATCATACTTTTATGAAAATGGTTAGAAGCATGATGAGCCATGCATAATGGCTATACATTTGTGGATGTTTGTTCTTTCTGCATCTGTGTAATTCAAATAGATTTCCAAGTAAAAGAAGTTTCAAAGACACACTTTGGAATAGAAAGGTTGGAAACCTAGTTTAAATCACCTTTAAGTTATGGTTGTTCAGTTGGAGGTGAGGGCTTACATTCCAAAGAATGAAAATTGGATTTGGAAACTATTATTGGTTCATTGGTTTTCCTAAATGATCCAAATGGTATTCCTTAACGTTCTAACCGTAGTATGAGATTTATTGAAACCGAAAATATAAATTTGTTAATGATGGCATAATCGGTGGGATACGTGGATATATTTGTTCAAGAAATCATGATAATGATCCCTTTATTTTAGATTTCTATAGATATTGTGAATCTTCTCATTATCGAGAATGTTAGATAATGAAAGACCACAAATTACCGATCCAATACTCCATAATATAACTAATCGCCAATAAAAAAATTTTGATAACAACATGAACCAGCATTAAGAAGGTCTCAACGGAGAGATTGTAAGAAAGTTATTCATGTTGTTTCAAGTGATTTTCTTACAAGAATTTATTACATTTTGATATGGAATAGCAAAGACTCGGTTTTAGGTTCACAAATATTATGTGTAATAATTTTGATTAATGGATTGATGCTATGTGAGAAAAATCATTGGTTGAAAGTCAAGTCTGGGATATTGTTTAATTGCTCAAAAGACACAAATCGGTTGTATGAAAGTGGGTCTTTCGACCTAATACGACCGTAATAGCAATTTTAAACGGTATAAAACAAGACTTATTTCCAAAGATTTTACTCTGAAATGACGCATTGATTATAAATAAGTTTTTCTCTCGTGTCAAAGAAAGACTTATTCAGAATTATCATAATATTATTTGTATCTCAGTATGGCCTAAGAGTTGCATTAATCAAATGTGAAAATAGCCTTTATTAATGATAAATTTTAGTCCACAAATTTTAAAAATCAAAGTATGAAATTTAAGCAGCCTCCCATAATGGTATATGAAATTCAATAAAACTATAAATGTTTCAAGTTTTAGATGAAATTATTACAGGTTTATGCATATACGTCAAGATCAGTGGGAGAAATTCATACTCTTGGTCTTGTATGTTAAGACATACTACCTACGAGTAGTGATCTTGACTTTATGCATATCTCTATATTTTTTGAAATAAAGTATATCAATGAAGCTTACCATGTGATAGTAACATCATATGGATTACTAAAGCTCTCGTATAAGGCATATATCGAATATTCAAGGAATTTTGAGATAATAACATATTTAACAGATTTTATTTCATGTTGGATAGAAGATATAAATTTAATCTTCATTACATCTTAATTCTGATATGAAACATATATCAAGTTGTTAATATGTTAACTAATTGCCTAAAGAATCGAAGAACAAATTACAGGAAAGCTATCAAGAATTTTGAGATACTACTTTAACTTATGTCTTATAATTAGTTAGCAAACCCAACAAGAGTTGATTGGGTTTTCAGACTTCAATTTTTGTGGTTGTATGGATTCTATAAAGGAAGAATCCATTAATACTAGTCCCACAATCGAGTTTGAATATTTATGACTCCGATACTTAGAGACTTAAGGTTTGTCTCTATATTGCTGAAATTTACCGTCTTAGCTTCGCAGCATTAAAGCACGATATGATACAAAAGGAACAAAACACATGAACCTTGAGTATATATGCGTGAATTAGGAAATTCAGAAACAATAGTTGTTCAATTACCGCTTAAGCACAATTGCATTCAGAGATGCACTTAATGAACAATTATCTTTTAAGATCTCTTAAGAAAAGATTAAAATCTTAGGTCTGTGGGAGTAATTGTTTATTCAATTCACTAATTTATGTGCTTATTTTTGAAAACTAATTGAGCTCTTAATAATATACTTCTGAATTTATTTTTGTATCCATATTTAGTATACACTTATGTGAATGGATGAATGTTAACATAAATTGTCTTTCTTTTGAAGACATAACTGGACCATTATGATATCCCCATTTAAGGCCTGATTAAGTAAGTTGCTTATGTTGTGGTACATGGAAGGGAACATGTTGATAACAGGACAATGTGCCACCACCATGACTCGCATACATGATTTGCTTGGTTAAGGTATTACGTTTAACCATTAAATTTATTTAGCAATTATGCGCGCTTATGTTTTCTACGATTAACCATTATATAAATTATCTCATGGACGGTGGGAGAATGTAAGAATATTTCTATACGTAAATATTCCATTGGGCCATGTAATAATTTTGGTTAATTATAGATTATTGCTAAATTATGGCGGTTACTATTTATGGGATTATTTCCTAATATCTCTTCTTTGATGGACGGTCGAGATCTAATGCCATAACTAAACTCTAGGAACTTGGTCCTCTCTCTACCTATGAAAGGGAAACAATAACCATCACTATTGTATCCAAGGAATTACAAACTCATTACGATTAAGGTCAAGAGAGAGAAACCAAGACCTCCATAAGGTATTACGGCTACCACTGGTTAATCAACTACGGATGATGGATTAGCGCTACAAGGTATTTTCCATAAACTCTATTCGTATATTATTGTGCGATAATCATGAAGTTCAACGATCCTAAATTAAGTATCTATAAAATTAAAACTTATAGTCTCTAGACACCCAATCATTAGATAAGGGCCGCCAACAATGTCTGCTCCTTGCTTCTCTAAACTATACTGCAATGGTTGTTCTTGGCTTGGCTCGGCTCCCAATAGCAATTGCTCATAAAACGATGCTTTCACCCTTTTAGCTCTAAATGAGGAATTTTCTTCTTCTTTTGCTCATCATGACTCCAAAGTACCTAATAAACTCAAAAACAATCATAAGATACAAATACTAGATAATAATTAAGGTGTTTACAACACCTATCATCCGGCGACCCACTACACTCGCATACCATTTCAAACCGCGATTTTTTTTGTTGGGTGTTTTAAACTAGAACGCACATCTTCTCTTTTGCTTTCTCAATAACCCACTTGAATGCGTCGTCTTTTTCCTTCTATTCCAAATCATTAGCATAAAATGCGGAAGTATCAGGACCCCTAACATTGTGAGCTTGAGGCTGATCCGTCATCGGTACCAATGCAATCTACAAAATATCACAAGTTAGTTGATATGTATTATAATAGTCGGCAGGGTCGATATATAAAACTACACCGACTAAAAAACAACCGGCATGGTAGAAAAATACAACAGTGCCGACCAAACTATAGTCGGAAGGGTCTACGTATCCACTACAATGCCGGCTTAAGCATGTTTCAAATCCGTCTACTGTGCTGCAAAAACTCTTGTAGTCGGCAGGGTTCATATTTTCGACCTTGCCGACTTAATACTGCTCATGAAAAGTCGGGGCATTTGGTAATATATACCACGCCGACGTTTACAGTCGGCATGATCGATAATCGTCGACCTTGCCGACACTGGGCAGCAAAAGTGAAAAAAAAAACGATCATTTGCATCGAAAAATCACAATCTTCACCACGTAAGTTGTCTACCTGATTACTTGCAGCTCCATTCTCTTCTTCCAGGTCATTGGATTCTACGTTTGGCTCAAGACATTCATCACTTCCATACCCATCTTGAGTTTGAGGAAAGTAAAAGTGAGGTTCATGCATATAATCCATTTAATCATGATTTGGTAGATCATCATACAAGTACTCATCTGTAGGAGGAAAGTTAGAAGACTCCCCCACTTCAAAATCAGGATTATAATCACTCATCTCACTCATATCACAGATTTCTCAAAAACCCTAACTTTTCCCCCCAAAACTTCCTCTACTACTTCATACTCTTTCTTACTCTCAATTATTTCCAAATCCACTCATATAAATCAACTAGCTAATCTAACTAATTTAATTAATCTAATCATTTCAATTAAATTAGTGTTAATCATTGCAGGGGCAATTTAGCCATTTTGAAAATACAAGGTTAAGGGGTGTCTTCTTTTACTTCAAAATGACCTAGCTTTTGTCTCATTAGGTATACCGCAATTAATCTGGGCATACCCCAACCAAGCCAAGAAAAAAAATTCCCAACATTTTCAACCTGAACACCAAAAAAAAACTCCTAATAACTTGGCTGTTCCCAATACACCCAGAAGCTAGTACCGGCAACAATCAACGAAAAAATGGGATACCAATCCAGTGCCAGAATTACTTTGTTTCATGTGGACTAGCAAAGTGGCACACGCGATGCGAGTGCCTTTTCATTCGGTGGTTGCTGATACTCAGCTTCCAAATGATTACGAGCTTATTCTTTAATGGGGGTAGTTGTGACGTGTCAGGAACCTGTACATTCATCTCGAGTGGCGCGTGAGGAACTTGTGGATCTTTAGTTCTTCGTAAAAATGTGAGGCATGTACCCCAAGTATACAACTTTGATCGGGGTGCAATTATTTTCTTTTTTTCTTGGCATTTTTTTAATCGGCTGACTTCACTATTGTGTTACTTGTGTAATGTAGAAAAAAGAAGGAAAAAAACCACGTTGGATGCATTTAGTAGTTGCAACACCTCCCGTTATTATCTCCGCCGCGTCCATCCAAAGTCCAAACACGTGTGTAGCAAGCTTCTCTTATTATCTCCGCCACCCGTCCACCCGATTCATAGTCTCTCCAAAACTCTGATGCTCAACCACCATCACCACATGATTCACTTTTCAATCTCTGCCGTTCACCATCTTCCTTTTTGATACTGCACCACGGCTCTTCTAGTACACTGCACACATAAGTTCTGCTATAAACTTGAAGAGATAAAACTTAATTTTGCAATTTTAATCACCGATATTTCTTGGTTTTTATTTGTATGGATGGGAATTTCAGAGCAATATACAATTGTGGATCCATATATTTATTTTAATTCTTAACTGAAAGAATGTGTAATCTAATCATAACCTCATGAAATCGTAATTTTACGAAAACGATTTTGAAAACAAAATCCACAAAAGCCAATTGCAAAAGAAAGATAGAAATTATCTGAAAAATTATGGTGGCGGAGCTGGTGGCGTTGGAAGCTTGGAGATGTTGCTGGTGATAGTGGTGGTGGCATTGGCAGCGGCGCTGTGGTTGTGCTGATGGTAAGGTAGAGATGTCGGGGCGTTAGTGTTGGCGGAGGTGGTGATTGTTGACAGTAGCAGTAGATGGTGATCATGGTGGTGTAACGGTGTTTTTTAGTTTGAGTGTCCAATTCGTGTAATTTAGATTGAAGTGGGATGTGGAGGGATTATTTAGATTTCAGGGGGTATTCTCGTCCTGAAAATAGTAACAAAAAAATTATGGGACACCAAAAGGACCATTTTCTAGCAAAACCGCATGTGCGATGCGAGTGCCTTTCCGTTCAAGAAGTTCTTTGTTTTAGTCTCTGCTATTGCCGCTAGCTTAGCCAAACACAATAATTTTGTAAAGCATCGTCGTTGGTTGCTAAGGCCTCTTCCTATGCACATGCCAAAACATGGTATTTGGCATATATGCACCCACTATGGGTATGCCAAGTTCCAAACTCATATGCCAATATGTTATTTTGCAGCATATGTGCATACACGACAGAGTTTCCAAATGGCGATAGAAGTCTTCATCGCCGATGGTCATCATTGTCGTTCGATGGTCATTTAATCGACAATGACGTAAGTCATGCCGCTCAAGATTTTGATAATCGCTCATCGGGATCTTCATCCAACGGCTAATATTTCCCCTCTTAGGATTTCAACCAATTCCAACCCAACTTCAAATTCATTTCACCATGCATAGTGCATAACCGAAGTGGATTTGACTACGAGGAAATAACATGGATCATGATAGTTAAGGTGAAATCATCTTAAGGTGAATTTTTCTTTTTTATTGGTCTAATTCGCTACTATGAAGGTGAATTTTTAATGAAATGTAAACTGGTTTTTAATCTGAATATTAATTTAAAAGATAATTTCCATTAATCACAAAAAACAAAATTACATTTCACATTTCAACTAAAAGAAAACATTTTAACTACTCATTTCCTTGTCCGTTTCCTAGGACCAAAGATCCAATTGGTCGCATTTTCTCGGATCCATAGAGTTGTTCAACAAACTAGTTAAGGTGCGGTTTGAGACCGACTTGGTGGTTGAGTCTCATGAATCACCATAACCTTGATAAGCAATGGGAGTACGGTATGGGAACATTATACAAATCTTGAAATACGTGTGGTTGATATTGTTGTTGGAATGGTTGAAAAATCGATGAGGTTGAGGCAATTGGAGTATACTGATTTGTTTGCCTAACTACTTCCATGTTCACACCACCACTGGAGTCAAAGATGCCGGTTTGTGAATGACTAAACATACATGTAGGAGAGTTGTATCCAAACCAATGTTTTCTTCACCACCGCGTACTTTGAGTATCTAACACCATGTTTGGGGTTGAACTTGCGGGATCCTCCTCCATATGACGACGTCTCGATCTTCTTTCACCACTTTGCCGACTTCCACGACTTTGCCGACTTCCACGACTTTGATGACTTCGACGACTTTTGTTTGACTTTCCACCGGACTCAATCACACCAACTCCAACACCAGACTCAAACCTCTACCAGTATAACACTGGGACTCATGTCATACATCATGCTTTCCCTCAAACTTTGCATCTGTTCCAAGTGCATATTCTGAAATCCCGAAGAAGAGCCTCATAATTGTTACATCGGTCCGATACTCCAACTCTGTAGCATTGACCCCGAGGTATGGATAAGTCCGAGTAGGTGCACTAGAAACAATTGGATAAGTAACAATCTCTCCGGATGTGCCGGATATAGTCTTTACTTCCCACGAAAATGGTGGCATGTATGACGATGAACTTTGAGAAGGATATGCAAATACGTCACCCGCCTCTCGTGGAGGTTGGGAAGGAAGAAATTCATTGTCAAGTGGCAACCTACCTAAAATGGGAAATCCATCCGACCCAAACTTTGGTTGCATGGAAATATTTGGCTTGAAAATAGTATTAAACCAAGATAGGTACTCATTTCTTGTCCATCGGGCTCCAGGATCAATTCATCGACTTCTTGCCAACTATGACCTTCTCTTATCAATTTGAAGTAATCGTCATTTGAAACATCATCAGACCGGGATAAGGGTTGATAGCTATCATGATCTCCTTGCAACAAGAAGTCAGTCTTTCACCATAATACCAAACACCCTTCTCGTAAATAGGGCATGTATAACACCATCCTTTTAAGGCTTAACTCTACCATTGTCGACCTAGTTCTTCTTGGAACTGTGTACTTCTTCATATGGCCGTGAGATAAGGTTATGGCTTGTTCTACTCAACTGCTGAATCTTATGAACAATAGCGATATGTTGACCATCTTCAATATGTAGCTTCCCAATTCTAATCATACTTTCGTATGATCGGAAATACATTCGTATAATTCTTAAGACAAGGTTCTCAAACACGGAAATATGTATACCACCAATCTTTGAAAAAAATAACATTCACCAGTTAATAACTTTTTCATATGAAAATGACAAATAAATACATAATGTGAAAAAGATTGGTTCTTACCTCGAACTCCCAAAAAAGCATTAAAACTATCTTTATCACACGTCGAATTATCACTTAGGGGCAATGTAAATCTTCGATAAAATCGCAGTCCCCAATCATATGTTGGTGCTTGCTCTAAATCTTCTAATGCTTCGAGAAACCCAATTAACACTACCGAGCTAGCATTTGGAAACAGACATTGGCCCAAAGTGTCCACAATACAAACAGACGTTCTAGCTCCTCAAAATGGTGGGGATCAAATATTGATTACAAACTTCCCCCTGTTTTCATTCATTTTACAAAGATAACGCTCGGAAAAAACTTTTCAACCAGGACACCTTCAACCCATACGCCTTTATTTGTCTATGTGAAGGATTTCCTTCTAATTCATTTGAGTATAAAGGAAGTCTTTCTTTCCATCTACCTTCCGATAACCACTTTAGTCTATTAAATGGAATGGAGTTCCCTTGGCATGGAATTAGGTTAACATGTATAAATCTATCGGTGTAACTCCTATTAACAATAATTATTCATAATTAGAATTTGTTGATTTTTATGAAATAAAACACATAATCTAAAAATTAAATTACTTTAAAAGTGACTTACCGCATTCAAAGTCCTTGAAAAGAACGTGTTTGTAGTCTTCCACCATCGTTTCTAATATAACTTGAACACCTTGAGTCCTGTGTGGTTTCTAGGTTGTATTTGATATAGATGTCGCCAAGGATATCTTCTCACTCTCTCTTGAACAAGACCAGAAGTAATTGAAAAATTGTACGTAACTCGGTCCATCCACCTCTTAGATTTATAGCGTTATATCGCCCCTCATTATCGAAAGGTGATTAGAGAATACACCTTCACCGCTACTAGTCTAACATTATTAAACTCATAATTTGTATCCACAACAAAACTTACTCCACTTGCCTGGGGTACTTGTAGATGCTTTCCCTTTTTTGTTTCTTTTCTTTTCTCCATATCGATTAAGATAATCGTTTGAAGGTTTTCGGAAGAAGAATTGAGAAGAAAATCGGTGGTTTTAGAAGGTTTCGAAGAAGAATTGAGAAGAGTTTAGAAGAGGTGGGAGTATAGTTGCGGTATTTATAGGCGCGAAACTCGGCGGTAACGATATTGATTATATCGACGGCGATATAGTGAATTCGAGCGATATTGTCAATATCGCTCGCTAGGGATTCGATCGCTCACGGTTTCCCCATAGTGGCGCAAATGGTTTGGCATGCCACCTGGCATGCCAAACACCATTTTTTTGGCATGTGCATAGGAAGAGGCCTAACGGTGGGGTGTGAGGAACTTGTACATTCACCTTGAGACGCATGTGAGCAACTTGGTTTTCAGTTCTTCACAAAAACTGGCTTGTCATATGAATTAGTGCAAGGCATGTATACCAAAGTATACCACTTGGATTGGGGTGTAATTCTTTGTTGGTATTCGTCATTCTGACTTCTTTATTGTGTAATCTTTTTGGATTTTGAATTGCTTTGCTTGTTTAGGAAAAAGAAAAGAAAAGAAGAAATACCCACGTGCATAAGGAATGCGTTTAGTTTAAGTTAAAAAAAATAAAAATAAAAGAAAGGGATGCGTTTAATAGTTGCAACACGTCCCGTTAACCATTCAGACCGTGTGTAGGGTCTAGAAAATATTCTTTTGTTACGCTTCCCCACAACACGTATGTAGGTGATGATCAAACACAATCATCACCTGGTTCACATTTTCTCTATGCGGTTCACCATCTTCCTTTCTATCTTGCAGACGCCTCCTTCTATTACTATGTTCACATAAATTCTCATGACGCTTGAACAGGTGAAACTTAATTTTCCAATTTTATTCACCGATAATTCTTAATTCCGGTGTTACATCGAATTATGAATCCATATGGGCGTTGTTTTTATAGCTTAAAGTGTATGGGTAATTGTAATCTTAGGATAACGATTGTGATTCAATTTTGAAAAGAAAATCATCAATTGTTTAAAGCGAATCAGAAGAGAAACATAAATGTAATCTGATAGAATGGAAGTGGCGGAGGTGGAGGTGGTGCTGGAGTCGGCGATGGTTGTGTCAGGCGTTGGTGGTGATGGCAGTGGTGGTGGTGTTGAAGGCAGGGACGGACCCAAAAATTATTGTTGGGTGGGGCTAAACTATTGAAGAAGTCTAGTGAAACTGTGTAAAAAAAAATGTCATACGGGGTATCGAAAAATTATACAAGAGAAGTTCTAGAGAGTACCTTTTTCTTTATGTACAAATTAGCCATCGACATTCAAATGAACCCATCACTTAAAAGAGTTACCCCTAATTTGATAAGCTAATAAAAATTACAAATAACTTAACTATATATTTAGTTCTCATAAGGGAATTAATTAGGTGAACCAACACAAACTTTTGATAATCTTCGGTTAAAATCGAATCAAAGGTTTGATATGTCTCCAAATCCCGTTCAAGCTCTCTAACTCTTCGTCTCAGTTATGGCAGCAAGCAACTGAGAGTTGTTTTCAATTTTCAATCAATTAAGATACGGTCAAAAGGGAGTTGGTAGTGGTCTAGGCGGTGGGCTATTGTTAGTTTACAGTGTGGGCTACAAATATAATTTCTCATATATGCATGTAGTAAAAAAAACTTCTCTACCTGTGAGGGGGCGGGCTAAAGCCCCACTTAGCACCCTCATAGGTCCGTCAGTGGTTTAAGGTGAAGGCGGTGGTGGTGGTTTCGGCGAGGAAGGTAGTGTTGTTGCTGGTAGTGGCGTTGTGGTAGTTGGAGGTGAAGGTGGTGGTGGTGGTGGTGACAGAGGTTATGGTGTTGTTGGTGGTGGAAGTAGTGGTGGAAGGCAGAGGTGGTGAAAACATGGAGGACTAATTTAGATTTGAAGGTATACAAAGGAAAAAGCATGGAGGGGTATTTCGATTACTTTGGTAAAACGTGATTGTGGTGGCGGTAAGGCAACAGTTAAAACAGTGGTTGTGCTAGAGTAGCGGAGGTGGCGATGGTGTTGTGACCGCAGTCAGCAGCGATGGAACATCGGTGGTAGTAATGGTGTTTTAAATTTAAGTGTGATTTTAAGGAGATATATGGAGGGATTATTTTGATATTGGGGGACAATCTCGTCCAAAAAATAGTAACCAAAAATTCTTGGGACACCATAAAAGACCCTTTTCTTTATTATAGTAAGACTAGCAAAACCGCAGATGCGAGTGCCTTTCCGTTCAAGAAGTTCTTTGTTTTAGTCTCTGCTATTGCCGCTAGCTTAGCCAAACACAATAATTTTGTAAAGCATCGTCGTTGGTTGCTAACAGTGGGGTGTGAGGAACTTGTACATTCACCTTGAGTCGCATGTGAGCAACTTGGTTTTCAGTTCTTCACAAAAACTGGCTTGTCATATGAATTAGTGCAAGGCATGTATACCAAAGTATACCACTTGGATTGGGGTGTAATTCTTTTGTTGGTATTCAATCATTCGACTTCACTATTGTGTAATCTTTTTGGATTTTGAATTGCTTTGCTTGTTTAGGAAAAAGAAAAGAAAAGAAGAAAAACCCACGTACATAAGGGATGCGTTTAGTTTAAGTTAAAAAAAAAAAAAAAAAAAAAGCGATGCGTTTGATAGTCGAAACACGTCCCGTTAACCATTCAGACCGTGTGTAGGGTCTAGAAAATATTCTTTTGTTACGCCTCCCCACAACACGTATGTAGGTGATGCTCAAACACAATCATCACCTGGTTCACATTTTTCTCTCTGCGGTTCACCATCTTCCTTTTTTTTTTTTTTTTTTTTTTTTGAAAGAGCAACAGAAAGAAAGAAGCTAAAAAGCACTCTCAGATGCCAAAACATCTAAGATACACGAAGGAGGAGAGGAGAGCCAACATTTAAAAATTTTGTTGGCAAGGGCATACTGTGCTAGGGAATGAGCTTCGTCATTTCCCTCACGCTTGATAAACTTGAAACTAACACTTGAGAAGCTCCTGGAAAGAGTAACAATGATCTGCCGCGTAATTGGTCCGATATTCCAATGAGGGAACTTGGTAGGGTCCCTAATAGCTTCCACGACGTCCGAGCATCCCCTTCAATCACACATTGTCCGATCGATTATTAATAGCAACCGAACCCCATGAAGAAAACTCAAGGCTTCCGCTTCAATAGGATTATCAACTTGAAGGTAGGTGGAGGAGCGACTGCAAAGACACACTGTCACTATCTCTCGGCCACAATAGCAAGAACTCTCCGTCCATCCTTACAAGCAAGATCTACATTTAATTTTATCACCCCAATGGCAAAGCGGCGGCGTCACGAGTCATCATGAAGGTTAGAAGTAGGTATTATCTCTTGAACATCATTATTCTGAACAATGGCATAATTCTCAAATAGGCTGGAAGCTTCGCGAATAATGGCAGGTTGAAAGGCTTCTTACCATCAAACACAAGCCTATTTCTAGCTTTCCACCAGCTCCACATCAGACACGCACATAGACCAAAACTGGTACCATCATCTTTTATATCCAACAATCTAGACAACAGCATCCTGACAGAGTTTAAAATCATGTTTTGATTCCTAATACCTAATGGGGAGGCAAACAGGAACGTCTGCGTCACAGGGCAATGCAGAAACAAATGGTCGATAGTTTCAGTTGTACCACCACACAACCGACAATCCTTATCATAGTTAACAATAAATCTTCCAATATTCTCTAGCACAGCAATCTCATTATGTACTAGTCTCCAGATGAAAATTTGGACTTTAGGGGGGATATTTCTAATCTTCCAAAACTTTTTCCAGTCAAATTGTGTATTAGGATCAGTAGAGGAGGTACCTTTGTTATCCGCTAACATCTTTTGAAAACTTTTGGTGGTGTAAACGCCTTTCTTGCTAAGTGTCCAGATGAGTTTGTCCGCACTCAAATCTTTCGAGATGTAGATTTCCTTGATGCAGTGGGTTTCGATCTGAGTAAAGTGAGTATTAATGAGATTCATGTTCCACGAACTTCTATTGCTTGAGATCAGGTCTTCCACTCTGGCTGTATTGCTAATAGTATTGCTGGTTACACTTGGTCTGTAATCTTGAAGTCTAGGAATCCAAGGGTCTTTAAGAATAGAAATTGATCTACCATCCCCCACTTGCTGGCAAAGAACATCTTCCATAAGAGGCATGATAGTAATCATAGCACCAAGTAGAAGAACAAATATTTGGAACTTTACACTCCCGTAAGCTACTCTCTTTTAAATACTTAGCTGACCTAATCTTAACCCCAGACAGTCCTTTTCAAAGGAGAAATCTCCACACCACCTTGTTTTATTTGGGCTTTATTGACATCTTCTAGTTTTCTAAGGCCTAGACCTCCCCGAGATTTATGTTTATTGAAGTTGTCCCAAGCAATATAATGTTGCTTTCTCCGTCCCGAGTTGTGACCCCACCAAAAGCATCTCATAATTCTCTCCATACCGCCAACACCTTCTTTGGGACTAAACAACTTTCCATGTAATAGGGGGGGATTAATGCCAGTACCCCTTGGATAAGGCGTTCTTCGCATGGTTTTGGAAGTGTCTTTTCCGGCCTCGCCATTTTATTCGCATCTTCTCCTCCAAAATTTATAATACGCAGACATGCTTGTCGTATTTTTGGGAGATACACACCCAAGTACTTCTCATTCTCATGCATGATCCGTAGGCCCAACTTGTCGCCTATCTTCTTTTGATCGTTTGAGTGACACATTTGGTCAAGTGAATAGAAGATTTTCGAAATTTGTTTTCCGAATTCGACCAACTAGAGTAGACAAACAAGACATCTTGCAGAGGTGTTGATTGTTTTATCATTTAGCACTCAAAGAACAAGATCATTGAGAAACATCAAATGGCTAAATCATAGTGGGGCGAATCTGTTGAGTCTATATCCATTGTAAAGGCTAGCTTCCTCCATCTTTTCAAAAGCTGGAAAGCCCTTGAGAAAGTAAAATAAATAGGTAAGGAGAGGGGGCAGCCTTGCCTAATCCCTCGCTTGGCATGAAAAAACCTTCCAGGAGACCCATTGACTAGAACAAAAGTGGCAAGTACTAACACAATTCATAATTAGAATAAGCAAGGGTCCGGTGATTCCCACTCCCATCAACATATGTCTAAGGAAATTCCAATCCACTCTATCATAGGCTTTACTCATGTCAAGTTTGGAGTGCAAACGATCCTATTATAGAGTGGGAGTGTTTCATGGAGTGAATCAACTCTTTTGCAATTATTATGTTGTCGAGAATCGCCTCCTCGGGATGAAGGGCGATTGGTTCTCTGGCCACTAGCTTATCCAACAAAGGTATAATTCTCCTAGCTATTAGCTTAGTAACAATCTTGTAAAAAACATTGAAAGTGCAATGGGTCTATAGTCAATAGGGGAACTAGGTTCTTACATTTGGGAATCAAAACAAGGTTGGTGTGGTTTATGCCGCAGGAGTGTACAGTAATCCAAAGCAAGTGTTTAATCACCGAGTTACCTCCTCTCCAACAATGCTCCAACATCTCTTGAAGAAGATACCGGATAACCATCGGGGCTCGAGGGTTTAAGATCACCAATATGCTTGAGAGTCGCAAGTATCTCCTCGGAAGTTGGAATTTGTTGCGCCGCTCGTTCTCCTCGATCGTGATAGTATCATTAATCGGGAATATGGGAGGATAAATTGGTACATTCCGATCTTGTCAAACATCATGCTAAAATGAGAAACAAGCTCTTTGGTTATCACTCTCGTATTAGTAGTCCATTCACCATTATCTTGAATTAAAGTTGTGATATTATTCTTCCTTCTTCTTTCTTTGGATGGATATAAATGGAATATTTTGAGTTTTTTGTCTAAAAGGAATCCATTTAGCTTTGTTCCTCCGCTCCAGATATTTCAACTCGGTGCTAATGAGAAATTCCAAATGCTCTATGATCTGCGTTTCAATACTACTGACATCCTTTAAATGAGCAATCTTCTGCACTTCATAGAGTTTTCTTTGCACAATGGCAATTTGATTTGAAATGTGACCAAATTCTCTCTTACTCCATTTGTTGAAAGTCCCTGCCATATTTTTAAGTCTAGCTGCAACACCACCGGAAGCTTTATTCCATGCATCAGCAGCAATCTTCATGAAGTCGGGATGCTCAAGTCAAATTTGTTCAAACTTGTAACTCCTTGTTTTCTTCTTAATTTGTCTCTGCGGTTTTTGAATAGAATAGAGGGCATGATCACTAGCCCATCTTGGGAGGTGTAATACAAAGTGTTATAAGGATACTCCAAGAACCGGTTGAGCATATAACTCATCTAGTCTCTCATATACACCCAAAGAGCATTTGGTTTATCTGGTCCGGTATACGCAGGACCGGCGAACCCGAGATCAATCAAATCCCTATCCATTACCATTTGTTGAAAGGAAGCACAGAGCTTAGTGTCTTTACTCCCTCCCCATTTTTCATTCACACTCATAAGAACATTAAGATCCCCATAATGCATATTGGGGTATTAACAGTAGCAACAGTATTGGAGAAATCCTGCCAAAACTTGTATTTACTATGATCAGGAGGACCATAAGTACATAATAGAGTCCATTCCTTAGAATAAGCATTGCCATGGATTAACAACTGGATAATATTCTTGGAGGAGAATTTAACAGTGATGTCAATATCATTGGTCCACATTACTATCAATCCACCACTTTTTCCTTTGGCAGCCTGTAACACCACTAAGATTTCTGTTCGGTTTTGAGCCCGAACTCAACCCATTTGCGTTGAGAGGTTAAAATTTTATAAGTGTGCGCATGCGATCCTAAATATCAAATGCTTATAGTTGTGGTAGGTGTCCTAATCCAAGTATAGGTGTTTCAAACCAAATAAGCCGTCCCTTAATAATTCTAGGGTGCATGTTTAGTAGAAATTACGGAAGACTCTAGAAATGCTGAGCATGAATAACACGTGTTTAAGAGAGATTAAGGAATTTTTTCTTAAAAACCCAAATGCTAGCTTTCCTTTCTGATATTTCATCACCTTCTCGTTTTATTCCGTTTGCTTTACCGAGACCAAACCAAGAAAAAGAAACATTCATTCTTGCATTGAGATTTTTTTGATCGACCACCGGTTGCGATTGAGGTAGGGGTTCTTTTCTTGAGTTAAATTTTTTGTACAAATCTATTTCAGCCCTGATTTGATTTGAGTGCATGCTTTTCTCTCTTGTGTTTGTTGTAAATGTCCTCTTTATTTCCATGCCTTGGTAAATATCGTATTATTTTATGGATTTAATCCTTGCCTAGTGATCAGTGGGTGATTTTAAACAATTTTGTGAAGACTAAATATGTTTTCATCCATTTAAGTTTATTTTTCCATTACAGTTCAACTTTGAATTGATTTTCTTTTGAACTATCCATAACTTGTTTGTTAAAATTACCCAGTGAGCTGGGTTTTTGAAATGCAGCTTGAGTTCATGAACATATTTATTTTGGTTTCCAAATTTAAACCTCAACTTGATGTTGGGCAGCGACAAATGATATACAACCAAAATGTCTTTTATAATCTTAACTTTTTCTTTGATTAACCACTTTGGATATCTTTGCTTTTATAATTGCTTAGTATTATAAAAGAAATGAAGCTTAACTGGTTAATTTGACCTCCATTTTTATATATCCCTTTGTTTTAACCACTGGTTGTGCTAAGGATATAGTAGTTCGCACATGCGATCTAACTTTTGTTTTTCTCTGTCTAATTCTTACATTTAACTAGCAGCTGGCCAACCCTTATTTCTCTTGTTTTTCTTTTGCAAGGAAATTTTCACTAAATGATATTTATGGATTTGTGGAATTCCGCTTTGTTTTCCATTTTTCTTTTTATCTATCAGATATAATGTTTCCACATATTACTTTCCAACAAATTTGGACAACTGATCACTAGGGGGTTTACTGTTTCATACACACCAGATGCTTTGCTATGTCTACTTTACCATTTTTCCTATGTATAAGCCATGTTTTTTTTTTTTTAAAATGCAACTGTTGGTTTTTTTTTATCCAATGAGCCGTAAGTGTTTGTACTCGTTTCTTTTAAGTGGTTCCTGCCAGAGGTTACTTTATGTTATTGCTTTTTGATATCGTGCTACTGATTTACAAGGATTGGTTGGTTTCGCATGTCTCTCATAAACTAGTCTTACACTGCAGTACCGCTTTCCTTTTAAGTTGGCTTAATTGTTAACAGATTTTGATCTTCAGAGAAATGGTTTCACACTTGGGGTTTACTTGGAATTTTCCGAAACGATCGTTTGAGCATGTTTTGGAAGAACTTTGAAAGACTACAGGTGAGTTTGTTAGGCCCATAGGGGCATCCCACAAATGTGGCTACCCGCGGAAGAGCGTCTGGGACGGTGGCTGATATCCTGACTATCCTAACATTAGAGACTGGTCCTCACAAGTAGCATATGTGAATTTCTTTACCATCGGGTGACAAATACTTCATTTCTACTATTTTGAATGAAAATGGATTTGTCATGCTTTATGTAATTTCTGAATTTGGACATGCTCATTTCTTTAGCTTGAATTACATGTTGATCATTTTACGTCGGCGCATTATTTCCGTAAACTCTACTGGGCTGTGGCTCACCCCGTTTGTTTTGTTTTCCACAGAGTATGAGGCGAGGTTGAGGCGGTAAGCTTGGGAAGAGCTTGCAGCTACGAGCTTGAACAAAAGTTGGTATTTTTGCTTGTATATAATGTGTATATCACAGGGTTATCTGGGTGGTTTTATTTTGCTGTCGTCCCTTGCTATTTTGATGTGTTTTGTTGTCGTATATATGATGGGATCTAGTAGAAATTATTTGCATGGTTTGTAAGGAAAAACTTGGTTATGCCGAGATCAAACAGTCTGCTTCGTTGCGGGTCTACTGCATGTGAAACTCATCTTGATGTCAATTCAAAAAGTGCTGGAATGTCTTCCTTTATGTGATATTAACTCCCATATTTCTAGCATTTCTATTACTATGCTTTCAAACTTAAGTATCAATTTGGAACTTGGGTAATCCATGCTTAGGATTGTGTGCTTGAACTGTATTTGGACTATGATGGTGTTATAACAAAATGTCTTTATTGAACTTGGGTAATCCATGCTTAGGATTGTGTGCTTGAACTGTATTTGGACTATGATGGTGTTATAACAAAATGTCTTTATTTTCAGTCAGGAACCATTCTTATGTTTAATCCCAGTTGGTTTCAAACAGTATATAGTTTGTTCTAAAGGTCTAAATTTCATATTACGTATCAATCGTTTGAAGAATACTGTTGTATGACTTAATTTTCTTTCTGAATTTGATGTGTACTAAATGAGTTTCTTTTTGAAAATGATGTCTTAAGGCTTACATTAAGGACAATGTGTATTAATCAATGTTTAAATTAATGGCTTTATATGAAAAAAAGGTGCTAAATGGATTTATCTGATTTTCAAGCATCATATGTGACGTGCTTTGGTGTTTTTGGTCAAGAGATTTACATGTACTCTCTTTGATTTATTTTAATGACCATGTGAATTTGAATTTACATTTTTTTATTTCGTCCATTTTGAATCCAGAAATCAGAAAATGTTTTCCCCCTTGCCGGGACTACGACAACGACAAATGATTATTTTCATTTTTTATGTTCTCATTTTTTTCCATTGACCTTGTATCCATTGTTGCTTCATATTTAAAATGAATGTAAATTTTTATGCCTTGTATTTTATTTTATTTTATTTTAACTTCCAGAGTGACGTACTGGGGGTTCGGCTCTGCTAATCGGGTTGAAATCAACCCATTAGAGGGGAATTCTCTGGTCCGTCACACAGCCACATAATGGAAATTAGGATAATTGAAGGAATTGCATAACAAAATAGAATTAGCCTGATTTAATCTAGTCTCGGACAGAAAAATAAGAGAGGGGTTAGAGGATTTGAGAAATTGTTTGAGTGCTCGAATTGTCGAGGGGTTCCCTAAACCTCGACAATTCCACGATAAACTTAACATTGACCTTGTGGCTTTTTGTGGGCAGCCACCACACCCTTACCTGAGCTAATGATGATATGTTTCTGTGGAGTTTCATCAATCTCCATTGGAGTAGGGTTTCGTTTCTTCCCTGACATTTGACTGATAACACCATCTTGAGAAGTAATCTCATTCTTCCTTGCAGCTCTCTTCCACCTCTTCTTCTTGGCAGACTCACTTGAAATTCTTGATTCTCCGGATGAGTTTGAGGAAGTAGCAGGCTTCTCTGTGATTTTAGGGTTTTGTACGGGAGAAGAAGTTGTAGCAGAGAGAAATTGGTTATTACCGGTGTTATACTTTTTTTCATTTCTCTCGGGTTGGGTTGGTATATCTCTAGTCGAAAGGATTTTCTGGATTGGGTTGGTGGTTTTAACCCCTTTCTGACGTTGGTGGAATCCAGGAGGGACAGAGTTATCACTTGCATCAACTGCTGACAATTTATAAGGTCCGTTAGAGTCGTCATATTCAAATGCACCGGACCCTTTAGTGCTCTGCCATCTAGTCTGGTTTTGTCTCCCACTAACTATTTGTTGGTTCTTGATACTTTTCTCCGAAGCTGCTACTTATCCCCATTTTTATACACCACAATTTTACACACCTATGTGTCACTCTTATCCACAGTAGATTTTAGCCTCACCCTACCCGACGTGGGAAAAACAGGAGGTCCGCTTTAAAAGTGAGCCAATAAGACATGGACACATAGGGGTGTAAAATTTTTGGGTATAAAAGTGGGGGATTTCTAGCATTTTCGCTTTTCTCCTTCGAGCGGTCCCTATCTTCTGAGTGTTGTTCAGTAGAAGCAGTTTTAATGTTATTCTTAGTCTTACCTCCAATTGGTGAGAGAGGTGGAACAGGGTGGTCAGAAATTTGTTGTGATCCCGATTTCTCTTTGTTTTTCTGTATCTGCCCTTGGTGATGCTGCCACATGTTCAAATCCTACTGACCCTTGGATGGTCTTTGGTCGTACCCTTTTCCATTTCTCTCTCCGATCATCGTCTCCGGCTGCTGGTTCTTCGCCAGGACTCGGTGACTCTTTTGGTTTGAAGTTAGCCCTTATATTGTCAGTATAACGAGCCAAGGATGAATCATTCATCTTTTGAGCAAATACTTCTTGATCCACATTGTTATCTTCAAGAAATTTGGATAAAGTGGGACATTGTTTCATCTGATGACCGAAAAAGCCACAGAAATAGCAAACCCTCGGTAGCTTTTCGTATTTGATTTGGACGGTGCGTTTTATCTTAGATGCCAGAGTAACTTCTACATCTCTTGGGAGTGGTTTAGTTGTATCAATTTGGACTCTTGCTCTGGCAAACTTACCCCATTTACTAGCTTCTTCCTCTCGTTATTGGTTTTGTTTTCGATTTGGGTTGAGCTAGTTTAGTGATTTTATTTATGTTCATCATACTTAACGGGAGACCATGAAACTGCATCCAAAAGTAGACATATCGGAAGTCATATTCCTCGGGGAGAAGATCAGCTTCACACCTCTCCATCATCATTAAATCATCATGTATGGACCACGACCCCATCAAAACAAATTCAAGATCACAAATATGTTGAAATTTGACCTTATAGATACCTCCTCCAAGATCAGTTATATCAAGCATCCCTGATTTATATAGAATCTCCTTCAAAATTGAATAAGCATACTCTCTTCCGGATACGAGTCTGAATAACATACTGCGTTTCCAATCATTATCGTTTGTCGGCCCTCTTCGATCTTCATACTCAATGGTCTGAGGGTTATCAAGTAAGTTTGACATCTTATTTAGTATATCATCTAGATCTGGTGGTTGTTTTGTTGTGGACGCCATTAACACTCACTGAAGAAATGGGAGGAAGAGGGTGGAAGATAGAATAGAATGAGAATAGGAAAAAAAGGGAAAAAGGAACTCAAGAGAAGAAATCACCAAGGATTCAGGGAAGGAGCAAAGATTATGCAGTTAGAAGACACACTTAGGTGAAGGGAGAAGCACCATGGAGATGCAGAGAAAGTTGAGACTGTTGAGTAAGTTGTTATTCTTGCACAAACCATCTTCCTTTCTATACCGCACCGCCTCCCTTCTATTACTATGTTCACATAAATTTTGCTGTACGCTTGAACAGGTGAAACTTATTTTCCAATTTTATTCACCGATAATTCTTAATTCCGGTGTTACATCGAATTATGAATCCATATGGACGTTGTTTTCATAGCTTAAAGTGTATGGGTAATTGTAATCTTAGGATAACGATTAAAGCGAATCAGAAGAGAAAGATAAATGTAATCTGACAGAATGTAAGTGGCGGAGGTTGAGGTGGCACTGGAGTCGGAGGTGGTTGTGTCGGGCGTTGGTGGTGATGGCAATGGTGGTGGTGTTGAAGGTGAAGGCGGTGGTGGTGGTTTCGGTGATGAAGGTAGTGTTGTTGCTGGTAGTGGCGGTGTGGTAGTTGGAGGTGAAGGCGGTGGTGGTGGTGACAGAGGTTATGGTGTTGTTGGTGGTGGAAGTAATGGTGGAAGGCGGAGGTGGTGAAAACATGAAGGACTAATTTAGATTTGAAGGTATACAAAGGAAAAAGCATGGAGGGGTATTTCGGTTACTTTGGTAAAACGTGATTGTGGTGGAAGCGGGCAGAATAGCAAAGTTGTCTTTGGGGTAATGAGGTGGCGATGGAACATCGGTGGTAGTAATGGTGTTTTAAATTTAAGTGTGATTTTAAGGGGATATATGGAGGGATTATTTGGATATTGGGGGACAATCTCGTCCAAAAATAATAGTAACCAAAAATTCTTGGGACACCATAAAGGATCCTTTTCTTTATTTATTATAATATAAGATAAGATATATACAGTATATAAGATGAGATAAGATAGGATCCACCACTAACGGTGGTACTGGTACCTCTTTATCAACCTGGGGTCTTTAGGGGGACCCCAAAAGAATTAGAAGCGATTACATAAAACGACAAAAACGTCATAATCTAGAGGTTATTTGGGCATTTTTTTAATGGCCAAACTACCCTTTACAACCCAGATAACTATACAATAACAGTAGTTAATCAACAACTGGAGTAAATTTAGTTTGTATAACTTCCGAATATAAAGTATCCCCAAAATAAAATCCTTTATCTTTTGAATTTTGACTATCCTATAATCGGTAGTAAATAAAGTTATCTTGACTCCCGATTAAAGTAGACCTTTGGCAAAAATGCTACCATAATCGGTAGGGAATTTAGGTTATTTAACTCCCGAATATAGAGTAGCCCCAAAATGATATTTTGCAAAAATCCTTTTTTTTTGGAATTTTGGTTGAGCCTATAATCGGTAAGAAAGGAAGAGTTATCATGACTTCCGATTATACAGTGGCTCTATTTGCAAATATCCTATCATAATCGGTAGTCAAGATAGTTCATATAACTCCCGAATATAGAGTAGCCCCAAAATCAGATTTTGCAAAAATCCTCTTTTTTTTTGAATTTTGGTTGATCCTATAATCGGTAAGAAAGGAAGAGTTATCATGACTTCCGATTATACAAAGTTGGTTCTCTTTGTCAGAAATATCCTACCATAATCGGTAGTCAAGATAGTTCATATAACTACCGAATATGAGTAGCCTCGAAATCGATTTTGCAAAAATCCTTTTTTTTTTGGAATTTTGTTTGAGCCTATAATCGGTAAGAAAGGAAGAGTTATCATGACTCTCCGATTATACAAAGGCTCTCTTTTGCAAATATCCTACCATAATCCAGAGTCAAGATAGTTCATATAACTACCGAATATAGCCCAAAATCAGATTTTGCAAAAATCCTTTTTTTTTTTGGAATTTTGGTTGAGCCTATAATCGGTAAGAAAGGAAGAGTTATCATGACTTCCGATTATATAGTGGCTCTCTTGGCAAATATCCTACCATAATCGGTAGTCAAGATAGTTCATATAACTACCGAATATAAAGTAGCCCCAAAATCAGATTTTGCAAAAACGGACTGAAATTCAATTTTCTGGTAGAATTTTTTTTTCTACGAAACGTTGTCTCGCACTCTGCTAGAGGGCGCGCTTCTCTAGACCTCGACTGTCGGTCAACACAAAACAGGGAGGGCTACGCCCCCAGGACCCCTGCAACCCCGTATAGCGCACCAAAGATTGTAGTCATACCACGTCCATGCCCGCACCGAGCTTTTTCAACTGCATTGGTTGAGCATATAATCAATAGTAAATGAAGGTCCCGACTTCCGAATATGAGTTGCCCAAAAAATGAGATTTTTGCAAAATCCTCTATTTTTCTAATTTGGTTGAGCTTATAATCAAGAAGTAAAAATAGTTCATATAACTACGAATATAGAAGTTTAAAAAAAAAATGAAATTTTTGCAATCGAGCTTAAAAACAAAACCTAAACTACCGACATTATGGGGACATATAAGTATTTTCAACCTATTTTGTCTTTTGTGTCGCCCCTAATTTTTTTGGGGTCGCCCCTAAAAATGCTATGTTTATCAATTACCGTCAAAATAAGACGGAAACAGAACTATTTCTTTTCTTTTTTAAACAAGTTAACCTCCTAGATAGACGAAAAGGAAAAAGATAACTCCCAAGTTATAAGAGCGAGGCAAGACGCAAGATCTGATATCTCTTCTGA
>JAJJWW010008910.1:413526-456318 GCA_023531295.1 Papaver armeniacum
TGATACGCTGTCCAGAAATACTTTGGTTGGGAAGTTAAAGATCTTTGATCATGAGCATATGTCCAAGTCAAGTAAGGATGTTGCTTTCACAGCACTAAAAAACACTAAAGTACTTGATAAAAGTAAAAGTGTTTGCATCTCTGTAGATGATCTTTCTGAGGCTGATTAATCAGATGAAGATCTTGACAAGTCAGTCTCGTTGATCACAAGACAGTTTAGGGATCTTCTTTTGAAGAGAAGTAAACGGTTCTCCAGAGATAAATCCAAGTCATCGGATAAACCCCATAATCGTGTTCCTATGGATAATGATGAAACTGATGACGAGGATATGCCTCAGTACTTTAAGTGTAGAGGTTTTGGTTATTTTGCAAATGAGTGTCCAAATCGAAAGAAATACACTGGGAACAAAGGTCGTGCTGCAACTCTTGATGAAATGTCTGAGAACTATGATTTTAATGAAGACGAAAAATCAAGTGTTGTACTTCTTTGTGAAAATATGTATTTTGATAATTGTAGCAATACATACATCAATCTTGATATTCTTTAAGAAGAAAACTCAACCAATTTGGAAGATAAAATTGACCTTTCTATTGGAAACTCTGTGTATGACGTTTCAGGTACCACTGTATGTCTGGAAGCCTGTACATCTCAGATGCCTGAACCATATCCAAGATTGACGTGCTCATATTGTTCACTCAAATTTCATGAACTATCGAAGTGTTACAAGTACAAACACAAATTGAGGCATGTCAACAAACTTCAACGAAAAGCAAATCGATTAGCAAGCAAGCTCAAACTTGCTCAAAAGACCGCTGAGGTATGTAAGATTTTATCATCGTCTAAGAAGTTGGTTTCCAAGGATAAAACAATACCATTAGAGAAGAAGGTATGGTCCAATCGTTTTGATAGACAGAAGTCTATGGATGCTTCTCATGAGGAACATGGTGGACAGATTGTTGTTCACCGCAACACAACTTGATTATGTTGATTTGTAGGTCTTGTCTCATGTGCCTGATCAAAAATAGACAAGGTTGTGCACCTCTCAGGCTTTAGAAAAACTTTGTTCTCATCTTTTCTTAGTTTTGTTTTTCTTCTTGTCTATCAATAAAGGAGGGTTATTCTCGACACTTCTACTCTCTCTAGGGTTCATAATTGTGCGTGCACGAACCTGTTAAAGGTTGCGTAACCCTACATTCCTTTTTTCCTTCCCTGAAACTTCTTTTATCTTAAGACTAGTTGTTGAGTTGAATTGTGATTTCCTCTCACACACCCATACGCTTATGGATACTCCAAGCATCATGTCTTCTGATGGAAAAGATGTTAATATGATTGTCAAGCCATCAATCATGAAGGAAAAAAAGAAATCTCTGTTGCCTCCAACTTTGAAAAGAAAAAGAAGGAATGTGAGGAAGCCAAGAGTTGTTCCTTCAAATTCTCGGAAGTTTTCTGATGTTCTTGAAGTGTTAAAGGAGACACGAAAGGAGATTCAACAAATAAAGGCTTTTGTGCTTAAGACTCATGAGATTCAGAAGGCCCTGGTTCGACATCAGTCAAGAAGGTTTATTGATATTAACTCTTATCTTCATGAACCTTATGTCCCAATGGTTTTTGACGACAAGGAGTTCGGGGACGATAAAGAGTTCTTCAAAGGTCTTAACATCTAGTAAATCTTCTTATGAGAATTTATTCTTGTGTTTTTAGGAAGAATAACTAGTTTTTGGAATAGCCATTATTGTGATTACACATAGCTATGTCCAATGTTTTCATCTTTATTTTTTAGGATTATTTGATTAAATTCTAAAAAAAATTGTTTGGAAGATGATTTTTACAGTATTAATCTTTATGGTTTTATATATTGCATATTAACTATGGGATATGTGTGTTTGCGTCCGTGGACTATGATTGTCCCATACCTTGTCTAAAGTTAAGTCTTTCGTATGTCGATATGCGAATATTGATAAAAGAATGAATGAACTTTTGACATTACAAAAGTTAAAGCCTATTATATGTCATTATGCAAATATTGATGGAAGATAGGATAAACTTTTGTTTGCGAGGATTATGTCTATTGTATGTCATTATGCAAATAGTGATGAAAAATATAATGAATCCTTGTCTATTCCGCAGTATTGATCTTCCCTGATCCATATTCTTTATGTATATATTGTGCGGCTCCGTAAGTTCTCTTATGTTGAGCATTTCTGATTAAATTAATCATGGGTTTTCTTGTGGTTAATTTAATTGAGTATTTTTTGGATTCAAATTCAAATTCATATTCGTATGTGATTTGTTATGTCCAAAGAAATCCTTCTTTTCTTGTGAAAGTAAGGTCGCTCTTGTTGTTCTTTCGGGAATGACATTTTATGGGGGAGAGTTCTTAATTGAACTTGTGCTTAATTGCCAAATCTTTGTGGGGAGTGCGGTGTGGAATATTATAGGAGTTATCTTGTATCTTTATAAACTCCTTGATGAAAGCATTTAGCTTCGGCTATATGAGTGTATCTAAAAAGTTGATATGTGCTTTCTTTTTGTCATGAAATGTCTCTATGGAAATTTCATTAGGATCCCACTAGTTTTCGTACCTTTGCCAATTTTATTGACAAAAAGGGGGAGAATTAATGTATAGTTCACACTACAAATACATATGTTTTACGGATCATTATGTACGGGGGAGTGGTTTTTATGTGAGATGGAGTATTGACTAAGGGGGAGTGATACATATCACCATAGTATTGTTGTCGAAGTTGTGATACAATTGAACTTTGATGTTGTGTAATAATACTATGACACTGGTAACAATGATCGAGAATTCTTGTTTTCTCATTATTATAGCTACGGATTTTTAACAACGATGATACTAAACTTACAACCTTTGGAATCATTGGAGTACTTGGTGACGAAGATTTCGAGTAATGTTGAAGAACTAAGAAGAACAGGCATGTGGAAGAGAAGCTACAAAGTTTATATATTTATTTTGTATTCCATATGTATTGATAGTTTTTTCACTAAAATTGACAAAGCAGGAGATTGTTAGAGCAATGCTCGGTCGAACTCGCATGCGTTGCTATCTCAAGCATGTTTTTCAATGTTAGTGATCCAAACTATAAGTCTTGATTTCTAGTCTACTTGTAGCTAAGTCTCGGACTAGGATAGAAAGTGTAGTTGAGCTCAAGACTCCATGGTGATAATCATACAAAGACGAAAAACTAATCAATGAACTAGTGGAACTTCATCGACTAAAAGGTATGTGGAGACTTGAACTTATCTGTCATTCAAAGGTCTATCTACTCTATCTCCTATCTTGATACAAAAGTCGTTTTGCTATATAGACTTTGATTATACACATTTGCTATTTCCTGAGCCGAGTTTATCTCGCTTATCTATTTCTCGAAAGATGTGTTGGTAAGCTTTTGCTTTGGCCAAGTTTATCTTTACTAGTGACGAAAGTCATGTTATGTTGCAATTACTTTAAAATGGCTTTCACTAAAAATGGTTTGTGAATAACAATCATATAACGTCCTCTAAGAATGTTTCAATGATTGAAATGAGAGTTTAGATTATATAACCATGGTTTGATATAAACATTGTGAGGTAACTCATATATGTATAAGTCCTTATACCTTGAACCAAAGTATGCGTACTTTGTTACTCAGGAAAACCGGAACTAGAGTCCGCGAACCAAGTCCGCGTACTGTCGGAGGTTCTCATCCCGAGAATTTCTGCTGGATTTTGTGAATTGAAAACAAACTTATTCCGGTTACTTAAGTTAGCGTACCAGTCCGCGTACTTAAGTTGGTTAATTTCTAAAGACGATTATTCATGAACTTAAACTTATATTAACTAAGGAATGCATGTTTCCAAGCCGTGGCTATAGAGTTCATGATTTGATTCGAGTGAATCAAATTGTTTTTGCTTTGATTGTATCTTGTATACTTCTATAAGATCTAAGCAATTGAACAACTCTCTAACTAGTTCATTTGAGTCATTTGAACTAGCTATGGTAAAGAAGAATATGGTTAATATGAAAGTGCTCATATGGCTAACCATTTGGTTAACTACTGTTGAACCAACTAGATGGACATGTTTGGGTACGGTTACACAAACCTAAATAAACGTGCATTTCATTTGTGTGTAACAAGCTAAGTTTCGATCTAACGTTTGAAAGATATTAGCTTGAATCTAATCAGGTTTTCATCTAACGGTGAATATTGAATGCTTTGTTACTAAGCTAACATTGATTGCAAACCCTGATTTGAAAGACTATATAAGGGAGAACTCTAGCAACTAGGAAACCTAATCCCCACACCTCTTGTGTGATACTAGTTGTATTATCTAGATTCGATTCTCCTTTAACCTTAGGATTCTATCGAGACCCTATAGGTTAACGACTTTAAGACTTCATTGGGATTGTGAAGCCAGACCGATACTACTTTTTTGTAGTTGTGTGATATGATCTTGCTGTTTTTATCGTATTTGAGTACAATAGTAAGATTGGCTTGACATTGATTTCTCCAATAGGAAAGATATAAAAGTAATCACAAACATCTTTGTTAGAGCATTGCTCGGTCGAACTCGCATGCATTGCTATCTCAAGCATGTTTGTCAATATTAGTGATCTTTTACGTCTTGATTTCTAGTTTACTTACGACTAAGTCTCGGTCTAGGATAGTTAAGTATGGTTTAGTTTCAGACTCCATGGCGATTATCTTATGAAGACTAAGAACTACTCAAGGAACCAGTGAAACTTCATCCGACCAAAAAGATATGTGGAGACTTGAACTTATCTAGCACTCAAAAGTCTATCTTTTTCCTACTCTTGAGACAACATTCATATAAGTATGATAGTTTTCATACATACACATTTACTATTTCGAGCCGAGTTTACTCGCCTATCTTTTTCTCGAAATATGTGTTGGTAAGCTTTCGTTTTAACCAACTTTCATCTTTACCCATGATGAAAGTCATGATGAGGTTTCAATCTTGAAAATAGCTTTGATGACGATAGTCGATTCTTTATGTCTAACGACTATTATAACATTCTAGAAGATTTTTTCAATGATTGAAATTTAGAGTTGAGATTACGTAACCTATGGATATAAGCATATATAGTGTGTTCGCACATTAGTGTATAAGTCCATGTACCGGAAACCAAGTGCGTGCATATGTGTGCATGCGGTATTGGTGAAGGAGATAGGTTGGGTACGCGTACTGGCGGAAGTTCTTAAACCGAGAATTTCTGCCGAGTTTGTAGTTTGCAAACTAGTAAACCAGTCACCTTAGGTATGCGTACCCGTACGTGTACCCACGGAAGTTTCCAACAGAAAATTTCTGCTGGGTTTGTGAACTCAAATCTGGTAGCTAATGTATGCATACCCTTACGCGTACCCAAGCTGGTTATATTTCTCAAATCGGTTAGCTCATGAACTTAAAACAATAAATCAATAAGGAATGCAATCTTTGCAAACCGTGGCTATATTGTTCATGAATTGATTCGAGTGAATCAAACCGTTTTTTTTTTCAATTGTGTATATGTATAAAGATCTAAGCAATTGAACAATTTTGAACTAGTTCTTATGAGTCATTTAAACTAGTTATGAAGAAGATGAGTGATATGAAAGTGCTCATATGGCTAACCATTGGTTAACTATTTGTGAACCGACAAGTGTACACGTTTAGGTACGGTTACTCAAACCTAAATTAATACATTTCATTTGTTTGTGTGACAAGCTAAGTTTCGATCTAACGGTTGAAAGATATTAGCTTGGATAAATCAGGTTTTTCATCTAACGATGAATATTGAATGCTTTGTTACCAAGGTAACTTAGATTTCAAACCCTGATTTGAAAACTATATAAAGGAGATGTCTAGCAACTGGGAAAACTAATCTCCACATATTTTGTGTGATACTAGTTGGTTTGTTAGAGTCGATTCTCCTTTAACTGTAAATTTCTTCTCGAGACCCTGTCGGTTAACGACTTAAAAACTTCATTGGGAATGTGAAGCCAGACGAAACTACTTCTCTTGTAGTTGAGCGATCTGATCTTGCTATTTTCTATCATACGAGTTCAATTAAATAATTGGCTTGAGATTATATCTCCGATAGGGCAAGATAAAAACAAATCACAAACATCTTCTTCTCATCGTTTGTGATTCCGCAATATCTAGTTTCGCTACCATACGATTTAGATTATTGTGAGGTGATCAATTATTCTAGGCTGTTCTTCGGGAATATAAGTCCGAGTTATTGATTGGTTCCTGTTCACCTTGATTTTATCAAAATATGAAACAAAACTCATAGGTTTATTTGTGGGAGACAGATTTATCTATTATCGTAGACTTTTCTGTATGATACAGATTTGTTTATTAAAGTCTTCGATTTTGGGTTGTAGCAACTCTTGGTTGTGGGTGAGATCAGCTAAGGGAATCAAGTGTGTAGTATCCTGCTGGGATCAGAGACGTAAGGAGCACAACTGTACCTTGAATAAGTGTGATATTGATTAGGGTTCAACTACAGTCCTGACCGAAGTTAGTTTGTAGTAGGATAGTGTCTGTAGCGGCTTAATACAGTGTGGTGTTCAATCTGGACTAGGTCCCGGGGTTTTTCTTCATTTGCGGTTTCCTCGTTGAAAAAATTTCTGGTGTCTGTGTTATTTCTATTCCGCATTATATTTTGTTATATAATTGAAATATTACAGGTTGTGCGTTGTATCGATCAATTGTGAAATCCAACCTTTGGTTGTTGATTGGAAATTGATTGATCCTTGGATATTGGTCTTTGGTACCATCCAAGTTTATATCTCTCTTGTATTTGATAAAGACTCGCAGATTTCTATTTGCTTGAGTATAGATCAAATCGAGAGATAGAGATATTAACTCCTTGATATACTTTTCATTAAGATTGAGTTTGACTATCTAGTTAATTCTCTTAAAAGTATATTAGAGTTAGTCCATACAGATTGCTAATCGAAATATTGGGTGAGGTTGTTAGACCCCCGCTTTTTCAATTGGTATCAGAGCAGGCAAACACGTTTAAAGATCTTATCAGTCTGTGTTTGTAGCGATCTGACTCTATGGATAGTAGTGATATCTCTGACTGCACAAAACCAGATCAAGATCCTTTTGATACAATTCAAAGTTCTGAGACTGCCAAGAAATCTCCTCCTCTGTGAGAAACCAATGTCAACTGGGAAAAACGCCTAGATGAATAACTGGATGAACTTTCAGACGAAAGTGATTCAGAAGAGGAACCAAGTATTGATGAAAAAGTCTCATAGTATATCATACTCTTTGATGATATCATAATAAAGAAAGTATCAAATGCCTACCTGGCGTAAATCTCATTTCCTCGTCGTGAAAACAGGAAACTCAAAAAACTCTTTAAAGGATATGATAGTGGTTATAATCTTTTATAATCTATCCTTAAAGACCGTAATGAAGAAGTCTATTCAAAGATTACTGAATGTGAAAAACTTCAGAAGAGTTTCTGTATGTTGAATGAAAGACTTGTTGAATCTGAGGCAAAGTATGACTCTCAACAGAAATATTATAATGACAAATAATGCCTTTTTCTTGCCAAAGAAAAACAATTGAAGAATGATCTGTCTACAGCTGTCAGCAAGGTAAAATTACTAGAAAAGAATCTGAAAATATTCAACGCTAGCTCTAACAAACTATCTTCCATGTTAGGAGCATGTAAAGAACACCGTGATAGACGTGGTCTGGGCTATAAAGGAATAGACGCTCAAAATAATGGGAAGATAAATTTTGTTTGTGCTAATATCAACTTGCAATGTGAAAAATCACCTATTACAACTGATGTTCCTATAAACAAAGACTATCATACTTCGAAGAAAGGGCATAGGAGAGCCGGTAAAAACATGACCTTCAACTTTTACAATTGTTGAAACAAAGGCCACGTTGAACGGAAATGTCGTTTCCGAATAAGGAACGAAAAACTTCATAACATTCTCATATGGATGTCAAAGGAAGTAATCAAGCATGTTTCTCTCCGTGCTGAGAACATCATAGCCCAAAATCAGGAAGAGTACTGTGATAAGTCCTCACTTAGTTATATGTATGATACTAACTTCTTATACAATCGTAGAGGAAAGAATGTCATATGGACAACTAAGGCAGTTGATGTTCCCGTAAAGAAAAAAAGACGTAAAAGGAAAAAGAATGATTCAATTGAGAAAGGAATACCATCTTTTGGCAAGGATCACATTGTGTCCAAAGGTTTTAGCTCTGATTATATGCACATCAATAATCATGCATCTGATCCAAGGACGAGTATAAACAATCTCAAGCGAAAAATCAAAAAATTAAGGAAGAAAGCATCTTCAGGTATGTCTTGTTCTCCTTGTAATAATTCTTTTGAAATTATCCCCGTTATTCCTCCTTGTACCTCTGAGAAGGATAACGATAATGAGCTACATGCTCAACCTACAACTTAACCATTCTCAAATTGTGCATTCTCATGCCAACCTTACGAGAATGCACATAGAGTTCAAGATATAATTTGTCTTGACAAAAAATTGGTTGTTGAAATATTCGTTTGATTCCTTAAAAATGATTCCTTCTATGTAGAATTCTTTTTGGTCTTCCCTTCATAATAAAGCATAGTTAATCAATCAAAACTCTTGAGAAAAACCATGCCTTGTTAAAAACACTGATTTTTCAGTCCTCCTTCCTTGCTTTAGAATTCTTTTACCAAGCCTTTTGAAATAAGGCCCATTTGCTTACACGGTTTAGAAACTGGTTCATAACTGTAAGCGTTTGCGTACCTGGCCCATTTCCGATTATAAAACGAGTAACCCTAGGGTTTCACTATATGTGTCGTATACATGTATATATACATATCATGAAGTTCTTCTTGGTATATACTCGCTCGGTAACGGAAATATAGTCTCCTGTGAGAAAATGGTGCAAACTATGGATGGATGCAAAAAGGAAGTTGAGAATGAAGGAAACAACATTGCCGAGTTTCATGAGAACCATGTTCTTATAAATTGTTATCATGCAATTGATCATGAAAACAAGCAACCTGTCCAGATGTCACAGCAACTGGTTGGAAACCTTCTCCAAGATTTCAAGGTTGTACGTGAACAATTCGTGATTGCCATAAAGAATCTCGATTTTGTAAAGTCTAAGTTGAAGGAAGCTAATGAGGAACTTGCTTGTGTTCGATCTCTTATTGCACGTCTTGGTTAGACGGTGCCTTTTTTCTAGGAAATCTTCTTATTAGAATTTTATTCTTGTGTTTTAGGAAGAATAACTAGAGTTTGGAATAGCCATTATTGTGATTACACATAGCTATGTCCAATATTTTTCATCTTTGTTTTTTGATTTCAAACTCTAAAATTGTTTGGAAGATGATTTTTGCAGTATTAATCTTTATGATTTTATATATTACAATATGTTATGGGATATGTGTGTTTGCGTCCGTGAACTATTATTGTCCCATATGATGTCAAAATTTATCTCTTTTAAATGTCGATATGCAAGTATTGATACAAGATCGATGAACTTTTGACAAACAAAAATTGAACCTATTATGACGTTATGCAAATAATTGATGGAAGACAGAATGAATTTTTGTTTCCAAGGATTATGTCTATTGTATGTCATTGTGCAAATAGTGATGGAAAATAGAATGAATCCTTGTTTATGCCGTAGTATTGTGATAGACGCATTTATGTGTCTATTTTGATCTCAATTATGTGTATTGTTAGTGCTCGATTTTATACTTATTTGATTATTTTATGTCTTTGTAGGTGTTTTTGGAGAAATAAGCTTTTGCGGGAAAATTGGCTCGAAAAGTGGTATTTGCGCTCGTGGGAGAAAATTACTATTTGGACCCCTCATTTGGATAAGGGGCACCTCATTTACAAAGGGGCGTCCACTTGCTATTTACACCCCAAGTGATAAAGACACCCGGAAGCAGGATAAGGGGCATCATCTTCTACATTTGAATTCTAAAATTTTGGCGGGAAAAAAAATGATATTCACGGACATATTTAGGGCTGGATAATTGAAGCTTTTTCAAGGAGATTCAACTAGAGATTTTGATGGGCTGGACTTCTCATGGACAGACAGGGTTTGTATGGTTGTTAAAACCGATCAAAATGGGCCAGATAGTCGGGTTCGTGAAAACAGGGCAAGAGGAAAGCTACGGGTTACGTGAGACCAAATTTTTAATCAAATTTCAGGGAGATTTTGCAGGGATCAAGACACGAATATATTGTGTGCTATAAAACAGGAAAGTTAGCTGATTTGGTTCGCGGAAAAGTTGATTACTTCCATAACTCGGTAACGATTAACAGGGAAGGAATAGTCTTGGAGATTTGATATTATGTGGAAGTTTCGTGAGAAAAAAGAAGAAGATATTCTCCTCAGATTCGTACTTACCAAGTTTAGAAGAAGTTGAAGACAATCCAGCAGCCGCGTGAGATAAAAGAGGAGGAGAATCCAAGACTTAGGGGAAAAGAAAGAAATAAGATATTTAGAGGATTTTGTGTGATTTCTTAGCGCGTTTGGATATAAAAAGCCTGGAAGGAGTTCAAGGAGGGAGTGGAGACCTTGGGGGATATTCCTGGGTAGTTGCAGAGAAGAAACAAAGCTTACAGAGGTACGGGAGCAGCAGCAGGTGAAGAAGAAGAAAAAGAGTTGCAGACGATACCACAAAAGTGTCGTTCTCAAGAACCCTAGAACACGAAGAACATAAGACGCACAGGGAACGGTCGCAGAGGCAGTCTTATTTAAACAACACAATAGAAGTATCGCTGTTCAGGAATAATATATCACATATATTATCAGCTTGTCATCTTTTCTCTGTAACAATTCAACACCCGTTGTAAGAGCTGCATTTGTAACGCCAATACAGCGTTGCAAACTGTCTACTTTATTAGTTTTCTCTTGTTTTTCACCTATTTGAGCTATGAACAACTATTTCGAGCACATGAATAACATGGGGAGCTAAACCCAACACTGGGATGACGGAGGAAGCCATATTTCATGCGTGTGGTAATTATATTTAATTCTTTCATGACTTTTTGCATGGATTGTTAATTGTGTTATGGTTTTTATTGAATGGTTGTGATTTCAATTGATGGGTTATACTTAGGTTAAGTCTTTTGATATCCCATGCTTTAGATATACGATCTTTGCTTTTCAAAAAACCTACCTTTGGCAAAACATAGAGTCAATATTTTATTATTATTTGAGCTATAATTGTCTAGAATAAATATATGAATCGCATGAATGAATTTTATGGTGGAATCCTGAGTCCCAGTATCTCTCAACTTTGTTAAAATCTTTTACATATTTTTGCTAGTTCTAGTATTTTATTTAAGTAAGTCCTAAAATCAACAACTTCCCAAGTCCGAGAATCAAACCCTATACTTACCACTTGTAAAACTACATCAGTTTTTGGCGCCGCCGACGCGGACTTGTATTTAGGTTTAGGTTTTAGGTTTTGCATTTTTTTTAGGTTTTGTATATATTTTATTTTTTTTATATTATTATTATTTTTTTTTTGTTTTTTTGTTCTATTTTACGTCTTTGGTATTTTTGTTTTTGTTGTGCAGGTTTTGCTTGAAACGGAAGTTGAAAAGTTGGACTTGCCATAAAAGGAGAAAGCCGAAGATTTTATTTTTAAGGACTTTTATTTTTGGTAGTTTTTTATTTATTTTGGACTTGTAATTTTCTTTTATTTGTTTGTGTTTATTTTTAGTACTTTATTTATAAAAAAAAAAAAAAAAACACTGCACACACCAATTGCATCTTCGTCAGAATACTGAGTTAAGGAAAACTGGTGGATGATCGGTTGTCAATCCGTCAAAAATAATTTCACTTTCTTACTCACTAAATTTAAATGAAGTACAAGGTAAGGAAGAGTTCGTATCCACAGAGAGGCAATTGTTGTTATGCAATTTTCAGTTTCTAAGGTAACCAAGGGGGGATTTTTGTTGTATCTAAGAAATAAAGTAATTGAAAGCAAAGTAAGTAATTCGAATAATCAATAAGGAGAAGATATTGGTCACGGGATAGTATCATTCACAAACATGTATTTTCATCAATGATTAGAATTGGTATTTTAATCTCTTATTTACTAATAGTCCTAGGATACCTTGATTGCAAGTATATCCCGCTAATTCCCTGTTTTCATCACAACCAAATTAAAAGATGCATATGTGAATACTTCCTAGAAAGCAACCTAAAGTGTAAAAGCACAATTAGATTTAACTCCCTAAAAGCAATAAGTTTTATGGAATAAGACTAATCAATGCAAACGAATGTGTAAAAGCACTAATCGTTTTAACAAAAGTTATGATTCACTTGTGACTAGTAGGATATATCACTACAAGCACTACCCACAATTATGCTACTTAGAATCAGTGATAAACAACTTTTTAGTATTGAAAACCCTAATATAGCTCTAGAGATGAATGTAAATCGGATTGATTCCGGACTCAACCAACCAAACAAACTATCAAATCATATAACTCTATTAATTGTGAATCACAAACAATAAAATATTGAGACAAAACTAATTCATTGAATCATATAACATATTGAGAAATCAACTTTATCCCATAACCAATAATATTTGTTTAGCTACTCATATCTATGGAGTTCATCATAAAAATATTAATTGAAAAGAAGAAGATGAACAAAAGCAAACCCTAGAAGCATAAACAAAAGCGGCTCTCCAAAGTTCCAAGAAAAATATATATGTGTTTCCAAAAGTTGTAGAACTTCTGTTTTATAGCTCCTCTTGTTCCAAAATTAGGTCTAGTCTTCAAAGTCCATTAGATGAAAATCCACCAAGCCCATAAGTGAGAGAAACCCATGTAGAAAATATGCCCCAAAAACGGTCGCCGGAAAACTGGTATTATGGTCGGAAATCGGCCGGAATCCGGCACCGGAAAGTAGCTCAGGTGACCGGCAAAGTCCACCCGGTCACCAGTCAACGAGTCAACTCGGTCAACCGTTAAAACTGACGGTCAAGATAACGGAGCTAACGGTCACTGAGTTAGATGCTGAGTCAGGAAAGAGTCGGTATGAGTTATCTGACTAGTCCTAAGACAGGCCAGTTGCACAGGCCTAAGCCTTGCATGAGCCAGAACATTTGTGTTGCACCATTGTGGTGCATCACAACTCACTCCAGCTATACCTCCTACAAATTCCTGCAGACTCATCTAGCCAGCACCAGATCCTTCTCATTTCAGCTACATTCAACTGCAGCTCATCATCTGTAATTCCATACTCTCATTTGCAATTCCATTAACCACTTCAGCTGCACCAGATCTTGTATAGTACCACCACATCCTGCAACTTCAGTTGCAATTTCCATTCCCTGGCTTGTCTCTTTATTTTCATTATTTCACTCAAAGTCACAGCTCAAAGCATCTCAGTCATACCACTAGGCTACCTCATTGCATACTCAAACATCACAATCTTCTCATGCCATGACCAAACTCCATCTACTCTCAACCTTCCATACTGATTCAACACAGTCCCATCTGTAACCACACTTATTCAACATCACTGCCTTCATTTGAGATGCAATCACCAGCTCTATTTCCTCCTTTCTTGCTTCACCTTCTTGCACAGCGTAACTGCACAAACCTGCAACCGCATCTCCCTTGCCTTGCCAACTGCAGCACTACCTCAAACCCTTGAATCCACCAAACATGATTCCATTCACCTGCAAAACCATCTGAATTGCATCTCCAAACCACCACTGCCTCCTCTATCTCACAGCTCTGCAACCTCAGACTCCTCATTCAAGAACAACACACATCATAACCTCCATCTGTATTATTACTCCACACCAGTTCCATGGCTGCAACACGATTCATCTCTGCACAGCCATCTGACTCCACCAGTCATGTAGCTCAGTTCATTCCTAGCTCAGACTTGAGCTTCAACGCCAACAATCCCCCCTCACTGCCAGAATTTCGGCTACAATTCATTCTATGAATCCACCTCAGAGCCAACTCCATAACCTACAATTCATTCATACACAACTCCTCTCCAGAACATCATCACCAGTCCTTCTTCTCACAACTCAACTTCAAACCTGTCATGACCAGCACCAACTCCCATTGCAACTCTCGGATTCATCTCAACTTCATGAACTTCATCTGCATCTTTACCAGCAACTCCAGGCCACATCAACACTAATTAGCCATACATCACCACCATTTCAGCCTTGCTGTAGCTTCAATTTTAACACACAATTGCTTCACTGTCATTCATCTCTCATCAGCAACTCAACTTCATCTGGATCGTCACCAGAGCAACAAATTCATCTCCAATTTCACTGCCAAATCCTGTTTCCTCAACCAACAACAACCCTTTTAATCTTCATCTTCAAGAACACCATCCCTGTAACCACTGGAACCAGCACAACACCATCATCTTTACACTCAACTCGGTTAATAACTTGAACCCAATCTTCAGTTCCTTCTAATTTTTCATCAATCTTCTTCTGCCATCAAATTAACAGAGACATCCCCTTTCTTCGATTCCATCAAAACCCTAATTTCGCATCAATCCAGCTTCGAATCCCATCATCTCAACAAACTGCATCATCTCTTCTCCTCACTTCTCTGATTCACAATTCTTCACAACTTCCACCATTAATAGCGCCTCCATTTCACATAGCAGCATCAGAGAGTAGCTAAAGAAATTGAGGAAAAAATGGGGGAAATGAATCCTAACTCTCCCTCTCTCGACCCTTGTTGAGTTACATCACATGGAATTACTATTGACACCAGTACCTGGATATGGGACACCCGTGGTGATAACATTTTCCGTTCTACTGTCGGTCATGGGAGACTGACAATTCAGATTCCTTCATTAACTCTTTTATACCGTCGATTCATGAGGAACTGACAAGCTTATTCATAAATTTTGCTCATAACTTTATCATACGACGTCGGATTGACCTCGTTCTTTCGCCGCTAGCTTCATATTTTCGTTCTCTTCAAGATGATTGAGAAGAAATCTTGGAATTAAGAAACTTCCACGTCTTTTTTCCTCCAATGACTTCAAAACACCTAATAACACTCAAAAGCAAACATAAGATACATAATTTACAAGAAAACTCACAAAGAAAGCATAAACAATAGATATAAATCTAGGTGTTTATCACACCTATCAGTGGATTAGTAAGCTGAACACGTGCCTTAGGCCTTATGGAAGTTACCACCTGTATATTTCGCTGTAGGTAACCCAAGCTTACCTAAATTAGTTACCCCAGCATTTGCATGTGCACGATTTTCTTGCTTCACTAGTATTACTTCTATTTTTGTCAAAATGGTGAAGGAAAATGATGATGAGGTCCCGATAAAAACCCTTAGGGATCGTTTGAACCCGTCTAGGTAGTGCGTGACCAGTGTAGTTCCACCAGCTTCTACGGTCCAATTTGATATTAGACCTGAGACTATTGGCTTGCTTCGTAAGTTTAGGGGATTAGAGAATGAGAACCCATATACCCACATAAGAGACTTTGAAATAATTTGTGACATAATGAACAATCCGAATGTCTCCAAAGATGTGCTTAGGTTACGTTTGTTTCACTTCTCTCTATATGATAAAGCCAAAGAGTGGTATCATTTTATTCCTTCTAAAACAATTACCACCTGGGATGGTCTTGTAGAGGCATTTGTTAAGAAATTCTACCCACACCATAAGACTGCATGTTTGTTCGGCGGTCTATCCAAACCTTTAAGCAGAAATTAGGTGAAAAATTTCATGATTATGTAGAAAGGTTTAGTGAATTGTTATACCAGTGTCCACATCACGGCTTTGAAAAAGCCCATATGGCCCAAATTTTATATGAGGGCCTTGATAGTGAAACCCGTATGCAGGTAGAAATAATTAGTGGTGGAAAATTTACACATCAAGACCCAGATGAATGTTTTGATGAATTCATCGAGTTAGCTGAGAAGACTAGGCAATGGGCTTCAATGAGAGAACCCGAAATACCTAGAAATCCTATCCATAGGATCGATAGAGTTGATTATGGGTCAGATATTCTTAGGCGTCTAGAAGCCTTAGAAATGAATCAAGGTTCACACCATGCTAGATACGAAGAGCGAGCCAATGCTCTTTATAACAACTCTAGGTTTGAAAACCGTCAGAGATTCGATCCATATTCAGATACCTATAACCCTGGTTGGAGGAACCACCCGAATTTCTCTTGGTCTAAGGGCCAGAGTCAAGGTCAGTCTAGTATTTCCATGGCTCTCCCAAGTTTTGGGTATACTAAGAACCATTTAGGGCCAGATCGAGATTTAACACGTTCGGATAAAAAAATCATGAGCTTAGAAGAGTCTCTAACCATCTTATCTCATAACACCGCGAGTTTAAGCAAACGGTTGAGAAAGGTTTACAGGAAAACTCTCAGGATATTTCAGAGCTAAAAAATCAAGTTAGTATAATTGCAGAGTTTTTGAGCGAAAGAGAGAAAGGCAAGTCACCCAGTCAACCACTACCCAATACTAGAGCAATTCATGAAGTATCCTCTAGATAAAAAGAGTTCAATCATGTGAACTCTGTAACAACCCTTAGGAGTGGTAAATTGGTAGACAATAAGGTAGCCATGCCTAATAGTGGACATACTGTAGATCCACCTTCTAGTTCCCATTCTAGTTCCCTAGATGAGCCCCAGAAGGAGCCATTAGCTGAAGAGACTGATAAAATTTCTAGTGATGCCAATGTGGTTCCCGATAGGTCTCATTTTGTGCCCAGAGCCCCATACCCACAGTTGTTAGCTCCAACGAAGAGAGAGTCGACTTTCAACGAAATAATGGAAATATTTAAGCAGGTCAACATTAACATCCCTTTATTAGAAGCAATTAGGCAAATGCCTGCTTATGCCAAGTTTCTTAAGGATCTTTGTACACGAAAGCGTAAGCTTAATGTCCATAAGAAAGCCTTTTTAGCTGGTCAGGTAAGTTCAATCCTTCAACCAAACGGCCCCTAAGTATAAAGACCCAGGATGCCCCACCATATCTTGTACGATCGGTAATCACAAGGTTGATAAAGCATTACTTGACTTAGGAGCCGTATTAACCTACTCCCCGTACCATGTGTACACCCAGCCTAGGTCTTGGTGAGTTGAAACCGACTAAAATAACCCTACGGTTAGGCGATAGGTCCACAAAGTCCCTCGTGGTGTCATAGAGGATGTTCTGATTGAGGTTGATAAATTTATTTATCCAGTGGATTTTGTTGTTCTAGACACTCAACTTGTTCGGGACCCTAGTGCTCAAATACCGGTGATTTTGGGTCGCCCATTTTTAGCCACATCTAATGTTATAATCAACTGTAGGACCGGACTTATGAATATATCCTTTGGTAATATGACCACTAAACTAAATGTTTTTAATGTTATTAGACAACCTTATAATTAATCAGAGAAAGTGAATATGATTATCACTTTAGTTCAGGATCTAGTTCAGGATAATTGGGACGACACTTTATTGGATGATCCTTTAGATGAATTTGATGAGATTCTCTTAAGTCAGTTAGATGACCAAAATTTTGAACTAGAAGAAGCTCTCGAGTATTTTAAAGACTCTGAGGATCCAGAAATTCAAGCAAAAATTAGAGGTCTTTCTGAAAATACTGATTACCCTAAGTTTGGGGGTGATGATGGCCAAATAAAAGTCCCTAACTTGGGACTCGAGCCTAGTATACATGAGGTATTACCTGAGTCTCTTTCGACTCCTCAACCTGACCCTCCTGATACTGTCCAAGAGGAAATCCAACCACTAGAAACCCATAGTTCAGAAAAATCTGTTTGTCAAGACAGTCATATGAAGCCCAAGTGGGCACCACAGAAAAACCCAGTTCTCTTGCAGGAAACCTTGAATGAGGATGTTGTCTGTTAATTTTTCTGATTTGGTGCATTTGTCTTATAATTGTGGCAGTTTTATTTGGTTTTGTTGATCCACAGTTGTTTCAACTATTGATATATGATTCGAAAGGTAATTAGCCATTTTGTGGTATTAGACGTCTGGCTGAAGACTATAAATTTAGCATTTCTTGGGAGGTAACCCATGCTCATGCAACACGGTAATATCTTTCCTTAACTCTTTTGCTTCAAATGGTAACAGTTTCTCCTTGTTCATGCTTTTAATTTCATCTTTAAAACATTGAGGACAATGTTAGATTTAAGTTTGGGGGTGTGGGAGAAACTTTTTAGTTGCAATAAATAAACTCCAGAGCCTAGAAATTTATGTTTATTAAGGATGGCACTAACCAATCTAAGTGGATGGAAGCATTTTGGTTGTAGGAGTTGAGGAACCAATCTGATTAGATGGAAACATCTAAAGAGTCTATTCATAAAAGCACAGAGCTCGGGTGTTAGAAATAACATGATAGTTTCACCATATCTCGTTGAGTCATTTTCACTTCTATGTTTATTTTGTTTTCTTTAAAATATGTTTCTCTAAGGGATTGGGTGGGGCTCACGATTCAAGTTGTTACCACTGCTAGGATGAAATAGAGTGATTGAGTTACTAAAAAAAATGTTGAAAAAAAAAAAAAAAAAAAAGAAAGAAAGAAATTGAGACTAGACCATCAGACCAAAAGGAATAAATTCAATAAAGTCGACCACTGGAACCCTTGTATATGCCAGTTGTGTTGACCTAGAGTTAGGTTTATCGACCACTGGTACCCTTGTATATGCCAGTGTGTTGATATTAGTCCAGACCAGTATCTCAGTCCATTAGGATAGGTTTATTTTGGCAGTGGACTTCAGACAGATATGAGAAACACCGTTCACCTAGTCAACATCAAAACCAACTATGTTTTTCTATATCCACATCTTAACCTATCCATGTGATTTGTTGACTCCGGATATTGATGTCCATAGTGAGACTATCTGAGTAGAGCTCTGTGACTTATATATGAATTTTAGTATGCTTGAGTGCAAACTCGTGTACATCAATTGGAATTTCGCATCAGGGTACTTCCTCCTGTAGTCAATAAGTATGCCAACCAAGGAGATTCTTTAGTGCCTTCCAAGGTTCTGCCTAGATAGCTAGAGTCTGGAGTGTAAAGGTTTTGTGGGAACACCTCTGGTAAACCCTCACGAGACTATAACTCGGCCACTAGGGCCACCTAGGGATTTAAAGGCTTATTGCATACGCTAAATGCAATCGACGATGCCTGCGACAGTGAGTTAGGATTTTATTTTGTAGATTTGATTTGCTCGAGGACTAGCAAATAATAAGTTTGTGGGTATTTGATAGACGCATTTATGTGTCTATTTTGATCTCAATTATGTGTATTGTTAGTGCTCAATTTTATACTTATTTGATTATTTTATGTCTTTGTAGGTGTTTTTGGAGAAATAAGCTTTTGCGGGAAAATTGGCTCGAAAAGTGGTATTTGCGCTCGTGGGAGAAAAGTACTATTTGGACCCCTCATTTGGATAAGGGGCACCTCATTTACTAAGGGGCATCCACTTGCTATTTACACCCCAAGTGATAAAGACACCCGGAAGCAGGATAAGGGGCATCATTTTCTACATTTGAATTCTGAAATTTTGGCGGGAAAAAAATGATATTCACGGACAGATTTAGGGCTGGTTAATTGAAGCTTTTTCAGGGAGATTCAACTAAAGATTTTGATGGGCTGGACTTCTCATGGACAGACAGGGTTTGTATGGTTGTTATAACCGATCAAAATAGGCCAGATAGTCGGGTTCGTGAAAACAGGGCAAGAGGAAAGCTACGGGTTCTGTGAACCAAATTTTTAATCAAATTTCAGGGAGATGTTGCAGGGATCAAGACACGAATATATTGTGTGCTATAAAATAGGAAAGTTAGCTGATTTGGTTCGCGGAAAAGTTGATTACTTCCATAACTCGGTAACGATTAACATGGAAGGAATAGTCTTGGAGATTTGATATTATATGGAAGTTTCGTGAGAAAAAGGAGAAGATATTCTCCTCGGATTCGTACTTACCAAGTTTAGAAGAAGTTGAAGACAATCCAGCAGCCGCGTGAGATAAAAAGAGGAGGAGAATCCGAGACTTAGGGGAAAAGAAAGAAATAAGATATTTAGAGGATTTTGTGTGATTTCTTAGCGCGTTTGGATATAAAAAGCCTGGAAGGAGTTCAAGGAGGGAGTGGAGACCTTGGGGGGATATTCCTGGGTAGTTGCAGAGAAGAAACAAAGCTTACAGAGGTACGGGAGCAGCAGCAGGTGAAGAAGAAGAAAATGAGTTGCAGACGACACCACAAATGTGTCGTTCTCAAGAACCCTAGAACACGAAGAACATAAGACGCACAGGGAACGGTCGCAGAGGCAGTCTTATTTAAACAGCACAATAGAAGTATCGTTGTTCAGGAATAATAGATCACATATATTATCATCTTGTCATCTTTTCTCTGTAACAGTTCAACACCCGTTGTAAGAGTTGTTTGTAACGCCAATACAGCGTTGCAAACTTTCTACTTTATTAGTTTTCTCTTGTTTTTCACCTATTTGAGCTATGAACAACTATTTCGTGCACATGAATAACATGAGGAGCTAAACCCCAACACTGGGATGACGGAGGAAGCCATATTTCATGCGTGTGGTAATTATATTTAATTTATTCATGACTTTTTGCATGGATTGTTAATTGTGTTATGGTTTTTATTGAATGGTTGTGATTTCAATTGATGGGTTATACTTAGGTTAAGTCTTTTGATATCCCATGCTTTAGATATACAGTCGTTGCTTTTCAAAAATCTACCTTTGGCAAAACATAGAGTCAATATTTTATTATTATTTGAGCTATAATTGTCTAGAATAAATATATGAATCGCATGAATGAATTTTATGGTGGAATCCTGAGTCCCAGTATCTCTCAACTTTGTTAAAAATCTTTTACATATTTTTGCTAGTTCTAGTATTTTATTTAAGTAAGTCCTAAAATCAACAACTTCCCAAGTCCGAGAATCAAACCCTATACTTACCACTTGTAAAACTACATCATATTGATCTTTCCCCCGATCCATATTTTATGTGTATACTGCAATGCTCCATAAGTTTTTCTTGTGTTGAGCATAAAACGATTGAGTTAATCATTCTTTTATGGTTAACATAGTCGTAGCTCCGTAAGTTTTCTTATGTCGAGCATGTTATATTAAATTGATCACTTTTGTATTATTTGATTGAGTATTCCGATTAAATTAATCATGGGTTTTCTTGTGGTTATTTTAATTGAGAATTTTGGATATGAAAAATCATTTCTTATGGTTTTTGGTGTCCAATAAAATCCTTCTTTTCTTAAAAGTAAGGTCACTCTTGTTGTTCTCTCGGGAATAACATCAAATGGGGGAGAGTTCTTTTGAACTTGCGCTTAATTTTCATATCTTTGTGGGGAGTGCGGATGTGGAATTTTTAGGGGTTATCTTGTATCTTTATAAACTCCTTGATGAATGCATTTAGTTTCGGCTTTATGATTGCATCTAAACAAAGTTGATATGTCCTTTTCTTTGGTCTTGAAGCGTCTCCGTGAAAATTTCATTAGGATCCCATTTTCGTACCTTTGCCAATTTTATTGACAAAAAGGGGGAGAACTAATATGTAGTTCACACTACAAATACATATGGTTTTCGGATCATTATGTAAGGGGGAGTGGGTTTCGTGTTGAGACGAAAGTATTGACTAAGGGGGAGTGATACATATCACCCTAGTATTGTTGTCTAAGTTGTGATATAAGAACTTTGATGATGTGTAATAATACTATGACACTGTATAACAATGATCGAGAGCTTTTGTTTTCTCATTGTTATGGCTACGGAACTTCAACAACTATGATGCTGAACTGAACATCTATGGAATCATGGGAGTACTTGTAAAAGATGAAGTTTTCGAGTAATGTTGAAACACCAAGGAGATCAAGCATGTGGACGAGAAACTACAAAGTTTTATCTATTTTGTAATCCATATGTATTGATAGTTTTGTCACTAAAATTGACAAAGGGGGAGATTGTTAGAGCATTGCTCGGTTGAACTTGCATGCGTTGCTATCTCAAGCATGTTTGTCAATATTAGTGATCAAAACTATACATCTTGATTTCTAGTTTACTGATGTTGTTTTGAAGTTGTTGTAGAAAGTGGTAGTAAAAGTTCGTTCAACTCAGACTTGTAAAGGTTTGTTTTAAGAAAACACTAAAACAAAGAAAATATATTTACACAAGTTTGTCACGATATCGAGAGATACTAGGACTTGGATTCCACCATTAATCACATTCAATTGGTTCATATAATGACTCATAACAATTCTAGCTCTTTTGTTGACTCTTTTCTTTGCCAAAGTAGATTTTATAAAGAATTAGATGTAAATCATAAGTATAGCGCATCAAGAGTTCTTAGACTAAGCATACGCTATCAGACAAAATCATAAATAATCAAGAAAAAATCATAAATCAATTAAAACAAGTGCAAAAGTCATAAAGAATCAAATATAGTTACCAAAAATTGTGAAATAAGGCTTCCTCCGTCATCCCAGTGTTGGGTTTAGCTCCTCATGTTATTCATGTGCTCAAAATAGATGTTCATAGCTCAAAAGTGTGAAAACAAGAGAAAGCTAATAACTCAGGCAGTTTGCAACGCTGAAAAGGCGTTACAAACAGACTGTTACAGAAGAAATAAGACTGCCCTTTTGTTGATGGTGGATTTTCGTTCAAGGTTAAATTTGTAAAAAACCAGAAAAATCATGCGCTGACATCTTGTAAAAGATAAAGCCGTTTATAAGTGTTGGATACTCCCTCACTTAATTCACCAAGAATGGAGCATGTAGCAACAATCCCATTCTGTGAATACATGAAATTCCTCCGGTTGGAGCATGTGGCAACAATCCCTTCCTTTGAATTTCATTTCGGCCTTGTATTTCCGGTACTCATTATCGGTGTGGCATGACGACCGAGTGTTACTCTTACAGAATAACACGAACCTCCAAGCACTATAATGAAACCATGTACGAAATACCCGTGACAGCCGATTCTCGGTGTGTTATACTAGCCCGATCCCCTCTCGGTGTGTTATACTAGCCCGATTGAGCCCCCTCTCGGTGTGTTATACTAGCCGATTGAGCATCCGGACTGACCGTATCGGTCCGGATATGATCTCGATCGCAGTCATCCAACTCCATAAGCATGATTGGATGACCCCGAGATCAATTCCATCACCCCCAAGCGTGTATGGAATACCCACGGCCGACCCCCGCATGGTCGGCCATTGGCCTTGCTTTCCAAAAGACGTTCATACCAAGCATTATGGACGGAAACCCTAAATAAGGGTTTGCGGCATATTACATGTGTCGCAAAACATCTCAACCATCCATCTTCGCAGGTATAGATGGAGGGTGTAGATGTAGATTCAAAGGGCCCGAGCATGTCAATACGATCACCGTGGGCCCGCCTACACACTTGACCAATCGGTCAAGACGAACAATGTTTGGCCGTGACAGAAATCGTCACCCAAACAAGAGATGGCGACGGTTTTGAAAGCCAAAATTAGGGTTTCAAGCCATCACGCGCGTCCATCTTCTCGGCACAAATGGAGGGTCACAAATTAGATTAAACAAGGGCCGGTCATACCAAAGATGACCACCGTGGGCCCATCTACCTCCTCATGTGATCGGCCAAGGCATATCATCCCCGGCTAATCCAAAACGCCCGCCCAAACATGCGTGGTTATACTTCCCAAATTGCAACCGATCTCGACCACTCAACTTCACCTGGATGATTTGAATGGCTTAGATCACGTTTTCATGGGATATTCAGTATAGGCATGAACACCAGCCTGCCATCTTCACGTCAAACCCATCGACCAAGACCGACCAAATTAGGTCGTCTTGGAACGCGCGACGGAAAAGCATGATGCGCGGCCTTTTGCGGCATCAATTTCTCACGCAAACCGATCTCAACCACTCAAATTTACCGGTCAAATTGAGTGGCCTAGATCGCGCCTTCATGGGACGGTGAGGTATGGGCGTGCACACCGGCATGCCGTCTACACACACATGCCCCCGGCCCTCTCCAAATCCATTTCCATGCTTGGTTTTCGACCAAGTCAAGAGTGATGCTTGCGCACCTCTTCAAAAACCCTAATATTCATTAATCTGCCGCAGATGAGTGTCTCAAAGATCATCTCATCCGTCCAACTTCACCGCCTTGGTTATACAACCCGGGGTTAGGAGTTATTTGGTCGGTGAGGCGTCATTACCCATCACTTTACCACACCATAATGCATACCTGCATAAAATACACACGATACTTCACAAGTATCGACTTCCTAAATAACACGTTATTCAATTGAAGATTACATGCTATCTTTCGTGGATCCACGTTCCACACATTCCGGACATCAATCATGTCACAAACCGGGGGATACATACTGGGGTATTGGTCTGGCGGTTTACAGCGTGCAGCGTGCAACACGCCATCACAAGAACGTGTCAGGAAGTCATGGACGGTTAGAGATGAACATGAGAAGTGGGCAAGACTGGTCGTGTGACACCTACGCACAACTCCACTACTCCATCATTCCACTTCCTCCACTTCCCACGAGAGACGTGAATAAGGCTCAATGACTTGTATAAATAGGTTCTCCTCCTTATTTTCAACGACAAGAAAAAAATAGGAGACAAGGAGAAACAACACAAGTCCAGACGAGACAGAAAACCAAGTGTTAATACAAAAACGTATTCAAACACCCAGAACTTGCTTGCATCAATCACAAGCCTGTTCACCTTTCTGTTACAAGTCATAAGCAAGCCAACACCTTCACAATCTCAACACCTTCTTCGCTTCCCTCCCTAAGATCAACCCCATCTCCTTCACTTTGTGACCGAAACAAGTCCGGGAACGGCCATTTCTTGGTTTAGGCCGGACTTGCCTGCATTGATCTCTCGAATCTACAAGCACTCACCGCGCAGTGCATTTGTTTAAGGTTTAAATTCATTCCTCATCCACACCCCAAATTACCAAATTCTGCAGGAGTAGTTTTCACCCATAAACACCTTTAAACGATACTTTAGTTCTGCTGTTGAATAGCGATAGTTCTTTGCGACAGTTCCTTGTTCGTCTTATGTTCTTCGTGTTCTTGATAACTACAGCAGCAGCAACAACAATTCCTGCAGCTCTGATTTCTTCTCCTCTCTGCCTCCGTCCGGTCCCCCAAAGTCTCGACTCCCTCTTTGGACTTAACAGCATCCCTTTTATACATAACAGGCGCAGAAAATCCCGAGAAATCTTCTCTTTTTTCCACCCTGCAAGTCACGTGAATATCTCCTTTTTTATCTCAGTTTTACGCGTCTTTCCTATTTCCAACTTCCTTACTTTGATTTGTACGAATCCTGGGAGAATACTTCACACGTAATCGCCAAAATTAAATCCTAAAACATCCCTAATATCTTTCCTCCCGTTTTATCGAATCCGCCGCCTTACCTTTCATGTCTTGTCGCAACAACTCCGATTTGCCGAGAATCAATTATCCACCAATTCTAGTCGATCCAAACTGGTGTACCAACCTCGTTTAGTTCTTACGAGTCCAATCCAAGATAAAATAGCGATTGAATCATTGAAACATCTCAAAAATTCAAATATCAACCCGAGTATTATTCAACTCTGTTTCGCCTCAACACGATTATCTAGCCCATTTTTTCGATTCTTAAAACATACCATTCCTTTTAGTCCAATACAATCTTCCCAAGAAGTTTCAACGATTGAATCAGCCTAAAACACGTCCAAATCCCAACCCTAAATTCTGCCAGTGAGTGAACTTGTTTTCCCGCCAAATTGGGAATTTGAATTTGGAAGATGACCTCCTCCTATCCGTCTGTGGGGTGCCTTTAATACTTGGGGTGTAAATAGCAATTAGGGTACCCCTTAGTAATTAGGTTACCCCTTATCCAAATGAGGGGTACCTTTAGTGATTTTCTCCCACAAGCACAAAAACCACTTTTCGAGCCAATTTTCCCGCGAAAGCTTATTTCTCCAAAAACACCTACAAAAACATAAAAACCCAAAATAAGTACAAAATGAGCACTAACAAAATAGATAAATGAGATCAAAATAGACACATAAATGTGTCTATCAAATACCCCCAAACTTATTATTTGCTCGTCCTCGAGAAAATCAAATCTAGAAAATAAAATCTAACTCACTGTCGCATGCATCATCGATTGCATTAAGCGTATGCAATAAGCCTTTAAACCCCTAGGTGGCCCTAGTGGCCGAGTTATAGTCTCAGGAGGGTTTACCAGAGGTGTCCCACAAAACCTTTATACTCCAGACCCTAACTATCTACGCAGAACCTTGGAAGGTGATAGACGCATTTATGTGTCTATATTAGTATCAATTCTCTGTAATGTTAGTGCTCGATTTTGTACTTATTTGGTTACTTTATGTCTTTGTAGGTGTTTTTGGAGAAATAAGCTTTTGCGGGAATTTGGCTCGAAAAGTGGTCCTGGGAGAAAATTACTAAAGGCACCTTAAGACGCACTACAGGCACCCCGAAGTATCCGGGAGACTCCCTTTAAAAGTCATAATTACACCTCGGAAGAATTGCTAAAAGCAACCTCTCATTTGGATAAGGGGTACCCAAATTACTAAGGGGCATCCATTTCAAGGCAAGTACTATCTCGCACCCCAACAACAGGATAAGGGGTGACCATCTTCCTAAAATCAAATTCGATAAATTGGCGGGAAATGGAAACCAGCCGCGGGCGAGTTTGGATTCGAGTTTTGGGCCGGTTGTAGGGAGATTCAATTGTTTTTGCTTTGGATAAACTCGTTTGGGCTAAACAGTGATTGAATGGGTGTTCTAATCGAAAAACTTGGGCCGAGATCGTTGGAGTTGAGTTAAACAGTGTCTCGATTTTTTTGGTTTCACGGGAAATAATATTTCCGGGAACAATTGATATAGATGGAATTTACGTGAAGGAATGGGAAAAGATATTCGCCTAATATTAGAGTATATCGAGTTTGGAAGGTTTGAGAATCGAGTGAGGAAACAGGGGAGGATAAATCACGGAGACTTGGCAGCGAAGAAAAAAAATATTCCCGGGAAGATTTGATCGAGATTCTTGGCACCTGTTGGGTATTTATAGGCAGCTGGGAGGTCGAGCAACAAGGAGGAAGAGTTTGGGGAAGTTTGGGAGGCGAGAAATCAAAGTATAGAGCCGAGAAGAAGAAGTGCAGAGAAAGTTCACCGCTGTTCTTTGAAGAAGAAGAACACGAAGAACATTGTACCAACGAAGCCGTTGCGGCAAGCGGTCTCGAAACAACAAAGTGTTAACACACTATCGCTCTTCAGCGAGACTTAAATTCAACAACAGAACCAAAGTACCGTAAAAGGGCGGTCTTATTTCTTTTGAAACGGTGACGTACGTAACACTATTACAGCGTTGCGAAATTCGTTTTTCATATATTTCTTCAATAAAAACACCTTTTGAGCCATGTTTCTATCTTTTGGGTGTGTTTTGAGCATGAGGAGCTAAACCCCATTCCGGGATGACGGAGGAAGCCAAGTTACAATTGTTTGGTAACTATAATTGATTCTTATGACTCTTTGCATTGATTTTTAATCGATTTATGATTTTTATTGATTATTTGTGATTTTGTTTGATAGTGTATGCTTAGTCTAAGAACTCTTGATGCACTATGCTTACGATTTACATCTAATGCTTTATAAAATCTACTTTTGGCAAAGAAATAGAGTCTAGAAAAGAGCTAAAATTGTTATGAATCTTTGTATGAACCAATTGATTGTGAAGTTTGGTGGAATCCTAAGTCCCAGTATTTCTCAACTTTGTTAAAACCTTTTCTTTGTTTTTAGTATTTTATTTAAGTAAGTCCTAAAATCGACAACTTCCCAAGTCCGAGAATCAAACCCTTACTTACCACATCTAAAACTACAATCAGTTTTTGGCGCCGCTGCCGGGGACTTGTAAATAGGTTTAGGTTTTAGGTTTTGCATTTTTTTTTAGGTTTTGTATATATTTTATTTTTATTTTTTTTAGATTATTCTTTTGTTCTATTTTACGTCTTTGGTATTTTTGTTTTTGTTGTGCAGGTTTTGCTTGAAACGAAAGTTGAAAGGTTGGACTTGCCATAAAAAGAGAAAGCCGAAGATTTTATTTTGTTTGGACCTTTTATTTTTGTTAGTTTCTTTATTCCTTATTTTTGGACTTGTATATATTGTTTGTGTTTATTTTAGTACTTTATTTTTATAAAAAAAAAAAAAACATTGCACACACCAATTGCATCTCGTCAGACTACCGAATTTAGGAAACTCGTGGATTAGTAAGCTGAACCCGTGCCTTGGGCCTTATGGGAGTTACCAGCTGAAAGTCCACAAACCTCAGCCTCGTACCTTTGGGTATATTTCGCTGTAGGTAACCCAAGCTTACCTAAATTAGTTAGCCCAGCATTTGCATGTGCACATTTTATTGAATTCTTGTATGCCAGAACGTAAGAGAGACGCTCTAGGACGGTTTATGCGTGAAAAACCTAGGAGTGATATTTTAGGAAACAAGAATCTCGACTATCTTAATTTAGAAAGTCCTATTTTTGGACGTTCTTCTCATTGTAAGGAAAATATCCTCAATACTTCTATTTTTACCAAAATGGTTGAGGAAAAGGATGATGAGGTCCCAGTAAAAACTCTTAAGGATCGTTTGAACCCGTCTAGGGTAGTGCGTGACCCAGGTGTAGTTCTACCAGCTTCTACGGTCCAGTTTGATATAAGACCTGAGACTATTGGCATGCTACGTAAGTTTAGGGGTTAGAAAATGAGAACCCGTATACCCACATAAGAGACTTTGAAATGATTTGTGACACAATGAACTATCCGAATGTCTCCAGAGATGTGCTTAGGTTACGTTTGTTTCATTTCTCTCTCTATGATAAAGCCAAGGAGTGGTACCATTTTATCCCCTCAAAAACAATTACCACCTGGGATGGTCTTGTAGAGGCATTTGTTAAGAAATTCTACCCACACCATAAGACTTGCAGTGTTGTTGGCGGTCTATCCAAACCTTTAGCGAAATTAGGTGAAAAACTTCATGATTATATAGAAAGGTTTAGTGAATTGTTATACCAGTGTCCACATCACGGCTTTGAAAAAGCCCACATGGCCCAAATTTTATATGAAGGCCTTGATAGTGAAACCCGTATGCAGGTAGAAACAATTAGTGGTGGAGAATTTACCAATCAAGACCCAGATGAATGTTTTGACGAGTTCATCGAGTTAGCTGAGAAGACTCGTCAATGGGCTTCAATGAGAGAACCCGAAATACCTAGAAATCCTATCCATAGGATCGATAGAGTTGATTATGGGTCAGATATTCTTAGGCGTCTAGAAGCCTTAGAAATGAATCAAGGGTCACACCATGCTAGGTACGAGGAGCAAGCCAATGCTCTTTATAACGACTCTAGGTTTGAAAACCGTCAGAGATTTGATCCATATTCAGATACCTATAACCCTGGTTGGAGGAACCACCCTAATTTTTCTTGGTCTAAGGGCCAGAGTCAAGGCCAGTCTAGTAATTCTCAGGCTTCTTCAGGTTTTGGGTATACTAAGAACCATTTAGGGCCAGATCAGTATCAGAACCTGTCGAATAAAAAAATCATGAGCTTAGAAGAGTCTCTGGCCATCTTATCTCATAACACTGCAGAGTTTAGGCAAACAGTTGAGAAAGGTTTACAGGAAAACTCTCAGGCTATTTCAGAGCTAAAAAATCAGGTTAGTATAATTACAGAATTTTTGAGCGGAAGAGAAAAGGAAAAGTCCCCCAATCAACCATTATCCAATACTAGAGCAATTCATGAAGTATCCTCTAGAGAGAAAGAGTTCAATCAAGTGAACTCTGTAACAACCCTTAGAAGTGGTAAATTGGTAGACAATAAGGTAGACATGCCTAATAGTGGACATACTGTAGATCCACCTTCTAGTTCCCATTCTAGTTCTCAAGATGAGCCCCAGAAGGAGCCATTAACTGAAGAGACTGATAAAATTTCTAGTGATGCCAATGTGGTTCCCGATAGGTCTCATTTTGTGCCCAGAGCCCCCATATCCTCGTTGTTAGCTCCAACTAAGAGAGAGTCGACTTTCAACGAAATAATGGAGATTTTTAAGCGAGTAAACATAAATATTCCTTTATTAGAAGCAATTAGGCAAATACCGCTATGCCAAGTTTCTTAAGGATCTTTGTACTCGAAAGCGTAAGCTTAATGTCCATAAGAAAGCCTTTTTAGCTGGTCAGGTAAGTTCAATCCTTCTGAACCAAACAGCCCCTAAGTATAAAGACCCTGGATGCCCCACTATATCTTGTACGATTGGTAATCACATGGTTGATAAAGCATTACTTGACTTAGGAGCCAGTGTTAACCTCCTCCCGTACCATGTGTACACCCAGCTAGGTCTTGGTGAGTTGAAGCCGACTAAAATGACCCTACAGTTAGCTGATAGATCTGTCAAAGTCCCTCGTGGTGTTATAGAGGATGTACTGATTGAGGTTGATAAATTTATTTATCCAGTGGATTTTGTTGTTCTAGACACTCAACCTGTTCAGGATCCTAGTGCTCAAATACCGGTGATTTTAGGTCGCCCATTTTTAGCCACATCTAATGCTATAATCAACTGTAGGACCGGACTTATGAATATATCCTTTGGTAATATGACCACTGAACTAAATGTCTTTAATGTTAATAGACAACCTTCTGATGACTTGGAGGAAGTAAATATGATTAGCACTTTAGTTCAGGATCTAATTCAGGATAATTGGGATGACACTTTATTTGGGGATTCCTTAGATGAATTTGATGAGACAATTCTCTTAAGTCAGTTAGGTGACCAAACTTTTGAACTAGAAGAAGCTCTCGAGTACTTTAAAGACTCTACAGACCCTGAAATTCAAGCCATAGTGCTAGGCCTTACGGAGAGTAATGTTGACCCTAAGTTTGAGGGTAATGATCTAGAAGAAGCTCTTGAGTATTTTAAAGACTCCGAGGATCCGGAAATTCAAGCAATAGTTAGAGGTCTATCCGAGAATACTGACTACCCTAAGTTTGGGGGTAGTGATGGTCAAGTATCCACATTAGAAGTCCCTAACTTGGGAATCGAACCTAGTATACATGAGGTATTACCTAAGTCTCTTCCGACTCCTCAACCTGATCCTCCTGATACTGTCCAAGAGGAAGTCCAACAACTAGAAACCCATAATTCAGAAAAATCTGTTTGTCAAGACACTCATATGAAGCCCAAGTGGGCACACAGAAAAATCCGGTTGTCTTGCAGAAACCTTGGATGAGGATGTGCCATGTCCGTTAATTTTTCCGATTTGGTGCATTTGTCTTTTAATTGTGGCAATTGTATTTGATTTTGTTGACCTATTGTTGTTTCGACTATTGATATATGATTCGAAAGGTAATTAACCATTTTGTGGTATTTGACAAATTGGGGTGAAGACGTTAAACTTAGCACTTCTTGGGAGGTAACCCATGCTCATGCAACACGGTAATATCTTTCCTTATCTCTTTTTGCTTCAAATGGTAATGAGTTTCTCCTTGTTCATGCTTTTAATTTCATCTTTAGAACATTGAGGACAATGTTAGATTTAAGTTTGGGGGTATGGGAGAAACTTTTTTTAGTTGCATTATTAAACTCAGAGCCTAGAAATTTATGCTTATTAAGGATGGCACTAACCAATCTAAGTGGATGGAAGCATTTTGGTTGTAGGAGTTGAGGAACCAATCCGATTAGATGGAAACATCTAAAGAGTCTATTCATAAAAGCACAGAGCTCGGGTGTTAGAAATAACATGATAGTTTCACCATATCTCGTTGAGTCCTTTTCACTTCTATTTTTATTTTGTTTTGTTTTTAAACTATGTTTCTCTAAGTGATTGGGTGGGGCTCACGATTCAAGTTGTTACCAATGCTAGGGTGAATTAGAGCGATTGAGTTACTAAAAAAAAAAAAAAAAAAAGACCAGACCAATTAGACCAAACGGAATAAAATTAACACTTGGGAATAGCAATATGTGTGTGTTTTCCCTGTCTCCGTCGCCTAAACAAGCGTGGAATGCAGGATCCACGGAACTATCATGTAATCTGCTGACAAGAAGCATGCGCTTGGATCCAAAAGATCTAATCATGCAGTTAAATAAAAAAAAAAATATATTAATGTTCAGTGAATAAATCGACCGTTGGTTCCCTTGTATATGCCAGACGTGTTGATCTAGAGTTAGGATTATCGACCACTGGTTCCCTTGTATATGCCAGTGTGTTGATATTAGTCAGACCGGTATCTCAGTCCATTAGGATAGGATCATTTTGGCGGAGGCCTTCAGACAGATATGAGAAACATCAATCACTTAGTAAACATCAAAACCATCTATGTTTTTCTCTATATCCATCTTCTTGATCTATCCATGTGATTAGTTTTGACTCCGGATATTGATGTCCATAGTGTGACTATCTGAGTAGAGCTCTGTGACTTATATATGAATTTTAGTATGTTTGAGTGCAAACTCGTATACAACAATTGGAATTTCGCATCAGGGTACTTCCTCCTGTAGTCAATGAGTATGCCAACCAAGGAGACTTTTTAGTGCCTTCCAAGGTTTTGCGTAGATAGTTAGGGTTTGGAGTAAAGGTTTTGTGGGTACACCTCTGGTAAACCCTCCCGAGACTATAACTCGGCCACTAGGGCCACCTAGGGGTTTAAAGGCTTATTGCATACGCTAAATGCAATCGACGATGCCTGCGACAGTGAGTTAGGATTTTATTTTTGATTTGCTCGAGGACTAGCAAATAATAAGTTTGGGGGTATTTGATAGACGCATTTATGTGTCTATATTAGTATCAATTCTCTGTAATGTTAGTGCTCGATTTTGTACTTATTTGGTTACTTTATGTCTTTGTAGGTGTTTTTGGAGAAATAAGCTTTTGCGGCGAATTTGGCTCGAAAAGTGGTCCTGGGAGAAAATTACTAAAGGCACCCAGAAGACGTACTACTGGGCACCCGGAAGTATCTTTGGAGACTCACCTTAAAAGTCATAATTACACCTCGAAGAATTGCTAAAAGCAACCTCTCATTTGGATAAGGGGTACCCAAATTACTAAGGGGCATCCATTTCCAAGGCAAGTACTATCTCGCACCCCAACAACGGGATAAGGGGTGACCATCTTCCTAAAATCAAATTGTAAATTGGCGGGAAATGGAAACCGGCGCGCGGGCGAGTTTGGATTCGAGTTTTGGGCCAATTGTAGGGAGATTCAATCGTTTTTGCTTTGGATAAACTCGTTTGGGCTAAACAGGATTGAATGGGTGTTCTAATCGAAAAACTTGGGCCGATCGTTGGAGTTGAGTTAAACAGTGTCTCGGTTTTTTGGTTTCACGGAAATAATATTTCGGGAACAATTGATATAGATGGAATTTACGTGAAGGAATGGGAAAAGATATTCGCCTAATATTAGAGTATATCGAGTTTGGAAGGTTTGAGAATCGAGTGAGGAAACAGGGGAGGATAAATCACGGAGACTTGGCGGCGAAGAAAAAAATATTCCGGGAAGATTTGATCGAGATTCTTGGCACTGTTGGGTATTTATAGGCACTGGGAGGTCGAGCAACAAGGAGGAAGAGTTTGGGAAGTTGGGAGGCAGAAATCGGGCTATAGAGCCGAGAAGAAGAAGTGCGAGAAAGTTCTTGCAGCCTGGCCAAGAAGAAGAACACGAAGAACATTGTACCAACAAGCCGTTGCGTATGGGTCTCGAAACAACAACGGTGTTAACACACTATCGCTCTTCAGTGGACTTAAATTCAACAAGAGAACCAAAGTACCGTAAAAAGGGAGTCTTATTTCTTTTGTAACGGTGACGCTCGTAACACTATTACGGCGTTTAAATTGCTTTTTCATATATTTCTTCAATAAAAACACCTTTTGAGCCATGTTTCTATCTTTTGGGTGTGTTTTGAGCATGAGGAGCTAAACCCCATTCTTCGGGATGACGGAGGAAGCCAAGTTACAATTGTTTGGTAACTATAATTGATTCTTATGACTCTTTGCATTGATTTTTAATCGATTTATGATTTTTATTGATTATTTGTGATTTTGTTTGATAGTGTATGCTTAGTCTAAGAACTCTTGATGCACTATGCTTACGATTTACATCTAATGCTTTATAAAATCTACTTTTGGCAAAGAAATAGAGTCTAGAAAAGAGCTAAAATTGTTATGAATCTTTGTATGAACCAATTGATTGTGAAGTTTGGTGGAATCCTAAGTCCCAGATTTCTCAACTTTGTTAAAACCTTTTCTTTGTTTTTAGTATTTTATTTAAGTAAGTCCTAAAATCGACAACTTCCCAAGTCCGAGAATCAAACCCTTACTTACCACATCTAAAACTACAATCAGAAGGCACTAAAGAATCTCCTTGGTTGGCATACTTACTGATTACAGGAGGAAGTACCCCGATGCGAAATTCCAATTGCTGTACACGAGTTTGCACTCAATCATACTAAAATTCATATATAAGTCACAGAGCTCTACTCGAGATAGTCGCACTATGGACATCAATACCTGGAGTCATAACTAATCACATGGATAGATCAAGAAGATCGATATAGAGAAAACATAGATGGTTTTGATGTTTACTAAGTGAATGGTGTTTCCCATATCTCGTCTCAAGGCCTCCGCCAAAATGAACCTATCCTAATGTACTTTGAGATACTGGTCTGACTAATATCAACACACTGGCATATACAAGGGAACCAGTGGTCGATAATCCTAACTCTAGGTCAACACAACTAGCATATGCAAGGGTTCCAGTGGTCGACTTTATTGAATTTATTAGGTTGGTCTCGATTGTCTGGTCTCAATTTTTTTTTTTGGTTTCTCAATCACACTAATTCACCCTAGCATTGGTAACAACTTGATTCGTGAGCCCCACCTAATCACTTAGAGAAACATAGTTTAAAAACAAAATAAAAATAAAAACAGAAGTGAAAATGACTCAACGAGATATGGTGAAACTATCATGTTATTTCTAACACCTGAGCTCTGTGCTTTTATGAATAGACTCTTTAGATGTTGTCATCTAATCAGATTGGTTCCTCAACTCCTACAACCAAAATACTTCCATCCACTTAGATTGTTTAGTGCCATCCTTAATAAGCATAAATTTCTAGGCTCTGGAGTTTAACAATGCAACTAAAATGTTTTTCCCATACCCCCAAACTTAAATCTAACATTGTCCTCAATGTTCTAAAGATAAAATTAAAAGCACGAACAAGGAGAAATTGTTACCATTTCAAGAAAAAGAGATAAGGAAAGATATTACCATGTCGCATGAATGTTGGGTTACCTCCCAAGAAGTGCTAAGTTTAAAGTCTTCAGCCAGACTAAGAAAGGATTAGTCATCTTATGAAATCATAAGTTAATAGCCGAAATATCTGTGGGTCATCAAAACCAAATAGAGCTATCACAAGTAAAAGGAATATGCAGCCTGCCAAGAAAATAAACAAATAAAGCACACCCTCGTCTAGTTTCTGTTTAAGAAAACTACATCTACCGTGGTTCGTGTTCGGTTCTATAACTCGGGTCCAAATAAAATATGTTCATGTCTTTGGAACTCAAAGCTAAGATCCGATTCAGGTATTAGAGTCTGGAAATACTCAAGTAAAAACTTATAAGCACATAATAATAACCTAAATAACTGCGGATCCTTAAAGTCAATCAGGTTTGACTCACACAATTGACCACGATGAAACTGGCGGTCAATCATAATAAAATGTGTCGATACTAATTTCCTAAAGTACTTAGATTAAGTCTCAAACTAAATTATTGACACATCTGAAACTTATACGTTCCCACAATTGGTTGAAAAATATTTGGTGGGAAAACAAAGTCAATTTGGGTATCATAGCCTGGGCTAACCACATCAACCAGAGGATGGGTTTCTAACAACTGAACTTCCCTATGGACATCACTAGGTTCAGGAAAACGTGTATGAAGATAATCTTTTAAAATGGTTGAGGCACATATGTCAAGTCCCAAGTGAGGGACCTTTCTAAGAGTTAAAGCACATGGAGAATGATAATCACCCCAAACTTAGAGTTTTCAAAGTGTCTCTAGAAAGACTAGTCACAACTTCCCTAATTTCAAGGTCATCCGATTCTGAAAATGGTCAACTGATTCTTCTAAGTCAGGTTCATCCTCACTCATCTCTACGAGTTCATTTTCTTTGTCTAAGACTAATGTTTCTAAATCGCTAGACTCTAAAACAATATTCTCAGAAGAAACTCGTTCCTCTAAACCATTATTAGCTTCGTAATCAAAAGGAAATACTACATCGTCTAAAACGGGAGTATCTCTAGTCAAATCCTCGTCCTTTTGAATAGGTGAATAATTATTAAAATTATTTGGATTTGAACTAGAAACATGCCCAATTGGAGTAACAAATTCCTGATCAATATGCCTACTTATTTCAAATTCTTCATCAACACTATCCTCATCATAATCATTATAATAACATGAAAATGGTTGAACCTCATCTAAACAAGTAGTGTTACCAATTTTATCATCGTCATCTTGATTATGCAAATAACTATCCTCATTTTCAAAGGTACTATTGGAAACACTATATTGGAAATTAAGACTATCTTGAGCAGTTCTTTCCTGGGCCTCTAACAATATTTTCTGAGTCGACTCACATGGCATCCTGATTTTATCTAGGAAATAAGGTTCACACGTTGCATTGCTTTCGTCCAAAACTAAGTTATTCATCTCAGCTGAACTACGTGTCGACTTAAGTATCTTTTGTGCTGACTCAGCTAACTTACGTGCGGACTCTAGTAGAGAGGAATTTTGCTCGTATGACCGGTGGGAGTATGGATAGTAATTGGGCTCACCATGGTATGGACCATAACCTTCAAAAGGCTGATGTTCCCAACCACTATTCACATTATGTTCAAAGTAGTAACGTCCATTTTGAAACTCAGTCAGATATTCGTTGTATTGGCTATTATTATACCAGTTCGACATTCTATTGCAGGGGTGTGAGTTATCATACAAAATAAAACCCAATGACAGGGGATTCGTGGGTGGATAGAGTCTTACCTCCCGTACCAGACGGGCGATGAACCGTTGAAGTCGACTCAGGCCACCGACTACTATGTCGGTGTACGAACCCGAGGGGCCGAGACGAGATCGTGAATCGTCGTCCTTCCCTGCAAACAGTTTTATTTAATTTTTAACCCTTCCTTAGGGTTTTAAAAATAATGTCCAAGTACAAAAATAAAGTCCAAAAAGTGTCTAAAAATAAAAAGAAAAATTACAAAAATACAACCCTATTTACAGTTTCTAAAAATAAAACAAAATAATTATATTTAAAATCTTCTTCTTCACTCCTTGGACTCCTCTTTTCTTTCCTTCTTTGGCGATGCTTTCCTTTTGTAGCACTTTTTCTTTCCTTGTAACTTCGCTCCAAATCTGAAAAGAATCGAAAAATTCCAAAAGCGTAAAAGAGAAAAAATATATATATATATATATATATATAAGAATAACTCTAAAACCTAAAACCTAAATACAAGTCCGCGTCGGCGGCGCCAAAAATTGATGTTGTTTTGAAGTTGTTGTAGAAATTGGTAGTAAAAGTTCGTTCAACTCAGACTTGTAAAGGTTTGATTTAAGAAAACACTAAAACAAAGAAAATATATTTACACAAGTTTGTCACGATATCGAGAGATACTAGGACTTGGGATTCCACCATTAATCACATTCAATTGGTTCATATAATGACTCATAACAATTCTAGCTCTTTTGTTGACTCTTTTCTTTGCCAAAAGTAGATTTTATAAAGAATTAGATGTAAATCATAAGTATAGCGCATCAAGAGTTCTTAGACTAAGCATACGCTATCAGACAAAATCACAAATAATCAAGAAAAAATCATAAATCAATTAAAACAAGTGCAAAAGTCATAAAGAATCAAATATAGTTACCAAAAAATTGTGAAATAAGGCTTCATCCGTCATCCCAGTGTTGGGGTTTAGCTCCTCATGTTATTCATGTGCTCAAAATAGATGTTCATAGCTCAAAAGTGTGAAAAACAAGAGAAAGCTAATAACTCAGGCAGTTTGCAACGCTGAAAAGGCGTTACAAATAGACTGTTACAGAAGAAATAAGACTGCCCTTTAAACGATACCTTAGTTCTGCTGTTGAATATCGATAGTTCTTTGCGACAGTTCCTTGTGCGTCTTATGTTCTTCGTGTTCTTGATAACTACAGCAGCAGCAACAACAATTCCTGCAGCTCTGATTTCTTCTCCTCTCTGCCTCCGTCCGGTCCCCCAAAGTCTCGACTCCCTCTTTGGACTTAACAGCATCCCTTTTATACACAACATGCGCAGAAAATCCCGAGAAATCTTCTCTTTTTTTCTCCCTGCAAGTCACGTGAATATCTCCTTTTTTATCTCAGTTTTACGCTTCTTTCCTATTTCCAACTTCCTTACTTTGATTTGTACGAATCCTGGGAGAATACTTCACACGTAATCGCCAAAATTAAATCCTAAAACATCCGGAATATCTTTCCTCCCAGTTTTATCGAATCGCCGCCTTACCTTTCATGTCTTGTCGCAAGCAACTCCGATTTACCGAGAATCAACTATCCACCAATTCTAGTCGATCCAAACCGGTGTACCAACCTGTTTAGTTCTTACGAGTCCAATCCAAGATAAAACAAATGATTGAATCCGTGAAACATCTCAAAAATTCAAATATCAACCCGAGTATTATTCAACTCCTGTTTCGCCTCAACACGATTATCTAGCCCATTTCTTTCGATTCCAGAAAACATACCATTCCTTTTTAGTCCAATACAATCTTCCCAAGAAGTTTCAACGATTGAATCAGCCTAAAACACGTCCAAATCCCAACCCTAAATTCTCGCTGAGTGAACTTGTTTTCCGCCAAATTGGGAATTTGAATTTGGAAGATGACCTCCCCCTATCCGTCTGTGGGGTGCCTTTAATACTTGGGGTGTAAATAGCAATTAGGGTACCCCTTATCAGTGGAGTACCCCTTAGTAATTAGGTTACCCCTTATCCAAATGAGGGGTACCTTTAGTGATTTTCTCCCACAAGCACAAAAACCACTTTTCGAGCCAATTTTCCCGCGAAAGCTTATTTCTCCAAAAACACCTACAAAAACATAAAAACCCAAAATAAGTACAAAATGAGCACTAACAAAATAGATAAATGAGATCAAAATAGACACATAAATGTGTCTATCATTTACTTATGACTAAGTCTCGGTCTATGTTAGTTAAGTATAATTGAGCTCCATACTCCATGGCGATTATCTTACGAAGACGGAGAACTACTCAAGGAACCAGTGGAACTTCATCCGACCAAAAAGGTATGTGGAGACTTGAACTTATCTAGCACTCAAAAGTCTATCTATCTCCTACTCTTGAGACAACAATCGTATAAGTATGATAGTTTTCATACATACACATTTGCTATTTCGAGCCGAGTTTACTCGCCTATATTTTTCTCGAAATATGTGTTGGTAAGCTTTCGCTTTAACCACCTTTCATATTTACCCGTGACGAAAGTCACAATGACGTTTCAATCTTGAAAATAGATTTGATGATGATAGTTGATTCTTTATGTCTAACGACTATTATAACATTCTTGAAGAATGTTTCAATGATTGAAATGTAGAGTTGAGATTTCGTAACTACCTATGGATATAAGCATATATAGTGTGTTCGCACATTAGTGTATAAGTCCATGTAACGGAAACCAAGTGCGTGCATATGTGTGCATGCGGTATTGGTGAAGGAGACAGGTTGGGTACGCGTACTGGCGGAAGTTCTTGAACCGAGAATTTCTGCTGAGTTTGTAGTTTGCAAACTAGTAAACCAGTCAACTTAGTGTTTATGGGTGAAAACTATTTATGCCGGTTTTGGTAATTTGGGGTGTCCGGATGAGAAATGAATCTAAACCCTAAACAAATGCACCGCACGAGAGTGCTTGTAGATTCGAGAAATCAATCAGGCAAATCCGGCCTAAACCAAGAAATGGCCGTTCCGGACTTGTTTCGGTCACAAAGTGAAGGAGATGGGGTTGATCTTAGGGAGGGAAGCGAAGAAGGTATTGATATTGTGAAGGTGTTGGCAATGTATGACTTGTATCGTAAAGCCGAACCGGCTTGCGGGATGTAAGCTATCGGTCCGGTGTTTGAATACGATTGTATCAACACTTGCCTCTGTTGTATTGTCTTTCCTTATTCCTCTTTGGAAAATAGGGAGGAGAACCTATTTATACAAATCTTTAAGCCTAACCCTCGTATCTCGTGGGAAGTTGAGAAAGTGGAGTGATGGAGTAGTGGAGTCGTGTGTTAGTGTCACACGACCAGTCATGCCCACTTCTCCCATCATCACTAACCGTCCATGACTTCCTGACACGTTCTTGTGATAGCGCGTTGCGCGCTACACGCTGTAAACTGCCAGACCAATACCCCAGTATGTATCCCCCAGTTTGTGACATGATTGATGTCTCGAGTGTGTGGATCGTGGGACCCACGTAAAGTAGCATGTAATGCTAGATTAAATAACTAAGTTATTTAGGAAGTCGATACTTGTGAAGTATCGTGTGTATTCTATGCAGGTCTTTGCATTGAGTATATTCAAGCATGTATGAAGCATCATTTGTTTGAGCGTCTCAAAATAGCCTCATGTACAGCCTACTTCATGTGATGGTTTGGAGGTTGCGCAAGCAAGTCCTCCCTTGGCCGACCACATGGTATGGTAGAGTGACGGGTGGTGATCACCATGACGCCTCACTGACCAATTAACTCCTGACCAGGGCTGTATAACCAAGCCGGTGAAGTTGGACGGACGAGATGATCTTTGAGACACTCATCTGCGACCGTTAGTGGAATTAGGGTTTTAGAAGAGGTGCGCAAGCACCACTTTTCAGCTTGGTCGAATTCAAGCTTGGGCACGATTTTGGCATGGCCGATCGGGCATACGTGTAGATGGCATGCCGTTATACATGCCCATACCTTATTGTCCCGTGAAAGTGTGATCTGGACCGCTCAATTTGTCCCGCAAAGAGGAGCGGTCGGGATTGATTTACGACGAAGTTTGGTGCCGCAAATGCCGCGCGTCATGCATTCTTCGAGGCTCGCGTTTCGGGACAACCAAGGCCGATTGGTTCGGCGTGTATGTGGCAGGATGGTGTACATGCCTATACCTTACTTTCCCATAGGAACATGATCTAAGCCACTCAATTCGTCGGCGAAGTTGAGTGGTCGAGATCGGTTGCGATTGGGAAGTGTGACCACGCTAGTTTGGGCATGCGGGTGGAACGACCGGGCATGGTATGCCTTGGCCGATCAGGTGTGGAGATAGATGGGTCCACGTTGATCATGTTGATGCTCACCTTTGGACCCTTTCGGTCGACTCCTAAACCCTCCATTCAATCAGGAAAAAACAGACGTTTGCGATCAATGCAAACCCTAATTAGGGTTTTGCCAGCCATGCGGCATGCCCACTTTGGACGCATGATCTGGAACGACCAGCCATGGTTGTCCTGACCGATCGGTCATGTGTGTAGGCGGACTTACAATGAGCGTGTTGACATGCTCTGGGCCCTTTGAATCTACATCTACACCCTCCATCTATGCCTGCGAAGATGGATGGTTGAGACTGTTTTGCGACACATGTAATGTGCCGCAAACCCTAATTTAGGGTTTTTCGTCCATACTGCTTTGGCTTGGACGGTTTGGCAAGCTATGCCACCCTTTTGGGGAGGCCGACCATGCAGGGCCTGCGTTGGGTCGGTAATGAATATTCTAATACCTGCTTGGGGTCATGGATTCAATCTAAGCCATCCAATCATGCTGGTGAAGTTCGATGGTCGTGATCGTTTCTGAGACTGATATGGACACTCCAGATTCAAATATGCTCAATCAGGCTAGTATAACACACCGAGAGATGTATGCTCAATCGGGCTAGTATAACACACCGAGAGTTGTAGCCTGTACGGGTATTTCGTACATGCTTCATTATTAATGCTTGGAGGTTCGTGTTGCTCTGCTGAGAACAACACTCAGTCGTCATGCCGCGCCGGTAATGAGTACATGAAATAAAAGGCTGGTCATGCATTAATTAATAATGCTGTAAATTCATAGGGTATATGGGATTGTTGCTACATACTCCAACCTAGATGAATTTTGTGTATTTAATTCACAGAATACTGGGATTTTTGCTACATGCTCCATTCTAGGTGAATTAGTAAAGTGAAGAAGTATTCATCACTTTATCAGTGGCTATCCTTTGCAGGATGTCAGCGTATAAATTTGGTTTCACAATTTTAGCCCTGAACTAAAATCCATCATCAACACTTAGGTATGTACCCACGGAAGTTTTCAACCGAAAATTTCTGCTGAGTTTGTCAACTCAAATCCGGTAGCTAAGGTACGCATACCAGTACGCGTACCCAAGCTGGTTATATTTCTCAAATCGGTTAGCTCATGAACTTAAAACAATAAATCAATAAGGAATTCAATCTTTGCAAACCATGGCTATATTGTTCATGAATTGATTCGAGTGAATCAAACCGATTTTTTTTTCAATTGTGTCTATGTATAAAGATCTAAGCAATTGAACAACTCTTGAACTAGTTCTTATGAGTCATTTGAACTAGTTATGAAGAATATGAGTGATATGAAAGTGCTCATATGGCTAACCATTGGT